>JAGDYQ010000116.1:790021-854888 GCA_021962125.1 Bulinus truncatus
CTCACCATTGTTCAGCAACACAATCTCTTTTTGTCTTCATTATTGAAATAGCCACGACATGGCTATTTATGGATAACATATCCATTTCACTTGAAAAATTGAAAACATCAAATAAAGTTTAAAGTATAAAGAAAGTCTCAACAATCTGACAACAATATTTAAGTTCAATTCCAATCTTCTTTATCGAAACCTCATAAGAAAAGAACACTATTATACTGGCTGCATATAAAAATTAAATATAGTTTCAGTTATTCGATAAAACATTTCATCTGTCCAAGCAATTGACACACACAATACAGGTCTCGGCTTTAAATATTTTCAGGTTATAGTTTAAGTCCCCGCTATGTCTCCCATAGTGCCTCCATGGTTAATTCACTACTGGCTACGTTGGCAATGAAAGAAGGGTACCAAAAAACCGTTAGAATAGTGGTTTATAGGATGTATAATATTTCATCTCATCCTAACTGGGACTTGACAAACACTCTACTTCCTCCAAAAATATGATACACTATACACACACACACACACATATATAAAATCATAATGTTTAAAAGTCAACACTTTAAACCTATACAAGCTATCATAATGTCTAAAACGGAGAAAGCTTTGTGCTTTCAATAAAATTTATAAATTGTAAAGCGAATATTAATAATCTCAAATACAAAGAAAACTTTGTCTATCTAAAAAATCATTTTTTCCCATTGGTTTTTATCGTTTCCATGGCAGTCGGTAGAGCGAATAGGAATTTCATCATGTCTTTCTTACGCAGAGTAAATTCTACTATCATTAGGAATTACCACACCGTAATCTAATAAAGTATGGGGGGTGGAGGGGGGTTCAGCCCAGTAGCGTGAAAATTCTACAGCAGGGGCCAGGCATTCTACAGCAGGGGCCAGGCAATAGCGGGGGGGGGGCAGGTAATACATTTTACTAAGTAGAGCAAATAAGCAGGGGAGCTAGACAAAACGCAGGGGGCCCGGCCCCCTGGCCCCCCTGCACGCTACGGGCCTGGAGGTCCTCCCTAAGAATTAGCTATTATAATTTTATTATAACAGGCGAAAAAAAAATCAACAAAATAAAACTTGGTTGTGCCCAGAAAGGGGCGGTAACCCCAACAGTTTTTTTATTTCGCCAAGTCTGAACTATCTCGTCCCTTTCGGAATTTGTTTTTTTATCTACATGTACAATGCGTACGATGTACCGGTATTTGCATGGTTGCAATGACGCTGGGCCCTTTTATGGGGAAGGGGACAATAGAAATACTGATGTACCGGAATATATATATAGATATATATATAACACATATTCCTGCTATTCGCTTGGTTTCGTTGAACAGTCACTACGTGACATAGTAATATAGTCCAGATTCCAGAATCACCACAATTATACAAATGTGTGTATCATCTAAGGATTTCTTTTTATAAGCTTTTTGATTAGTTTCATTGTATGCGTACATGACAATACATTTTGAATAATTTCAAGTCTATGAAATAACATCTTGTAGAATTACGATCCAACTTAATATTTTTCTCTATTTTATTTTTAGAGCATTTTCGAAAAAAATGCTCTATTGTCCCCGTTTTGTCTGTCTGTCTGTCCGTCATCACCCTAGATCTCAACAACCATAAGTCCTAAACCCATGATGTATATATTATTTTGTAGGTCTTGGCCTGCCAAGAAAACACCTTGGTCCATTTCGCGATCTGACCTCTGAGGGCCGAAAAAGGGGGCGTTTTAAGTACCGTTTTTGCTTATATTTTAAATATAAATAATAAAAGCTAATCAAAGGGGCTTAATCATTATTTATTTTTGTAACAGTTATTCAACATGATTACTTCCCTCTCTATTTATCAAAACCAAGCAAAATCTATGGCTGTCACCCGGAAAAAAATACGGATTTCGTCCGGCGTAACCGTAGCCACTGCGTACACGAAAATGCTCTAAAATGTTCTTTGTTCGAAACGGAAAAGACTTAAATTGCTTTTTTTTTTGTTAGTAATTTTCAGAATGGAAAAAAAATACCTTGAGATTATCTTGTACAAAAAAAATTATAAAAATATAATGTATTTATTCCTTTTTTCTAAAAAAAAACATTCATAGATCCATGGAGGGAGTAGGTGGGGGAGGTAGCCAGTGCCGTAGCAAGTTTAACTCGCGCCCGTGGCACATTACCTTTTTAATACCTTTTTTAGCGTCCCCCCCCATTCGAAAACCATATAATAGTGTATGTAAAATATACCATTTGGCGCCCCTTTGTGAGTAGCGCCCGGGGCATGATGCCCCCCTCCTTGCCCACCCCTCGCTACGCCTCTGGGGGTAGCCCCATGGCTGCCACTCAATTGTTAAATTGACTATTTAATTTTGATATCTTTTTAGTGCCTTTTCATTTCTTGTCTTTTTTTCCTTTATCCTAAAACCTATCTTTTATACTTCTTCCGGCACAAAAATCAATTTTATTGACGATTTAAAAAATATATATGTATTACATATGGGGGCTTAGGAATTTGCTAGCCATTCTTATGTAATGATAAAAAATTGAAAAGAAAAACTATTTTTCACTCCTGTATCCATGTGTGTATATATATATATATATATATATATATATATATATATATATTTCACACTTTGACGGTAACATATATATATATATATATATATATATATATATATATATATATATATATATTGCAAATCAAAACATTGAGATTCAGCATCTATCAAATAGACAGCAATACTATTTTGCAGATTTCACTTAAAATGCTCTCATATTCCAAGTTCTGATAACTATTTTGTTTCACTCAGATATCGTCACTCATGGTTTAACCCAGACCTGCCATGGATGCTACTTATTTATGTAGCAGTTTATCCCCACTTAAAAGCGACACATGCAAAGAGACAGTCAGGATAATACAATAACTGTATGATTGGTTGATTGACTGAATTTAAATCAATCGTCAGGTTTGCTCATTTATTTTTAAATTTTGCTTTTGGCTTAAAATGATATGAATGATCGAACCTAAAGCTATTACCGGTCTAAGGGAGAGCACAATGAGGAAACTATGCTGCAGATGGGAAGTTTTGCAGAAGCCGATTCTGTTATAGCAAACAAAGAAAATGTTTTTTTCATGAAAGAAAAAAAATTCAATAAAAATTTCCGGATGCAGCTTCCAAAAAAAAATCACTGACGAGATACTGTATAATTAGTGACTGTTTCAGGGGTTTAGTTGAAAACATTCTGCTGTATTTATTTAAAGAATTAGTGTCCTGATCTTGGTGTAAAAAAACTACTCCGTTATTGGTTTATATATATATATATATATATATATATATATATATGTATATATATATATATTCTCTGTGTTTTTTTTTTCAGTATTTTAACATGTTATTAGAAACTGGAAACATTTCAAATACTTATGCTTCTTTATACCCCTTTTTTTAATTTTAAATAACATATCAATGCAGAACTGTTTTTAAAAACAATGTGGCGTAGGCCTATATGGCTGGTAATTGTGTGAGTCATGGTTAAACATTGCTTCTGTATATTCATATATGTTTATCGGAAATCTAAATATAGGCTATATAGAAACAGACTATACACATTGAAATCGTGGACTTTTTTTAAAAACATATCATAACAATGAACCCGAGAATATGATAAGGCCAACAGTTGAAACATTGTTATTCATAAAAGTACATTATGTAGGTATATAAGTGTTGCATTGATAATTATTCATGTTTGAGTTGAAAAAAAGAAGATTAAATTAAGTACATCTATGTGTTGTTGTTTTTATATCTGTATTTAGCTATTTAAAAAAAATTAGCTAATGAAAAGGCAAGTTCATAGCTTATAACAAAAGAGAGAGCATGTGTCATATTGGATTACACATAATTTCTTTTTAGGACAAGGCAAACTAGGTGGCTGACATGGGTTGTGCAGCCCCGTAGCCAAGGGGGGCACTGGGGGGCGTGCCCCCACCCCTAGGTGTGGAGTGCCCCCCCTCTGAAAAAAGAAGAAAAGAGGAAAAAATAAAGAAAAAGTATAGGTGCCCCCCTTGCTGGGTATTGGTGCCCCCTGCTGACTTTGACCTGGCTACGGGCCTGGGGCTGTGGCGTAGCGAGCTTAACTTTCGCCCGGGGCACAATACATTTTAGCGCGCCCCACCCCATTCGAAATTATATAATATTATATGTGAAATATACCATTTGGCGCCCCATTGTGTGTAGCGCCCATGGCATGATGCCCCCTTCGCTACGCCACTGGACAGGGGCCCCATTTATTAGTGGTAGTGTAGGCCTACGTTCCAGGTGGCCCATTTATTAGTGGTAGTGTAGGCCTACATGCCAGGTGGCCCCATTTATTAGTAGTAATGTAGGCCTACGTGCCAGGTGGCCCATTTATTAGTGGTAGGGTAGGCTTACGTTCCAGGTGGCCCATTTATTAGTGGTAGGGTAGGCCTATGTGCCATGTGGCTCGTTTATTATGGGTAGGGTATTAATTAGCAGAATGTAGTTTAACATTAGTAGGATGTTGTTTAACATTAAGCAGGATGTTATTCAACATTAGCAAGGTGTGGTTTACCATCTTCCAGAGACATAGCACGCATGTGTTGTTTTTTTTTTTTAATTTCATTTCGTACTATAGCGCTAAAGATGATAGTCGATTCTGTTTTGTCGTTGGACGCAGATCATTTTTTTATTTTAAGTTTCAAAATCGAACGTTCCCCTTCTAAATGTGTGTCTAGTGAGACTATAAATACTCAAAACAACCATGACATTTGGGAAAGTTACAACCTATTTCGTACCGCCGCCAGTAGGTGAAACCCGAACACATGCAAGGGGCCGCTGAGTTAGAAATTGGTGGTTGTGTACATGGGCGTATTCATGGGGGGGGGGGCAAATGCCCCCCCCTACATTTTGAAAAAATGTCATATAAGAGGGGGGCATTTGCTCCCCCCCCCCTACATTTTAAAAAAATGTCATAAAGTTGTTATTTGCCCCCCCCCCTGGAAAATTTTTGCCCTCCCCCCTGGAAAAATTCCTAGCGACGCCCATGGTTGTGTGTGATGAGAGGGTCCCCAGTGAATGTGGAAATTCATTGGAAATAGTCAAGGGACCAAGATTAGCAGTTGGCAGCCCTGCCTATTGTCTAATACCAGCTTAATATTTTAGACGTCATTTTGCCGTCATCAAATATTTGAAAAAAAAATAAAACCATTAAAAAAATGAATTATTCTTTGATTAATATACTCTGATTTAGTCACTGCTTCCTAACTTGTCAGGGATATTATCTTGAAGAAAGTTAAATTTATCCAAACAAACGACAGGATAGCATTCAGCTGTGAAACATATCATTTATTAAATGATTAGTTGTCGGGGAGGGAATGGCAGTTACACAGATTTGCCTAGGGCGGCAAATATTCTGGTGCCGGCCCTGTTTGGGTCTTATGCGAATCAGTATGTTGGAGGCTTGATGCCCTTAAATAAGTACAAAGTGGGGGCGACACTGTTTAAATACATGGACTTACGATCAAAAGCCTCCTGGCTTATATTTATACAGCATTCTCACTTTCAATTATATTTCTCATGTAAGCCTTATGTAAAAAATTGGAGGGGGGGGGCCTGAGGCTAATTTTATAAAAAAAAAATAAAAGACGCAACCTTAGGGCATTATAAATCCTTTTACGATTGTACATATTTTACGTATTGTATCTTAACGGGAATGCAATTTTTGTTCTCCTAAATTACTTAACATTGTTTCTTCCAATCAGACTGATAATGTATGATTATTTTAACTTTTAACAATTGATCAATTGTTGTCGTCTTACCATAATCAGTTTCTGTCGATGTCTTGAGAATATCGGACAGGCCTGATTATTATTTGCGATTGTTGTTTTTTTTTTTTTTTACTGTTTACAATATTGAAATTTTGCACAAACAATTAGAATGTTCACTTTATTCCATTATGTTAATGCTCAAATATAATTTAAAGAAAATGTATCATATTGTATATGTATGTGTTTATTTCGTTTACCCATGCTATATGGTGACTGTGTCGTCTATGACACTTAAATTCCATGTCAATGAAATTGAACGCTTTATTCGTTTATAATAATTCTGTTATTATGATTTATCTTATAGATTTTAGATTTAAGCTGATTTCATTTTTTTTATATTTGATCAGGGTGTAAATAAAGCGTAAACTGATCATGGGAGGGTTGCGATAGAAACGTCTTTTGTGAAAAAAAAGAGCCGTTACATTATGTTATGTACATGGTTGATGATGTTGACATTTAATTGACAAGCCCACTTACACATGATACGTAAAAAAAGCTTCATTATGCCTACGTCTGGCCACTTATCCAGTTCATTCATTCTCTTTAGAATTTCCCACGAGGGAATTCCAAAGGGTTGGAACGAGCATTATTTTAAGTTCTGCAATTTTGCGCATGCGCATAACAATATTTTAACAGAAACACTTTGTGCTCTGCGCATGTTAAGGAAATCTCCTGGGTAGTTGAAAAGTATCAGATGGATTCTCATGGCGGCTGCAAAGAGACACTGCCCATCTCGGACTAATAGTTTCAGGCTTGAAAGTGGAGCCGGAGCTCCGAATCGGAAACAGTTAAAACAGGTTGATAGTTTACTAGATATTACTGCAAAGGTTGTTGCCGAGAAAATTCCATTTCAACGGATAGAGCAGCAGTATGACCGTATTCCGGAGCCAGTTCAGAGCAAAATTGTGTTCTGGTCCTTTCCTCGCAATGAAAGGGATATTTACATGTACTCATCCTATGCTAACTGTTCAAAAGAACACTCTGAAAATCAAAAGCTTCCATTCCATCAAGGTGTTCGGCTTCTTGAGAGTGGTGCAGTTGCCAATGTGCTCCAGATAGGTACAGTATGTTATTATTAAAGCTATTGTTTTCTGATCTGGTAATTGTTCACACAGCTAAGAGGGCAGGCATCGATTATATAGTTGGCTACTGTAATTACCGATTAAGCTCTTGCCTTTGCTTTTTTTTTTTTTTAAATAATAGATTCAGGTCGACATGTGTTGTACTGTTGAGTGTTATATATTGAAAGATAGACAAAGTTACTTTGTTGCAGTCTTAATCATAATGAAATTTATGGGCTAAATGAATTTTTTTGTTGTTATTTTGTGGCTATTTTTATATATCATTGACTTATCATGGTAAATAAAAGGAAAGATAGGCCTATTTATTTTCTTCAAGTAGATTGTAGGGACTCAGCACTTTTTAAGATTATTTTTGTCTTTATATCCTGCCATTTTTCTACTTAACACAAAATTGAATCATGTGGAATGTAATGACTGTCAGTAGTCTTGTTGGGTTAGACCTAGGGCCTAAGTAAGGGTTTAGTTCACCTATGACTATGTAATATTGTAATGTATGGTCGCCAAGTCAGAGAGGTTAGCTATTGGGTATTTGTTGTGCAGAGCAGTGCAGTGGGTTCCAGTGTTATGACTGTTACCTCAAATCCAAATTTTGAGTTTAAAAAAATAATTATTAAATTAAAAGCAAAAACTTGAAAAAAAAATAATTAAAGGATTTTTTTTTTTTAGAAATACTTAACATAATGACTTTCAATACTTCAGATGTTTTAACAGCTAGCTTTATAACCATTGCATTTATTTTAGTGGAAACTGATTTATAAAATTATAATTCATGTTGCTTTTCCTTGATTACATAATTTGTTAAAAATAAAAATTCTTTCTGACTCTTAATTCATGTATATACCAATGGTTTAGTTTGGTTCTGCATTAGCTCAAATAGTGTTTTTTTTTATTGTTTACTTCTAGGCCAAATCCATTCCTTTTTTTGGGGTTTTTTTCATTCCAGGGTAAGATTAAATTTTAGTCTTGGCATAATTTGTTGATAGGATGGTATTTTCTGAAATGTTATCTTGTATGATACAAATCTTTGACATTTATTTAGGTACATTATAATAGAAGTTTCTCCAAGTATGAAAACAAATCTCTTAATTCCTAAAAAGAAATATGCTTAAAGAAGTTTTAACTTTCATTCAGTACTAGCTCATATACCCTTATAATCCATTATGTCTTGATCGTTATGCATTATTTAGGCAGCTTTTTTTTTTTTATCAGACTTTCTTTGTTGATGTTTAGTTGTTTTTTTTAAATGTTGATTTGATGTATTCTTCAGGATTTCATCTAAGTGGATCTGTGACTGAACCCAGTAATCCTCTGCTAACACAGCCTGAGAAAGTCTACAAAGTATCAATAAGCTTTGATAGGTATTCATTCATTTAATCACTCTGGGGTCATTTTTAAAAATGTTAATATGGACATTTGTGATTAAAAACAATGGTTTTCTGATTACTTTTACTGTTATCATTTACTTTTGTCACTTTTTTTTTTACAGATGTAAAATAACTTCAGTACAATGTGGCTGTGGCAACAAAGACATCTTTTGGTGTCAGCATGTTGTTGCATTGTCTTTATATCGAATTCGGAAGGCAAAGATAGTCCAGTTAAGGGTACCAATATCAGGTATTTAGTTGTTATTATTTTTCCATTGATAAGCTTTTGTTGTTTCGCTTATGTTTATTATGTTAGTTTTGCCTAAAGTTTTAATAGTTAATTTTTTTGGAATGAAACTCACAGCAGTAATTTTATTTTATTCAGAAACACTTCTTCAGATGTCACGTGAACAGTTACAAAAGTTTGCCCAGTATCTCATAACAGAACATCATTCAGATGTCTTACCTACTGCACAAAAAATAGCTGACCAGATTTTACAAGCTGAGTCAGAAATCAATCTTTTGCCTGGTAAGTCAGATGGTATACTATTAAAAAAAACTTGTATTTCTGATTATTTGTTCAACACTTTTAAATTTTTGTCTATAACTGAATAGTACAATAGACAATTAGATTTTTATAAAATGTTTTTTTTTTTTAACAATGTCATTATTGTCCTTCAAATGTTTCTTTAGGTGTTCTATACATTCATTTTTTTTTTCCCTTCAAAACAGGTGCTCCAGACCCTACTGCTGGAGCATCTGTAGATGATGACAATTCATGGCATCTTGATGAAGATCAAGTGAGGGAACAAGTTAGGACTTTTCTTTCTCAAGGTGGTTACACAGGACCATCATCTCAGCTTCATTCTATGTTTGCAAAGGTTGGAAAACTTTCTGTTTAGTAAGAAAAAAAAAACTAGATAGTTTATTTTTATCAAGTTTTGGTTGTTTTATTTTGTTTTTTTCATTTGAAGCATTATTTATACATTCTTTTTGTATTCCAGGTCAGAGAAATGTTAAGAGCCAGAGATTCTAATGGTGCCCGAATGTTAACGTTGATGACAGAACAGTTTTTAGCTGATCCCCGTTTAGCAGTTTGGAGAGCTCAGGGTACTCCTCTATCTGATAAATGTAATCAGTTTTGGGATGAACTAGGTATGTTAGATCTTATGGATTTAAGCCCTAATCGTTCATCTTTATCCTATTGTTTTGTTAATATGTTAGCTTTCCTGCACATGGCACTATCTACTTGCAGGTGCTTTGTGGGTGTGTGTTGTTTTAAACCCACATAGTACAAGCAATGAGCGTGTACAGTGGAAGTCATTGCTTCAGCAGTGGGTTCAGTGTCCAGTTTGTCCTCTTGAAGATGGAGAAGTGAATTTACTGTCTGATTTCACCTTTAGAAGCTCTACAAGACTTAGAGGTTATTTTATTTATTTTGTTTGTTGTTGTTTGTTTGTATTACAAGAAAAAAGTTCAAAGAATTATTAATTTATTACATTTTTTTATTAATTTTACTGAAAGGAAGATAAATTCATTAAACTAGTTAGTGAAAAAACCACTTTAATAAATCAGATCTATTTTTAATGGAGCTTGACTTAAGTTAATCGGTCATGATTTTCCAATGTCACTTTTTAATAGTAAATTCTAAGTAAGTAAAACCGTCGTACAGACCCATGTTTTAACTTTAGAGCACACAGAGTTGATTGTGGTCAGCACTAATGATTTGAAGATTGGATGTACATGTATCGTGTTGAAAAAATATTTATATCATGTAAATAAAAGAGTATTTAAATTCTAGGCAAATAAGATCACAGTATTTACTCTGCTTACGAATGTGTATAATAGGTTTGATAGCTATTTTAATTATTAATAGATAGAATGTAGTTGTATAATCATCTACCCTGTGTAAAATTTTTAACATTGGTTTGTGCTTTTAGGACAGTAATTTACAATGCCTTTCACCGAAAAAATGCATTGCATGTTTTTATGTCTTAGGCTGACTGGCTTAAACTATGCCATTTACATCCCCTTTATGCATCTTTTTCCCCCTTCATTCTCTAGATATCTCATGATCTTTGTATTACACTGTATAACTGCGTTATTTGCTTTGTGGATTTCAGTGTGTTTCCAGTCTTTTATCTCCACCAACAAGACACATTCCTCACATCTCTTGGTGTCTTTGTTATCCTCTCCCACTGATCTTTATTTCTAACCTTGTCCAGGCTCCTAATGTTCAAGATCTATTGTAGTCATCCATGAGTAAGTGATTGTACTTTTCTTTTGAGGACACTGGTACTTGTCTTCTATGTTTAAAAAACAGTTTAAAAAACCTGCACTTCAGTTTTTATTGTTTTGTTTTTTTTTGGTGTGGATTTGCTAATCTTCTACACTTTTTTGAATTATATAAATGCTGTTCTAGCTTTATTCATTCCTGATCTGATGTTTACCGGTACCTCTCTACCTCCCATTTTGTTGACTCCAACCACCTTCATCTAGTGTTTTTTTTTTTTTTTTTTGGTTTTCATTTGTATTGTAGTCATTTATTAATTTTTATTGTTGTTAACATCTAGAAATTTCCTAGATGCAAACCCTTACATCTTGACATATTAATCCAGGAATCATGCTTCAAAAGTGGTAAAATCTGTAACGAAAGGAATATTCCACTGCTTGTATACAAATTTCAGATTCTTCCAGTTCTTCCACTGAAAACACTAATCGAACAGTTCTACACAATGCTTTGGAGGCTAGTGAACTGCGATGGAATGATCCACATCTTCAGCAATTGATTTCATCTGACATGTATTGGAGCTCTAGTCGCACACCAGCTAACAACTTTGATAGTCAGGGGCTACCCCTTTGGAAAGGTCAGTGAAACTATTTACAGGATGTTTGGGTGAAAAAGAACTTGTACATATAGAGCTGTAATTTAATACCTTTTTTTTTATTTATAATGTAAGTTTAATTGTTACTGTTAGCGAATACTTAATCTAAATCTGTATTTTAAAATAATTTTAATTTTTTCTCACTCTAAGCAGAATATGTACCAACAGCTTGTGCACGAGTAGATGCTTTAAGGTCACATGGCTACACAAAAGAAGCATTACGGCTTGCAGTAGCTATTGTTAGAACAATGAAATCTGCTGCTATTGCAAATTGGGAAAACTCCACTCAGGAAAATCTTTATAGTAAGCTTTGCTTAAGTGGAAAAGTGTTTTATGGTCACCATAACACTTAACTTCATCTTTCCCTTTATTTAAGGCAATTTTTCTTGTAAAACTACATTTACATTTTCTTATATTGTAAGTTCTTTTTTATGCTGGGGCTATCCCCCTGCTTAATAAGACTTGTAAAAATAGGAATATATTCTATTTCCTAAAAATTGCATAATTGGAAGTAAAAAAAAAGTGAAAATTAATACAGAAAGCACACAAAAAAAGTTGTGTGCAATGAAAGATGTATTTTTTTTTTTATAGATTATCTCAAAATTCCACCAGATTCATATACAACATAAAAACTTTATTTGCATTTATTGACAGCTTTTTCCTGAATAAAAAAAACAGTTACAGGAATTTTTCTTTGAATTAGACTCTCAATCAAAATTGCTAGGGCCTTCTCTGTTCTAACAACTCATCTCTTCAATATGAAACCAATAAGCACTTAATGTAGTACCAGAAATAACAGATTTTTCTAAGTTTGGGCTACCTTATTTTTCTTAATGGCTCTAATAGTAGATGCACCAAAATTAAATTGTAGGCATTCTTTCCCTAGTAATATATTTTATGTTCATTTTAATTTTCAAAATACTTCATTTGAAAGCGCCATTTTCATTGACTGCTTGTTAGAAAAAAGCCACCAGTACATAAGTTTCCAACAACATGTTTTAGAATAAAAATTTAGAATAGACTTTTGACGCATGTGTACTTTAGTATAGGATTATTTTATTTTTACATTTTCATAAAAAAAAATGGCACATTTTAATTTTTTACATGAAAAAATTATTTCTATTTCCACAATTTCTTAAAAGAAAAAAAATTGCATATTTTATTTTGATTTTTTATGATGGTTTTTAAAGCATTTATACGATTTTTGCAGAATCCACTAGTTCTTCCTGTACCTGCTGTTTACATTCATGTGGTCGCCGACATCCACCTTACAATCCTGTTGGATGGATAGGTCATCCGTTAGATCCAATTGGAGTGTTGTTTGACACCTTATGTGAAGCTTGTGTGGTGTCTGATGATGTCTCTCAAGGTAGTGATCCTTTTTCCAGTAGATTTTTGTGTTTGTTGTGATGAACTATCATGTTGTACAGACTTGTCAAACTGCTGGCCCTTTGTAACCACACCTGCACAATGGGTCCTTATGCTAGTCTAAATTTCATTAAAGATTTTTCAGCTCTTAATATAAAATAATATTTCTAAATCTGATATAACATTCTTCTAAACAGTGATTATCTTTTGATGTGGCAAAGCCCAACTTTTTGCTAATGCAAACTCAATAACAATGGGTGGACTTTTTTTTTAATCTAACTGCCACTATACTTTGTTCTAAGGCGCATCGGGGGATGAAGGTATTTAATTAGACAATTGACATTGGAGCAAAAACTGGTTTTTTATTAGCTAGCAATGCAGATTCACTTCAGTTTTCTGTCGTGTTGGTTTTCTATAGCGTGACGCTCGAAAAAGTTTCACACCTCTAATGATCTTCCCATTGTGGTGGGCTACTTTTTCATGCATTTCCCTGTAGTATAGCCCAGTGCTGTGCATTCACTTGAAAATGTTTGTGGTTGTAATTAATTTTATTCCTTTATATTCATGGTAAATAAATATATCTGTGTTGATGAAGAATTTATGTATGTTCTATCTATATGTAATAGTGATATAGTGATGATCGTTTTGAACAATCAGTGAGGAATGGGCATTGACCAAATAATATTAAAATGATAATTAACAGTAAATACGTTAAATTGGATAGTTTTCAACAAATGAAGAAAACAATGAACATAGAAAGAAGAAAAATGTTATAGGAAAGTGGGAACTACAGTATTTCTTTACTATGGTTAATGGAAAGATGAACTGTTAAAAATTTGCTGCAACATAGTTGCTGGGTTCAACCGTTGATCTAAGGACAAGTACGAAAGTCGTGTGGGGCTTATGACTTACGGCATTGAAAGTTAATATGAGACAGCAATAATTCTGCTTAGCTGGAATTACTGACCAATGAAACCATGTTTTTCCCATTTTTTTAACCCTTTCATTCTTTAAATTCGTTAAAAGTTGCTAGATGTTAAACCATTTGTAGACAAATATTACATTTCTACGTTTAATTGACAATGATATGCTGTTATTCTTCAAAATAAATTACTTAAAATAGTTGACAAGTGCTCGCTCATGACTACATAATGTAAAAACTCCAGCCCTCTGAAGACTGTTGATTTTGGCATGTCTGATGTAGTACATACAAAAATTTATTGAAAATATTTCATACTTTTCAATTTTGTTTATTATTGACTGGAATTTTTTGTAGAATTTCTAAGTCGACACCTCAATAATGATACAACTAATGAAAGCAGGCGTAGATATCAGCACGTCAACATTCCCGGAGCTGCTGAGCAAGATCAGACATATTTAACTTTAGCTTATGAAGTTGCCTTAATGGGTCAGTATTTTTTGCATTAAATTCTTTGTTTATTGCATGTAGGTTAAATGTTGTATTATTCTTTATTGCTTAAATTTTTTTTTCTATAATTTAACAGGTCTAGGGCAACAGCGAATCATGCCAACTGGCTTGCAGTCCCAGGAAAAGTCTTGTAAACAAGAAGAAAGATTATTGTCTAAACTGAACACAATTGAGCTTGACTCCACCCTTTTTCAGGTTTTACAAAAAACAACAAATCTTTTGCTGGAAGGTAAAGTACCAAATTTCTTTTATGATATTTTTCTTTTAATTATTGTTATCTCTATCATTGTATAGCTTCTTGATTTTCCAGCTTACAATTATCAGACTGTAGTCATTGTTACTTATTCTGTAAGAAAATGGGGCATGCATTGTCAAAATGTTTCTTAGTCATTGAGTGTTACAGTCTATCATCCACTTAAGCTTTTAGCTACTACTGGCTCTGTAGTCTTAAAGACAAGCTGATCACCTGAAAACTCTTACCATGTTTTCAATTCAGTCTAATTTTTCTGCTTTTTGTTTTCCCTAATAGTCCACTTGTTACATTTATGTATTATGTGATGAGTCCTTATAAGAATCAAAGTTTGGCAGATATATACATGTATTCTTTTCCTTTTTATCTTTTTTTCTCCTCTATCAATTAGAAAAGTTTTTCACTTTAATTTTTCAATTAATACAAATTTAAGAAATTTAATTTAAATATTATTACACCTTTTAAAAAGTTATCTGTTCTGCCCAAGAGTTTTAATTAACCGTCTAAAAGTAAAACCTGTTATTTATACATGGTCATGCACTTATACGCCTGTTGCCCTTTTCACTGGCTCACTTTCATTTTCTGTTTGTACCCCACAGCTGACCTTTACCAATGAAACAATATCAAACTGTCATGTCCTTAAGTTTCAAATTCCATTCTCTTTCACTCCAGAGTAACCCACATCAACCTTGCTTTATTATTATTATATTATGAATTTGTTTACTCAAAGTTGTTGTTGTTTTTTATACAGAAGGATTTGCCAGTGGTCTTGGTCTGGGCATCCATCCAGAGAGTTATCCAATGCACACCTTTGCACATTTTTTGTTTCTTAAACTTGTTGCTCGAGATGAGGACTTGGCTTACAAAGTTGGTTTAAGGGCTATGAGGTGAGGCTGTTGCTGTGTTATGTTATTTTTTACTATTTCATTGCAAGCAATCTAAATTCAAAAATAGTTTTGTTTTCACTGATTAATATTTTATGACCGCTGTGACAGTTGCATTTCATTTTGTTATTGCTAATATTGAAATCAATTTTTTTTTACTTAAATGTCAACAGGTCTGGTATAGCAGTCAAAATGGTTCTTCTTTTTTTTTCCTCTGAATTTTTTGTTTTCATTTTAAAGTCCATTGCATTGTTCTTGTTTTTTTTTTTTACAGATTACCAATCCTAGAGAACATTGATGACTCAAATTTTGATGATAGTGTTAATAATGCCAACAGACTGACTCGCTTTCCAAGATGGTTTATTTTGTCTCATGTAGAGTCACAGCAATGTCTTTTAGCATCAACCTTATTAGAGGCTGCTAAAAGTAGGTCATTTTCAGGGATTATTTCCTTCCCTTTAGACATAGGTTTTTCTTTCTTTTTTTTTTTTATGGTAAATAAATATTCCTTTTTATTATAAAACCATGTTAGGTTAACATATAACAGATTTAACTATTACTTGACGTTATCAATATATTTGCTTAACAGACATTAGCTTTTAAGTATTACTTGACGTTATCAATATATATGCATAACAGACATCAGCTTTTAGCCATAGTTGGTGTTATATTTATACATTTTGCTGCATAGATGATGGTGAGCGACTCCAATCAGTACTTGATAGTGCCCAAAGACACATTCACAGTTCTTCACAACTATTTAGACTTGCCCAAGACACATTCAAAATTTCAACTCCTCCTGATGGACCAAAGTATCTTCCAGCTCTAAAGGCTTCATTTGAATTAGGCCTGCAGGTAATATCTTTGTTTTAATTTGTACTACATAAAATGTGGGTTTGTCATTCTTGTGCAGTGATATATCATTGCTATAATAACTTTCAAATTATTGTTTTATTTTGATTCCAAAGGTTATGAGAATGACACTTATGACTCTGAATTGGCGTCGCAGAGAAATGGTTCGTTGGATTGTGACCTGTGCCACTCAGATTGGTGTTGATGCATTACTTGCCATCATGCGGTCATGGTATCAGTATTTTGCTCCCGTTGAAGCATCCAGTAAGTGCCACATAGAGAAGAATAAAATATTTTCTTTGTTTTGTTTTTTTTTATTTATTTTGAAACATTTTATAACATTATGTCTTATTTTATTTCCGCTAATGGCAATGATTTGCAGAATTATTTTTAGCTTTATTTTATTTTTTGTATTTACTTGCCATGTATCTTACTTGAAACCTTTTTTATTATTCTAAATAATTTTCTATGATGTAAAAATCTGATATTAATCATCTAATTTTTGTTTTAGTTTTTATATAATTCTTTTTTAGGTACTGTGGCCATGACTGTGATGTCTCCAGCCACCATGATGCAATTGAGTGCTACTTATTCCCAGCAAGAAGAACTGGCTCACTGTACCAGAACTCTAGCCTTACAGTGTGCAAAAAGGGATCCACAAAACTGTGCTTTATGTGCACTTAACCTCTGTGAGAAAGATAGCCGTGCATTTGAAGCTGCATATCAGATAGTGGTGGGAGCTGCCTCTCACATCATCAATTCCAGTCAGTTGTTTACCATCGCCAGATACATGGAACACCGTGGCCATCCGTCGCAGGCATTCCGCTTGGCATTGCTAGCTATGAAAGGATTACATGTAGCATATAATCATGACACTCATCCTGCCATAGCAGACATTCACTGGGCCTGTGCTCTTGCTCATTCCCTGGGGAGAACAGAGCTTGCCAGCATGGTCCCTATCATTGTTAAAAATATACAGTGTGCCACTGTCTTGGCTGACATTCTTCGAAGCTGTACCATTGCATCGCCTGGTCTGGCCTGCCTGGACAGCAAACGCAGGACGTTAAAGTCATTAAGCTATGACAAAGCACCACTTAAGCAGCTCATGGACAGTACTATTGTGGCATACATACACAGTGCTCATTCAAAGCTTTCCCATATCAGCCCTCGTCACTACGCAGACTTCATTGATTTCCTCAGCAAAGCACGGGAAACGTTTCATTTGGCGCATGATGGGCCATTGCGCTTTGCCCAATTAATTGAAAATATGAAGCTGGTTTATAAGGGGAAAAGAAAACTTATGTTTTTAATTCATGAAAGATTTGGTTTATAATTCCAGAAGAAAAAATTTAAGATATCTGTAAGCCTTTCAAGCTTTTATTATTATTATTTAAAATCTGATATGATGATAATTATGTGCTGTAATATCTGGTGTAAATTTCACTTAAACATGAAAGAGAGGAATTCTATTGGAATTTTTTTTTTTCTTTTTGAACATGGTTCTGAATATCAAATTTTGTAACATTGTTTGCTTGTCAATATTATTTTCAGTAAATATTTTTAAGCTGCAATTAAAAAATAATTTGTTTAGCACTCTCGATAAATTTTTAATCATCAGTTGTTGTTTTTTTTTTAAGTGTAACTAGATTTTTACTTTTGGTATAATTTCAAATAAAAAAAAATTTGCCCAAATATTTCATTCACAGAATAACAGCATAACAGTTTATGGTGCCAAATTGTAATTAATATAATGGTATATAGGTTAGTGATAAAGATTATGATCAGCAATATTGATAATGTGCATACTGTAAAATATATTTTTTTTTGCACTTTTTTTCCCCCCCATTGTATAGATTTATACCAGACCAGTGGTTGATGTCCCTTTACTCCATTTTGAGAAGCACTGCTGTCTAACGCCACACCTCTGTGTGAAAAATGTAACAAAGCAATTCTATTCATTTATTTATGGGAATATGTTATATTGAATGATTGTTGTAATTGTAGAGTGTGTGTTTGCTAGGTTTATTGAAAGTGAAAAATGCATTTTGTGCAATGTGGGTTGTCTATAGTTGAAATGCTCACCTTTCTGATGTTCACAGTTTAAATATTGTACAGATCTGTTACGTTTACACCATATTGGCAACAAATGAAGACAAATTCTACGTTGCTGCAATAAGTATTATGTTTATGAAAGATTTTTTTTTTCGTTAATATCTTATAACCTCTAAATTCAAACAAGTGTATTGAATGTAATATTTTGTTTTTCCAGTTTGCTCTAAAATACACCAGCTTTAAGTAGTTATAAATTATGAAGTGTTCCATTTTAAAAAGATTCCATACTGAGTTGGAGAAGAGATGAATGTTGTCGATGTTTTAGCCTCCGCAGTGATAGCAATGGATGTGAAGTCACAGCCTGTCAGCCAACATTACCACCCCCACCCTTCATTATTATTTTATAGCATAGTCGAACAGATTTGATTGATTGTTACTTAGAGATAAATCATTTTATCATAGAACTTCCACATTTTTTAATCAATCATTCTTCATTTTGTTGTGATACTTATGTGTCATTCTATTATTAAAAAAATGTCCTTTTGGATTAAGCATAACATGTGGACATCGGTGGTTGTGAATTTGTTGGGAAAAACAGTAAACACTTTTCTATTCCATCTCATATAAAGTGATGACTTATTTGTTATATATATATATTATAATTCAGTGCTTGTTAAAATATTTCAGTGCATCTTTCTTTGACCTTGCAACTAAAAGGCTTTTCCTTCTCCAGAGAACATTATTTTTATTTAGATCTGTGTTAGCCTCCCTCACTAAGACAAGTTGAAGAATTATGATCCTTTTTAAATATAGAAAAAAATATATATATATAGCAATAGCAATCTGTTTCATCAGTCATGCCAAAATAAAAACAACTTAATAGCAGATAGGTAAAAATATTTACAATTGCATTATTTTATCCAGACTTTTTTAGTCTTGGTTAGTAGGTATGGAGAACAAATCATTTGACTTGACAGCATCATGAAATATGAAAGCATCAAAGACTCCTGTATGTTTATTACACAATGTAGATTACATTCTGATCAAATGTGTCAGTTTGTCTAGTTATCTCATAGTGAAATCATATGCAGACCAGATATTTGTTCCTTTATATTTTTGTATTGAATTGTACATATTTCTACCTCAAACTTCTCAACTTTGTCTATTATCTCCTTATTTTCAACTTTCAGGTATTTTTCTTGTAAGCATTTGTAAGTTTTCTTTAAATTTATTTGTTTCATTAATTATTATATTATTCTAGAAGCTGATAATGTGTATGTGAAATATTAGCTGTTGGCTTTAAGAGAATTTTTTTGTGTTAACTTATATTTCAGTGTGGCTTGCTATTTGCTGTGTTGTCTGCTTTTATCACTTCCATATTATTGTATGGATCAGCTTATGATTGGCATAAGCCAGATTCAAACTGATTGTTGGATTGTTTGTTTTGTCTTTGCGCTTGAAGTATTTATAACATTTGATTCACTATGTTATTGTAATTTGATCAGTCTCTTTATAGCTTTACACCTGCATTGCTAAGCCAAGTTTTACATGCTCCATTGAGTAATTGTTGAAAAATGCTATAGGTCTGATAAAAATAACTTTAGCATTGTGAAAGTGTTGTTGTCAACTTCTTTATAAAGATAATGCAAAAATCTCGATGTTTTAAAGACAACTTAAACAAAAAAAAAGTATATAAAGCCTTTTCAGACCATCAGGATCAAATGAAATAAAGTTGACATGTTTCTGTAGCCACGTTTAGTCTATGGGATTTGTGTGACATGTATACTGCCCAGCTCTATTTACTTTCCTCATCAAACATTGGGTATCCATTTTTAAGCTGGATGGACTAACAGGCACCGATTGTACCCAGAAAAAGCTGACATGTTCCATTAAAAATGATTACCACCAAGTACAGTGTTTTTAGGGCTGCACCATTTCCAAAATTCACTTGATATGTATTTGCTCAATATCTACTCAGATGTAGCCACCATGTATGACTGTGTTTGAAGAATTATTATTAACATATGTGGTATGTATTTAAATGTAAATTTAATTTTACATTAATTGGTAAAATAATTACAGCAGAAGTAGTTTGTAAACCTTGTGTTTTTGGGTATTGAAAAATGCCATCTCTACTAGTTGACTTAAAACACCATACCATTATTATTTGTATACTGTTTTATTTTCCTAGAATGTTGACATATGATAACAAAAAAATTTCATCTTTACAAACAATACAATTCTTTCTAAAAATTTTGTATGTTAAAAGTGAAATTTTTTTTTAGGCATGAACAATCCAGATTAGGTTTGTAATCTATCAACACATTAAGCATGTAGGATTTTATTCTCTTTGTTGATCTGATGTATTATGTCATTGCATATTGATGTCATGCATTACTTTGTTATCAAGTCTACACACTACAAATATATATATATATATATTTATGTATATTGCGGCAAACATTTGCCTGTATTGAAGTATTATCAGCTGTGGGCTTAAGAAATATATTTGTATCTTCCACTTATTGTATTACAATATAAATGTTGATTTACTGTTTTGCTTCTTATAATTGAGAATGGTTCCAGTACTGTGCTGATTTTTTTTTTTGTAATATTATTCTTTATATCGTATTTTATTAGCATGTCATTTCTTATAGAAGAGGATTTTGTTTTGGTGTTCACATTCATGATTGCAAATGACTGTTTATTGTAAATCTCTTGAGAAAGTGGTTTTATTTCAGGAGTCTATGTTTCTTACTGTCAAACTAACAGATTTATGTAACAGATTATTGGAACATCTCATTTCTAGGCTGTAATTCAGACTTGTGAGTGGGAGGTCAGTGATGTTGTAACAGCAGCTCTTTATATATGTACTTGCAATATTTCACCTCAGGAAGCAATTTTTTTTTTTTTTGGAATGGCTGTTAACTTGTGTGTCATCATGTGAGTTTTATGCTTCTGTATATTTGGATTTGACAGTTTCACAGATAAAATAAATAAAAGCTGGTCTAGTTGCACAAATAAGACTTTGTTTAGATCTTGTATTAATGTTGCTAAATTTTCTAGACCAGGAGTGTGGAAATTTGAGTCGCGAACTGATATATATTAAAGGTTAACGTCATCATTACATGATGTGTCTATGTTGTGGGGTGGGTGGGATTAGACAGTTGGGCTGTCCTTATATTGCCCGTGGTTGTCCTTATATTGCCCGTGGCTGTTCTCAACTGTCATATCACTATAGCCCTCTTTTTCCAATTATTTGGACTTCATTTTTAACATGCTTTAGTGGGACTGAAGGCCAAGTGGTGTAGATACTCGACTGTCGACCTGAGAGACCTAGGTTCGATCCTCGGCAGCCTCGTAGCGTGACAATTATACTTTTCACGGGACAAATTTGTTTATTGCTTTTTGCAGTCGTCTGCAAATAAAAACTAATGCAGGCCTCTATGGCCAATATTAGCAGAGCCGATTTATTTATAGGGAGTGGTGGAAGTATCTTGACAGTGGCGTCCTTTTTTTAGTTTAAGCATCTGTCTAGGTAGTAGCGTCCTTTTTTAGAGCATTTTCGAAAAAAAAAATGCTCTATTGTCCCCGTTTTGTCTGTCTGTCCGTCATCACCCTAGATCTCAACAACCATAAGTCCTAGACCCATCAAAAGTCCATTTCGCGGTCTGACCTCTGAGGGCCGAAAAAGGGGGCGTACCGTTTTTTACTATATAAGCTATATTAACAAAGGAGCGCCCTATATCTCAGCAACCATAAGTCCTAGACCCATGATGTATATATCATTTTGTAGGTCTTGGCCTGCCACGTGTACATCAAAAGTCCATTTCGCGATCTGACCTCTCAGGGCCGAATATAAGAGTTTCTTAGGTACCGTTTTTGCTTATATTTTAAATATAAATAATAAAAGCTAATCAAAGGGACGTAATCATTATTTATTTTTGTAACAATTATTCTACATGATTACTTCCCTCTCTTTATATCAAAACCCATACGCGTGGAGCAATATCCATGGCTGTAACCCGGAACAAAAATACGGATTTCGTCCGGCGTAACCGTAGCCACTGCGTACACGAAAATGCTCTAAAATGTCCTTTGTCCGAAACGGAAAAGACTTAAATTGCTTGTTTAGTTTAAACATCTGTCTAGGTAGTGGCGTCCTTTTTTTAGTTAAAGCATCTGTCTAGGTAGTGGCGTCCTTTTTTTAGTTTAAGTATCTGTCTAGGTAGTGGCGTCCTTTTTTTAGTTTAAGTATCTGTCTAGGTAGTGGCGTCCTTTTTTAGTGTAAGCATCTGTCTAGGTAGTGGCGTCCTTTTTTAGTGTAAGCATCTGTCTAGGTAGTGGCGTCGCTAACAACTTGATGGTCCACCTCTAAAAAGTTTTGTCCCCTGTCCGACGTCTTATATGCCTGGACCCAATCTCCCCAGGCTTTATGGTTCCTAGTTTAACGTCCCTGTGTCCAGGCTCTGATTTCTTAGTATTAATAGACAACATGAAATTTTTTTATGAGTTTGGTGGCAGTGCATTTCTCAGAACCGCCACCCCAGCTAATATCATTTCTGGCTTTCAAGCTAGTGGTATACGGCCTTTTAATAATACAGAGATCACAAGCCCAGTTAATTTACAGATAGACACTATCCAGAGTCTGAAACTTCAAGTATTTCAGTTGCACATCATTCAGGCACATCACCTTGGGTTGCTTCTGACCGTGGAATCAATGATTCTATAATTGCGGTCTTGAAATTCTTCATTTTTATTGATGCTGTCGGTAGTATTAAGGTGCTATAAAGTGCTGATAAGAGTCAACCTTCACAAGCTTTGAAGTCTTTATCATAATTGCAGCACCATCATTTTACTTTGTGATAACAGAAAAACTTTTCAAGACAGAGCTAATATGGTCAGCAAGGTCATGTGCAATAAGATTAAGTAATGCGACAGTTAATATAACGGCAAACGAAATACGGCGGCTAATGAGGCGCGCCGCATATTTTTCGGCGGATTTACGGCGGACGAAAATTCGGCGGCGTAGCCGGCGCCGCCGGCTACGGCTGAGGGGTCTAGGTGTTGGTGGTATGACATTACAGGGGCTTTATCCGGAACTGGGGTGGGAAGATGAGAGAGAGTATCCCTGTATCGAAAAGGTTGAGAACCAAGGTCTTAGTTGGTATCGAATCACAAAAGTTGGAGAACAGCTGCTCTAAAATTTTGTTTTTACACTGAGCCATATTTAGGTCAGTGAACATATGACTGAACACGTAAGCGATGTGAAAGTTTGTTAAGAAAAAATGAAATGCTAAACGGAAGTTTGCATAAGTTACTTCCCCTTAAATCCTGCCCATTTTAACGCTGTATAACCATTAATTAGATACCAATAAAAAATTTAAAATAATTATGTCCTCTTTGAAAGAGAAAGAAAAAGTCAAAGAACAGCAGGAAAAGTTTCAGGCCATTCTCTCAGCACTTTTGAAAGATGAAGACAATAAGTACTGCGTCGACTGTGACGCGAAAGGTAAGTCACACTGAAATGACTACTATACTTGTTTTAGTCTAAAGTGTTACAGTCTGTTAGTGTTATCTATTTTTATAATATATTATTCTTTTAAGAATAGTTGACAAATTTGTAAATAATAATAAAGTTTGTTTTTTGGTCTGGCCATCAGATATGTCGGTTAGTTATAAATAATTAAAAAAATCTTATGTTAAAAGATATCAATTGATTAAATAATTATAATTTTGATACTAATTATATTAATTATAATACTAATAAGTCTAATTATCTAATAAATGAATAAAAATCACTAACTTAGTACTATACTATAACTATAGTTAGTGACACTATCATAGTTGATGTAGTCAAGTTTGAACTAGTAGTAATTTAAGTGTAAGTACTTAGTAAAGTACTATAGTACCCTTAGCCTAAGTAAATTCACGCTTCTATAACCTCGGCTTATAAAGAGAGTGTGTGGTTACCACAACGCTCAGCCGCCTTTACTTCCCCAACTTAAGCCAGGTACCCATTTAAAGCTGGGTGGACTTGTGGGATGACTTTGAAACAAATTTCACCTGGAAAAATTACCATGGTTCTCAGCGAGGATTGAACACAGGACTCTCAGGTCGACAGTCAAGTATCTACACCACTCTGCCATCTGTCTCACACTACTTAGTTAGACAGAGACTTAATTTATACAAAACACTTATTTTTGTACAGCAGAAAAAAAAGATTGAGAATATCTCAGAATATCTGGGCCCTACTTTGATCTGTAGGGTATTTTTAAGCAGATTACCACTTTGCGTTAAAAAAATATATAAGTAGTATCATATACATTATAAAAACACACATTTTTCTTGGTTAATTGTTTATCTTTAAAGTTAGAATTATTGGATATTTGTATATCTTTTATTCATATAATTAAATACAGTTGTTTGTCCGTAATAAATAGTTAGCTAATAGAATTTAAAAAAAATGATTGTTCCTATTCATAAGGGAGACTATGAGAATCATGCATTCTTTGTAGGTTTTTACTGTTATTTCATTAGAATGATCTATAACTAATTAAGTACACTGCAAAGAGCAGAAATATGCTTCACTTCACTGTAAGGCTGAGATGTTTTATCTCTTAAGTTCTTTTAAACCACTAATGAGACAGCTTTTGTAGTGTCTTTCTATAACCCCCACCATATCAGAGAGTGCAGTGGTAATGGAGACACCATGCAGTAGGTGACTAGAACAATTCCCAGCCACCTTACTTCCCCAACTAATATCAGGTACTCATTCTAAGCTGGGTGGACTTTTAAAATTTCACCAGGACTTAAAAAGATTCTGTGTCTATCAGTGATCAAACTCTGTTTCTTTCGGCCGCTAGATTCATGACCATTAGTTTTGGAAATAGCATTATAAGTACAAAATCAAAATAATGTAACATATTTAGATAATATTGCCATATATTTTTTACAGTGCTGAAAATGATAGTCTTACACTAAAGTTGAATGATGTTTATTGAATATAAAAATAATTTTTTTTTTAGGACCAAGATGGGCATCTTGGAATTTGGGAATTTTTCTTTGCATACGATGTGCAGGCATTCATCGCAACTTAGGTGTTCACATTTCTAAAGTCAAGTCTGTAAATCTAGATACATGGACACCTGAACAAGTCTCAGTAAGTTGTTAATATTTTGAGAAACGTATCTTATTCGACATAGATTAACTTACAGACTGATGTATTGAATCAACATTAATTTATTCTGAAATACTATTCTTTATTTTTTTGCACATAGACCTTTACTTATTCATTCATTTGGTTTATTTTGTTATTTTTAGATGATGCAAGAGATGGGAAACAGTAGAGCTAGAGCTGTATATGAAGCAAATATTCCTGATGGGTTCCGCAGACCTCAGACAGATTCGTATCCATTTAAATAATGCAGCATTAACTGTCAATCTTCATGATCTTCTCTTTTTATTATAATATTTATTTTTTATTAATCGAAACGCTGCTTTTAAAGCTAACGTTGTTGAAATCTTTCACTTTGTTTTTTCTTATTTACCTGTTTAATTGGTTTTACACAGCAATAAATACCATCTTATGCTCTGCACTGTTTTGTTTCTTATAGTTTTAATCTAAGATACATCATGGTATCTAAACTCAGTGGATGAAATGTACCACACATCTACTTGAGGAATTAAATTACATAATTGATAATTGTCATACTTTGATTTTTTTTTTTATTTGATCCATAAATCTACTTTCTCTTACTTCCATATGTTTACAACAAATCTGTCATGATTCTTTCTACTCTACCTTTTATACCTGTTGTTAAAATGCAATTAGATATTCTACATCCAAATAAAAGTTGCTCCTCCTCCCCCCTACCCATTATTGGTTACAGTTTATGGGTATCATTTTATTTGTCTTTAATTGAAGTACTAGAGCTCTAGAAGCGTTCATAAGGTCAAAATATGAACAGAAAAAATACATTGCACAAGAATGGGTGCCTCCACAACCAAAAGTTCCTAGAGAGGTAAGCAACTTTTATGCTATTTTTTCCAACATTCGGATATAAGGAAAATCAGTCCTTTGGGATATTAAATAATTAAGTTAGTCATTGCCTTACTTGAGTCTCCTGTCTTGTGCAATGACTGTGTGCTTCGCTACTATCAGTGACTAATGAAAATTAATTCCAGTTTCCATTTGAATGCCTTTATAATCATATAACAAAATCCAACTCATAATTTGTTCCTTGATTATTTGTATTTTATTTTCTACATGCATGTTTTTATTTTATTTTTAAACAAAATAAAAAATGTGCATTCTATTATGTTGATTTAAAAAAAAAATTCTTTAATGTTTGTACACTAAAGGAAACATTTTTAGCTAAATACAACTTTATCACAGGCCTCTGTTTGTATTGTCTATGTGCTGTTTACAGCGAAAAAAGCTAATTGTTCGAGATCATCTCTTGTAAACAACATACCAATGATATCTCACTCCGGGCTTAATAAATGTAAAATAAAAATATATTTATTTTCTGATTTGTAAACATTGATTTTCTCAGTTGGCTGTTTCATTGGTAAGTTTTGCACTTCACTTATTTTTTTTATATTTTTGGGAATGTGAGTAGATTTTTTATTTTCCTTATTCAGGTGGCTATTTTTTTTTTTAAACTTCTGAAGATTTATAAAATTAATCTTATGATCTAATCTTTAATTGCTGTCACACGGATTAGATTTTGGTGTTTGTTTTTGAAATTTGGCGATTTTATTTTAATTTTAGTTTTTAAATTAAGTTCTTTTTTTTTTTGTTAAAATGTTGAAATTCTAGTATATTAATCTGGCTATATTAAAAAGTCATTCCTTTTTCAATCTCAGAATATTTTGTTGCAGAAATATTCTTGTAAATTTCCTATAGTTCTGTTTTACATGTATACTGTCACTGTGTTTGTATAAAGGACTAGTTTGTAGAAGTGGCTTCAATTATTAACCTATTTATTAGAACATTCTTTATTTTTAAATCAGGTTTTTCTTTTCTCTGTTGTTTTAATATTACCTGTCTGGGTATATTTGGGGCTAGTTTTCTTTTCAAAATCTTTGTTGTATTTTTTACTGGTGATCTATTTTAACATCTGTTGTGTTGCTATATTTAAACTAACAAATAATAATCTGTAAGCACTGTATCATTGTATGCACTGTATCATTGATATTTCCTGGCTAAAGCAGCTTTTGTTTTATTCATTCTTCCATTAGTTAATATAAATTAAATCACTTTAACAAAATATTTTATCATGATTTTATACACAAATTTTTTAAATCGTTTACTTCTTGCTAAATTGTTGTTTTTTTTCTTTTACTCAGTAGTGAACATTAAAAGTACACTTATTACAGCTTCCATTCTGTTAAATATTTTAAAATAGAACATGACCTGACCCGTACTAAGCGGCTAATAGTTTTTTCAAGATAGCTTTAATAATGGTATGCTTAAAAAAATAATTTAGATTGTTATCTAATGAAATATAAATGATTTTTTTCATTTCAGTGGGTAGATGATTCAAAGGGTGATAAGAAGAAACCTAAAGCCAAGCCAATAGCTACTCCACTACCATTGACTAATGTACAAATATAATTTACACTTTTATTTAGTTACTCATGAAATGTTGGTTTTTCTTCTTTTACTCACTTTCAAATCCTTCAGCATAGCTTAAAGAACAAAAACTAATATTTTTAGATTAGGTGAATTCCACAGTAACTGACGTAACATTTGGAAAACAATTTAGCTTTTTGACATTAAACAAACAAATTTGCTTTTAAATTAGAGACTTTTTTTAAACCAGTTTTATTAAATATAAGTTTGAATTAATGTTTTATGAAAAGGTTTAGCAGTTTTATGCTAATCATTTCCAAAATAATATTACATATTGTTTTCAAAACTTTTTTTTACCCAGATCAAAAAGAAAGTAATATCATTACAGATTTTTCTGAAATCTTTAAATCAAAACAGATTTTTTATTATTTCATAAATTAGTTTTATATTTTGAAAATTGTTTTAACAATATAAAATTTTCAGTGTAACTGATGCAACGTAAAGTTGTAACTGACGCAGCGTAAAGTACTAACTGACGCAACTTCAATGAAATACAAACCAAAGTTGAAAAAAATAATAATTAAACTGGTTAAAAAAAAAAGCAAATTATTTCTTATGTTTGAACATTCATTTATTTTTTAAATTTTGGAATGTTTCTTTGATTTCATTCAGAACAGGAACTTTGAAGCCATCTATTCCTTCCAGTGTAATAAGACCGAAAAAATTTATGCTTTCATGAACATCTATGTATTTATAATGACACTTCTGAGCTTGCTTTTTCCCTTTAAATTCTGTCATCCGACTTTCAACATATGTTTTAGTATCTGAACATCTATTACATTCGCTCAAATAGCAGTTTAAGTACGGTCCACAAACTGAATTTACAATAAAATCATTTGGTTTTTGCAAATCAGGCTGCAACTTTGAACTTCCCATTAACAGAATTTCAGAGTTTTCATGATATACACGACAACAAACTGTGTGATTGGTACGATATGTTAATAACTAAATGGGTAAACTTTGATTTACCTATTTTCAGATCAGGATATTTGTTTTTAAATTTCTTATAAACTTCCATAATACTCATTGTAAGAATTTTCTTTTGTATCTTCTCTTTTATATTATTTTTGACCACAATTACATAGACTTTAGATCCGGGCATTTGACGGGATATGGTATCAGCATTATCAAAAATTACAACTCTTTCTTTTATTGAGATATATAAGTTTTTTTTTTTTTTTTTAGTTTTTTCATCAGCCACTGTTATTCCAAGCTTCTTTGGCAAGTAGTTCACTATAGCAATTTTTTTTTTCAAGGGCTTTTTGGAAGAGCTGATTTCTAATTGCTTTGCCAAGTGATTGTGGTGTTTAAAAGCTTTGGTTGGTGTTTCTTTATTGCTGCAAAGAATTTTTTGACCACTCAACTTCAACATTCTGGACTTTCTCATCCTTAGCTTACTGTTTTTTCTTTCAATATTTTTTCTTGACAAATTCCATTTTTCTCAAGATGCTTTTTGTTGAATTCTATTCTTTTATTGACATTCTTGCAATTATTCTGCACTCAGTTTGGCCCTGTACAATTGCATTATTTCTGCTGCACTTTTAGGTGGCATAATATATTATAAATAATAAGGAAGCAATGAAACAGTCTAAGAAAAAAAAGATTCGTCAGGTACTCAAAATATGTTACATCAGTTACACTAGTTATGTTGCGTCAGTTACGCTAGTTATGTTGCATCAGTTACAAGAATTGCTATTTATCACATGAACCCTCAAGCATTTAAGTTTTAGTTTTTGATTCGGGGAATAATAATGTAAAAAAAAATAATTTTTAGAAAAATCTTTTGTGATTTGTTAACATACTTTAAAAAAATAGCATAAAATGTAACTGACGCAACATTGAATATTGAATACTTTTTCATCTCTATTATCACCCAAAATAAAAAGTTTTTATTTAAAAAAAATTATTTTTAATTGTAAAACAATACAAAAAAAAACTACCTTGTTTTATTTGTAGAAGTATTAACAATTATTTCAGAAAAAAACTTTATTTACCAAAATTAATGTTGTTTTTTTTTTTTGCAATCTAGAGGCACTTTCCAAAGGGCTACCCCACAGACACACTAGCATAGATATTGAAAAAAAAATTGTCGAAATTTTGTGCGTAGAACATTATTTTAATAAAAACAAAATTTGAAAAGTAAAAAGAACCAAAAAAAATTTTTTTTTTAAAGTTTCATTTTTGGTGGAATTCACCAATATATGATTAACCTAAATTATTTTCCCTAATGGTCAATAATTAATCTTGATTTATTTATAATTTTTAAATAAATATCTAACAGATAGGCACATCAACACCAGCAGGGGACCATAACAAAGTTACCCAGCTACCAAAACAGGAGCCTGTTAAACCAGTGGTAGCAAAGTTAGAACCTGTAACTAATTCTGCATCAAATGATTTGATAGGCTTGGGTGAGTACAAGAAACTGTCATCTGTTCTGTATTTTAGCAGGAAGCTGCAAAGGCACATGATCTGTTTTTTAGTTTGTCTTAGTAGCATAATATATAATGACATAATATATTTTGAAAGGTTTTTAGCAGCATCCAAATCATATGAAAGTATTACTATTTTTATTGTGTAAAATGTGAGTCAATCTTGTAAAATATTGCTGTTTAATTTTTTTTTTCTTTTTCCTTTTAATAACCACTCAGTTTTGATACTAACCTACTTAAGATTTTTAAAAATTTTCTAGATATAGGTTATGGATTGGCTGATACCATGAGTAAGTTTTTGCATGGGAATCTAGCTGGGTGTCATTTTTTATTTTAATATCTTAATATCTCTTATATAAAAGTCTTTCAAATTATTTTGCTAACTCATCTACTTTCCCCAACTGTTTAACTTAAAATTCATCTATATCTCCATCAGGCTCAGTTTTCTTTTTCTAAACATTATGCATCTATAGACTAATATAATATCTTAATGCAATATTACTTTTGGCAAAGGTGGGATATATTTATTTAAAAAAAATTATTCGTTCATCAAATTCTGTATTTTTATGTCATTTGCTTCTTTTTTCCTTTTTTTTTTCTAATGCATTTGGAAATATTTGATTTGTTGATGACTACTGGGCAATTACCTGTGATATTTAAGATTACTAATAAGATCTGAATTGTGACATCTAAATTTTTCCTTCCCGCTCAATTCTAATTGTTTGGTGGTATGAGAGCTGATTCCTAATCAAAAATAGAAAGAAATATTTTTGCTTGAAACTAAAAGGTGTTTTGATCTGTTTAATTCCTAATCATCTTCTGTTTTTTTATTTCTTACTGTATGCTTATTAAACACATGCAACCATTATATTATATTTTGAGGATAGTGACCATAATATAATATTGTTATACTGACCATCTGACCAGTTAATGAAATTAATGTTTTTATTCATGCTTAGTTTATGATTATTTTCCACTTTAAAACATAAAAATGAGAACATACATGTATATGTTGATAGTGTAGTTTTCCAATTTTTTTATTACTCCAGATTCTGTACTTATAAACACACAAAAAAAATGTTTAATCAGTTCACATAAAACACATACTTTACTCATAATGGGACTTTGGTACTTGTACATTTTTATTTTTTTACTTTCAGTTGAACTGTTTTGTTTTACTTCCTAATTACAATTTATTGCACTCCAATACTGACTAAAATGAGCTCTGCTTCTAGAGAGATTTGCATCACATTTTTCTCCTTTAAATTGCTTTTTTTTTTTTTTTTTGTTATTTTCTCAACTTTTGCCTTCCTTATCTTAAGGTCTTTCTCATTTGAATCAGCTCAAGTATTATATAAAATTGTGCTTAGTTTTTCCTATAATCAGTTACTTTTTTAATAGCATAAGCACAAAACATTTTTAAATAAATTCCAGTGTGAAGTGAGCACAGTCAAAGAAGCTGTTAATTTTGTAAATCAAATCCATTCATATACTAGTTTAATTTGATTGCTAACATCTTTGGGAGGTATTTTGAAAAAATCATTAAAAGAATTATTTTATATATTTAATTTTTCTAGAGAGATTTAACCTGCCTGTATTAGTATATAAAATCTACTAACGTACTATATATTAGCACGCATTATTAAAATTTACTAACAGTAAAACCTGGAGTTGCTCAGAAAACTAGTTACAATTAATTAGGCTGTATACTTCTACATCAAATATTAAAATTGTTTATTAAAACAAAAATAAAAAAGTACAAATAAACGAAATAATACATAAATTGCTCACAAAAGAATACAAATACTGTTTAATCCTATATAACTTTTCATTGAACAATGTTCTACAAAGTCATACTATTCAATGAACGCTTTCTTTACATTATCTGTTATATGCATTCAAATAGTGTTTAATTTTAGTATTGATCGACTTAGTAGAGCATTATTAAATGTAATGTAGTATAGGATTTAGTTGAGTGATGATCAAGGAAAAGAGAGAGGTGTGTATGAATCACGCTTAGCCCTTACAAAGTGTTGTATCATAATTTGTACTCGAGAAATTAAGGAAGAATATGTCGTGGGGGGAGGGGTAAAAAAATTGATCTCCCCCCACCCCTGCACTTACAAAAGAAGTAATCGTAGAGGAGAAAAAAAATGGCAGGGGAATGAAATTAACTGGATCATGAAGACTGGTGGGTTGCACGACTAAACTTTAACTTATAGATAGAGCCCATGTGTGCATAATTACTCTATCTTTTTTATTAGTTTTTCTTTGCAGGTGGGTTGCAAAAAAATAAACATATTTTTTCAAGTAGGCCATGTAAACCAAACAGTTTTCATTGTGCTCCACCAAGCCCAAATATTTAAGAACCACTGATCTAAGGAATTATTTTTTACTTATTAGTACATTTTAATGAAAGCCTATTTTAAAAATAAAACACTTTTATCTTTATTTGTGTCTTAATGAAAAAAAACTTATTTCGACATATAGGGTTTTGTATGAATTTCGTTGCATTTCATTTGTTCATACCAGAAAGTTGCCAAAAAAAGTTTAATTAATGATTTTTCTTTTAAAAAGGAACAGGATATTTTATGCATTAAATAAAAATACTCAAAAAAAGACAGATGTCCAGAAATCTTTAGATAACATTAAACAAGAGCATGATCATATCAGCACTTACATACCATAGTGAAACATGGACCGTCAGCAAGCTAGCAGGAAATATTATAAACTATCTGGGAAAGAAAAAATAGTATTAAAAATATGAGGCCAGTTAAAGGTTAACAATAAATGAAGTAGTAAGAAAAAATTCATAATGATATGATTTACTTGAGAAGCATAACTGTTCGGCAGAAATAAAAAATGATTAGATTGAGCCAGTTTGGGCAAATGGAAATAATGGTAAAAGATCAGAGGCACTAAAGCAACATATAAGACCCACACACTTATTGAGAAAAGGTAAAAAAAAGACCTTAAGGGGGGAGGAAGACAATCATGGATTAGAAAAAGTGGAGCTTATTATAAAATTGCATAATTTATGATTACAAAGATACTACATATGCGTTAAGATATACAGAAGGATGATGTGTCTAATTCTTTCTTTATTTGAGAGTTATGTTTTATGGTTAAATTCATTTTTTAAAATGGTTCTACCTGTTTCATAGGGGACGGATAGTCGTGTGGTAAACTGTCGACCTGAGGGTCACCGGTTCGATCCCCATGTGATGACCAATGGATTTTCAGGTCATGGTAAAGGTTCCCCCTATATCTCCCATGGTCCCTCCATGGTCATTGCACTATCCGCTATGTTGGGGATTAAAGAAGGGCGCCATAAAAACCGTCCCATTAGTGGATTATAGGTTTAGAGATTTCATCTTATCATGACAGGGACTTCATACACCTGTCCCGTAGATTACTATAGCTTTTGAAATACTCAGTATGGTTAATCATAGACATTAGCTGGGTACCACTGCTGGTTTAAGTTAAAATTTGCTCTTGTATACATGCAAGCATTCTTAAGTGTTTTTTTGTATGTTTCTATAAAGATTGATATAGTTTTATGTGTTTCTTTTTTATGCTTGGATTAATACAAATATTAACTTTTGATTCAGTTATATTTTTTTATCTAGATTTATTTTGTTTAATACTCCACAGAAGCAGCCGCTGCTCCACCATCCACTGGAGGCAATGAACTACTTGACTTATTTGGGGGAGATAGTGTGCCTGCATCCAGCAATGCAGATTTAATGGTAAGTATGTAAATGTGTTCAAACATTCTGTGACATTTATTTCCTTTTGGTTAAACACAATAACATTTTTTTAAGTGTCGCAATAATTATGAATAATATTATTTGTTGAAATCCATATCATTTTATTATCACAGAATGGACAATTAGATGGCAGCTTATTTAGTGAAGATAATTCTGGACAGAGTGACAAGAAAGCATCAACAAAAGATTCAATAATGGCACTTTTTGGAGGAATAACAGCTGGGCAGGTACCTATGTACGGTGTTCCAGGTTAGTAATTTATAATCAATTTAATTTCTTATTCTGATTATATAATTAGAACAAATAGCTCACTAGTTTGTTTTCCTGACATATTTTTTTCTATTATTTAATAACGTGATATTGGAAAGTTGGTTTTTTTTTGTCAACTGATTAATGTTTAAAAATCTATGACATTTAAATTGGACCCTACATAACAACAATTTAAATGCAGTCCTTATGAGATCGTTTGAATCACAAAAGGTGTATTATTGTAGATGAACTGGTTTGCCGAGAACTCACAGTGTATTACAATACATTTTTTTCATTAAAATGTGCTGCTAACATAAAAATTTCGGTTTACTGTAATTAACTAATTCGCATTAACTGATTTTTATCCTGTTTTATTAATATTGTCATATCCTTCATCACACTCCATGTTTTCAGTAAATTCAAAGTCATGTTTCTGATTATACATATAGCTTATTCACTGTTTCTGATTATAAATATAGTTTATTCACAACATAGACATATAAATCATAGAATGACTATCAACTATTATCACAACTCAATACAATACAAACTCTGTCTATTCACATAAATAAAGGCAGCTATATGCGACTTTACTCCATGTTATATAATTAGAAGATCTCCTTTATCTACTCACTATATATGTATCCACATCTTTTTTTACCTGGTCTGCTGTAGACCAATGCACTTGTCTCCCCCCCCCCCCCCCACTACTACCACACACTTACACTTGTATCTATGGTCAAATTACACTAACATCTCTCACAAAACAATAACAAAGGCATACATGTTGCCATCTAAGGACAAGAAAAAAACTCTTAAACTAACTTGAGCTTGTATCCAACACATTTGGATCACAACAAATACATTTTAATTACCACAGATACACAACTGTTATGCCGTGACATTATTTTTATTTTTTAGACAGAAATAGTGTAATGATCTCATATAACAAGTTGTCAGTATATGACTCACAAGTTTCTTTGTTTTTTTTATCGCACTGGCTCCACGACCGTCATATGACGGACGATGTATTTTTTTTTTACCGCTTCCGTCAACAATTGCATAGCCGAGCAATTATACATTAAAATGAGAGGTTAGATTGTGTGTGATGTAGGTTGTACGCTTGGCTGAGACCCAGTTTGGCTAGCTGTGTGCGGGTTCGATTCCTGATAGAGACATACATTTTTTTGTTCAGATTTTATTTTTCAGGATCAGGGTTAGGGATAGGGGGTTAGGGATAGGGTTAGGGTGTGGAGCAATATCTATTGATCTATTATAATAAATCATAAATTTTTTTTCCAGATTTTTTTTTCAGGATTAGGGTTAGGGATAGGGTTAGGGTTAGGGATAGGATTAGGGTTAGGGTTAGGATTAGGGTTAGGGATAGGATTAGGGATAGGGTTAGGGTGTGCAGCAATATCTATTTATGGTCCCCGGAAAAAAAAATATCTCCGATTTTTAACAGTAAATGACGTCATCAACGTCTGCAGTAAATAAGAGTTCTCATTCATTCTGTTTACTCTTTAATTGTGTTAAAACGATCGCCGATTTTGAGCACCATCATTGTGTAAGTAATAATGTCATGATATAAACTGCATTTATAACTTTACATCATAAGAGTTCATTCTGTTGACGGAAGCGGTAAAAAAAAAATACATCGTCCGTCATATGACGGTCGTGGAGCCAGTGCGTTTTTTTATTCATATTAATAACTTTATCCACATAATGTTTACTGCTTCCACTTTTCCTACATTCATGATGTAGGTGGAATGTACATGCCTCCCCAACAACCAATATACCCTGGTATGGTTAACCAGCCTCAACCAGTATTGGGATCTTCTGTTTTATTGGCTCAGTCACCAGCTATGATAGCTCCGGGAATGGTATGTTTCTAAATATTGATAATACCTTTGCTTCTGTAGATATTTATGTAACTTGCTCTGTCTGAACATTGGCTTGTCATGTTTTGAGAAATCTAAAATCAATTATCACTAGCTTCTTGATACCCAATTGTTTTGAAATTTTGAATGTTTTTGAGTTCCTGATAACAATGCGCTGTTTAAAAATGTTCAAGTCAATTAATTAAAATCTTAGTTCAAAGCTAATTATTTTTTTGGTAATATTTATATAAAGAGGGAAAATGGCTGAAGAGATTATGGTTTTTTAAAGTGTACAGCTCTGAAGCTGTTGTCTATTTTTTGTCTCGTGCACTGTTTTAAATATTTCATGTAAACTTTACCAAAAATGCAGATCAAATTCTTATAACATAATAAGGTTTAAAATGCTAGATTTTATTTGTCACACCACTTATTAGTTTACATTAACTTAACAAACAAAAACAAGTGAAATACTTTTGACACTAAATAGTATTAAAAAAATGAAGAAAGAATTTTTTTTTAAATAGGCTTTTATTAAAATGTACTAAAAATGTATCTCTTTGAATCATACAAATATTTATGGAAATTATATTAACTGAATCAAATGTGAGCTACAGAATGAAATGTCAGAATAATTATATAGTTTGTTACTCAAACTCTATTCATTGCTAAGTTAAACAAGATAAATTGGAAGTAATCCATTTATAAACTGCAAGATAAAAAGTATATGAAATAAAAAAACCTTATTAGCGCTCACGCTATATACGATAATTTCTCTCTATATATTTATTTAATCTAAGGAATTAGTTTTTGGTACATTTTAATAAAAGCATACTTTTACAAGTTTATTATTTATTTTGTTTCTGCCTTTACTTTATAAACAACCGTTTAACTAATCCAAGGATACAGCTTTTTTTCTGTTTATTACTATTAATTTTCTCACTAGCAAACTTTATTCCTCGGATATTTCTTATTTCTTTTTGGAATTAAAATTTGTAGGGAATGATGGGTCAGCCTAATAATATACGACAGCAGACAATGATTCGGCCATCTCCAGTTATGGCTAGTCCAGCACCTATTAATATTGCTCCAGTAAGAGTTTTCAAAATTTTTACTGATTTTTATACCAAATTTGTAGCATTTGGTTGTGTTTTAGAAACTATGTGTAGTTTTTCTGTTATGTCCAGATTTTTAAAAATCTTACATATGTAGTCCTTAGAGCAAAATATTTGTTTACTTTTTCTGCAATGGTCACAATGTCAGCAGCGATTAAAAAAATTTTTTTACTTTAATCGGCAGATTCCTATGTATGGTTCTCCCATGGTGGCAGGTGCTCCAGCTATGTACACACCACAACAAATACAACAACTTCAGTTCCAGCAGGTAAGTGCCAGTGGCTCTGTGCTTTTTGCTTTTTACTTATTTTAAATGTGTGAGAATGGACTTATTAATTGAATAAATATCACTCCTAATTAAAGCTCTTCTCTTATAAAAAATAGTTACATTACTACATTGTATTAATACATGTGTATATCATGTTCCAGATGCAACAACAGATGTCATCTCTTCAATTAAACCAACAGACATCACAAAACACTACAGGCTGGGGTAAACCAAGCTCAGGACAGACCCTTTCTACCAACCTATGGCAGTAATAGCACAGCTTATGCTTCAATTAGAAAATATTTGGAGAAACAAATAATTCTTTGTTGCAATGTTATAATTGAAGTCATTTAAAGGACATAACTTTCAAGTTGGCCATTCTAAAATCACATTTACATGTATATTTTTTCAAATTCAAAATGAAGCCAAATGAAGTACACCGTTGAAATACTAGCTCTAACCCCACAGAAATACTAGCTCTAACCCTACAGTTGATGCTCTCATTAAGTCAAGAAAAGCGTTTATATTTTTTAATTGTATATTACTGTACCATATCTGTATGTTTAATGTACTAAGCCTTTACAACTGATGTCTGCTATTGGTTTGGTTGATAATAGTAGAACACTAATTTATTTTTTAAAGTATTGCTAGAGATGCAGTGCTGTCTTATATTATTAAAGTGTTTTTAATTTCTAGACATTCCAGTCATTCTGTTTAAATAAGTTTCATTTTTATTTTAATTTAACAGCTGATTCCTTCCCCCTAAATTATGTTTTGTAACCACATGGTTAAAAAAATAAAGATAAGATTCTCTAAATTTATGACATTTAAATATTTCAAGTTGTTAGTTTCAGAGCATCTGAAGGATGTAGAAATAAACATACAAAATAAATGTGATATTCAACTTAAGTAAAACTGTTTCAAGATTTGGTCCAGTACCATGAAAGTTGCTCTTATCTTGTACACCGTTGTTCAATAATTTATTACCTAAATGTTATTATCTCACTATATTCATAACAAAGCATGAAACTTTTTTTTTCACGTACACCAGAATAATATCTTCACATTTTTTTATTTACGTTAGAGAAAAGTGATTGTTTTATTTTGGTTCTATATTTAGTTTTTAAATGTAAACTATTAACACATTTTATGATATATATATATATTGATAAAAACTTGGGATGTACATTTAATGCATGTTTCTGGGGATAAATTGTGGCAAAAAAACTCTAGCTTATCTGTTGTTTAAAACTGGTAATAAAAAAACATGAATTTCCTCCTTGGATTCTTTTCTATGAGTTAAGTTTAACAAAATTGGATGAAGTCAGTTGGGATAAATATTTTGTGCTTGTATTACCAACAAGCTGGTCTGATATTAAGTGGATATGAAGGTTATTTAAACATTATGGCATATGTTGATTTCTATTGTATGTTGAATTTCTCCGCATTGAGTCACTAAATTTATTACCAGAATCATTTTTGAATTCTTAACCTAACAAAAATATTGTCAACAATTGAAAATTAAATGTTAAAATTTATTTTTAAATGTAGTTGAATTAGCATTACAGCTAAATAATAACAATGCAGATGTATGTACTTGGTTTATATAAATTGAATTAGGGTTAGTTAACCAAGAACATAATTTGCAATTTAAATAATTTGACAACTTTTTATTAAATGACTATAGGTCAAAAAAAAAAAAAGGTTAGGCTAGTACCCGTCAACACTGTGTGTGTAAACTTGTTTAACGGCTCAGGGGCAGGTGAAGGTTGGTTCATTTTTAGTACCTTGGGCAATTTGAGGTTATTATAGTGCCCAGAAACAGAATGGAAATGTCTCAAATATCTTAATTAAAGTTAATGGCTGGGATACATGCACATATGTATATTATACATACATTTATGTGTATATATATATATATGTTTATAGTTATAGCTTTATGTATATATTCACACCAGTCTTGCACTTACCCACATAACATGTTTGTTTGGAATTTATTTCTTAACACCTGCCCCTGTGACTGTTTTTCTCTTCAGTCTTTCTACTTTCATTTTGTTTCATATGATATAAACATATCATTGAAGAAACATTTTTTGGAAACAAATCAAACAATAATAGAGAATTTAAAAAAAAAAATAAATTTTAGCTAAATTTGATCTTTGGGTTTGTTTCTAGTTTTATACATTTATTTAATATGTTTGTGTAAAAATAAGTACAGGTTTAAATGAAACTACACATTTCTTGAGTGGAAATTATATATATTGTAATATTAATGTTGATGACCACTTGTCGAAATATACATATGAAATGAAACTGAAGCTTCTGGCTTTTTTTTTTTAAGCATTGTTAATTCCTTGATAAAATTATTGATAATTACACTAGTTTGTAATTCCTTTCATCAAAGAATTGTAAGAATGCAGATTTTACTAAACTCATTCTTGAATATGTTTTTAAAAACAAATCTTGCACAGAGTGGTGTAAAAATTCTCAGCCCAGATAACAGATTCCTTCACCTTTTTTTGAGATTCCTGCTTTAAATACTTTACTAATATTTATTAATTTTCTAAATATGATTCAGTTTATTCTACTTTATTTCACAAGTCAGCTTCATCAGATACATGAATGTTTGTTGTTGTTTTCTTTAACTTAGATCATTGTCGTATTTATAAGTAGCTGTACAAAATGTAAGTCAATAATTAAAGACTCTTTTGTGGACATACAATCTTTGAAATGAATTTCATAAATCTGCCTGAAACTCTTCAATTTCTTTAATTAAAAACTTGTTCAGCAAATTTTATGTAACAAAAAAATGTAATAAATCTTTTTCTGTGTGATATTCCATACGTTTTTTTTTATTTACATCTTTCTTTAATCAATAACAATAACACCTTTAAAATAACTATTAACAGAATATCATCAAAAGTAAAGAATTGCCTGGTTCTTTTAAATATCCCCTTTAGGTATATAATTTTTATATCTCACTTTATTAGATACTTATTGAACATTCTAAAATCTTTAAGTTTAACCAAAATAATAAGTATCATTCACTAGAACCAAGTTGCCTTCCATGTAATTTTTCTTGGATATTGACTATATTGGACGTAATATATATATATATATAAATTTAACAAATCTTGACACTTTGTATTGAAAACTGTAAACTGTTATATCTAGCACCAGTTTACAATTAAAATAAGACCTGTAGGCATTTGAAAAAAAAGGTTATCTACCTTTACGGTGATCAGATTTACATAAGTGGTTTTTTATCAAACGCATTTAAGTCTTTTATTTAACTTCACTTTTTGTGCTTGTTTGTTAGCAAATCTTGTAATTCATTTAGTGAGAACGCTCAAATTTGGCACATGTGTACATTCTACATAACATTACACTATTATAATAAATTGAGTCCATAAATAAACATCTTGTTGAATTACTAAGCTAATTACTTGTTACTAATTTTTTTTATGGGAAAAAAATAGGACATTAAATAAGGAAGTGTGCAATAAAATTAAGATTTATTAAATCTTGTAAAGACTAGCCAAATTAGGCTAAAGTGTGCATCAAACATTAGCAAGTTTTAATTCTTTTAAAACTAAAAAAAAACCTTTAGATAAGTGGTTCTCAAACTTTTGCAATTTGAAACCTACTTAGTCATCAGTTTGGCTTTTTGCAACCCATCTGTAAAGTAACATGAAAAGAGTAGAAGAGAGAAAATCTAAAAAAAAAATTGCATTAATTAAGCAATTAAAATTGTGAGTCACTTTAAATGACATTGGGGTGCGTTGCAACCCACACTTTGAGAACAACTGCCAAGATGGTATAAATCCTAAAACTTTGAAGTCTACAATCTTTTTGACCTCATGGAACATGGATTCAAATTTTTAAGCCCATGGACACACAGTCCCCCTCCGTCATTTTTTCTAACATGTGAACTTCTTTTAGCTTCTCCATTTGAATTTTTTGAAAATCTTCAAGTGGTTTCATAGCCAGGTCAGGGTGTTTTGTTTGTAAGTGTCTCACTTGTAGAACACACTACATAAAGCGGTGCTTGAATAAATCCAAAATATCTGGAAGTCAGAATCATATTTTCTTGATTTAGTTGTTTTTTTCTCATTGCCACCACCAGTCTAAGCGGTATTTATTATTTGACGTGATGAAGATTGTGGCAAATCTAATTAGTTGAACAGTTTACGTTTATTAAAGATTCTATTGATACTACTTTCAATATTTTATTTTTTATGACTCAAGAAACACAGTATTATTCGTGTGTCTTTCCCACACTGCCATATGACCCTGAAGATTTACCCAGAAATAAAAAAGGTAAGAAAGTCTGCCATCCATGTGGTGAATTCAATCCTTCTGCTTAATGCACAACTACTGATAATTGAGGAATTAAATACAAAAAGATTTCCCAACATGTTCTGTGAATCAACAAACAATAGAACCGCTATTCGATTTTTTAATCAAAATTCATGTGTATAAAAAAATTTCTCCCTAAACTTCTTAAAATTATAGTATAGCCATAAAGTGGTTGTTTCCTTGTTATTAAAATGTTTTTCTTAATTTTAAAGCCCTTTCCCCACCCCGCCTCAATTTTCGACACACTTCGCAAGCTCTCTCCCCACTAAGTGAACTTCGGGCTTACCCCACAACCATACCCCACTGTGCAAAAAAAGTTGACAGGAAGTTCCATCTCATAGGTCATTTCAAACCCATGACACCTATCAATTAAATTTGGCAAGTATTGGCAGATGTTAACTAACTGTATCATTCAGGGTCGGAAAACGGAATTAAGAAATGACAGTCCTATTGTTTCAAGTTCATTTAGCTACTGTTTTTATATAAATGTGACAGTTACTGCGTTCACATATTCTTTTTTTTTTTATCTTTTCTGATCAATTTCTGACATGTTCTTCTTGATTTTTTTCTGCAACTGAAATAACAAAATTTGGGAAAAAATTTACATTTAGATGTTGATTTAAAAAATTTCATCGGATAATTTCTTCAAGCATTAATGGCAATTAATCATCAGCCCTAAAAAGTAGTGATGGTTATCCAATTTATAAAAAGCATGATTGTAGTCATCAATATAAGCTGAAGGAATGCTTACTGATGAAGAAGTAAGCCAATGTTTAAAGAACCTCTTTTAATTCTGATCTAAGAGAAACTCATCAAAAATAGTTTAAGTTTACAGTGACAATATTTCATCGACAAACCAGGAGGCACTGGGAAAATATTTTTGAATAACATATTTTTATCAAAGGTAAGAAACAAAAAAAAATTGCATTAGTCGTTGCTTCAACAGGAATAGCTTCAGTTCTGTTATCTAATGGCTGTACAGGTCATTCTCGATTTGCCATTCCTTCAAAATTTAAATTGAATTTGACAGCAATGATATTTCTAAATAGTATATAAAAGCAACATTTATCAGAATCCACGCATATGTATCACATGATTAAATGAATGAACCAGCTAAAATAATTGGTGTAAAAAAAATTCTTTTCAGTGGTGACTTTCATTAAATGCTGTCTGTCATTCTAAAAGGTTAAATATATGACATTGTTTTCTTGATCAAATAAGTCATATTTATGACAGAGCATAAATGTTATGAATCTACCAATCCATCAGAGTATAATTCAATAGAAAATACTGATTACAGTCGGTGAAGGTATGATAATTGATGGAGATAATACTAAACCAGGTATATTGGTGATTATGATAAGAATACTAATCACATCTGAAGGTTTGATTGATCACTTAAGCTCAGAGATTAATTATGCATTTACAATAAGAAAATATGCTTTGATTCCAAAGATTATTTTGACACGTTCAAGTGATTTAGTTCCTTTAGAACTGCAGAGACTGCAATTTTCAAATTAGACTAGCTTTAAAGATGACTTAATAAATCTCATGGTAAGACACTTGATAATGCTGTGGTTTACTTTGAACAAGTATTCACACAAGTACAACTTTACAATCCACAACCCCATGTAAAGTCTAAAATAATACAAAATTGTTTGGAAAACACTTTAAACGGAAATGTATTATATAAAGAAGCTCAAAATTTTTCAGATAGTGTTTTATTAAAAAACAAATTAATTATCAGATTTGTGACCAATAAGATGTTTCTTCCACACTTTACTGAAAAAAATATATAGTCTTTTGTAGAAATCAACATTACAATAAATGAATTACACTTGGATCAAAAATTTAGAACATCTTAGCTGAATATTTTGTTTAGCTATCACAGAATAAAAATTATACAGAATACATATAGTCAATTTAAAGTGACTTTTTGAAAGCCGCCTCATTTGTGTTATGGTGTATCAATATGTATGTATGTCCCACTATAGATATAAATGGGCCCCACACTATTTAAAAGGAAAATAACACAAATAGCTGCATTTTTAAAGGGCATTTTAAACAGTGGTGCACTTTCTGCATGATATAAATTCTGTGGTAGCTATCAAGATATATATGAATAAATATAAAATTTACCATGTATGGAACTACTTTAGCTATTCACACATGAACAATTTATGTAGCTTTCAACATTTGAAAAATTAGATATAAATTAAAATAAAAACTACTGGATACTTCTGACATACACTTTGTTTAAAAAAACTATGACCAACACTTTTGTGAAAGTTCCCATGTATTGGAATACTGTAGCTATTCATACATGAACAGTTTTATATGTAGCTATTAACATTAAAATAAAAGTTATATTAAATTTTAAAAAATTGGACACTTCTGACTTAAAATTTGTTCAAAAGTTGTATAACAGGATTTCCTGGCATTGATATAATTTATCATAACTATCATATTATATGTTGAGAGGTGACATTTTTGCCTATGTCACAAATGTGTAATAAATAAAAATAACTTCTCCGCTTGAGCATGGAAGACAAAGAAAAATCTCAACCTTGTAAAAAAAAAAAAAGAGAGAGAACAAAATCTATTCTGAACTGGTAATGAGAAACCTAAGTAAAATAGTAAAGTAATTTGCAAAATTTTAATTTTTTAATTAAGTCCAAAATTTTTTGTTTTTAAAAAGTATAAAATATTTTTGTTTACTAAACATTCCTTATTCAGTGGAGTGATTTCTTTCTTTGAATACCAACTGCAGCTGAGCATTAAACAAACAAAAATAAGTTTTATATAAGTAAGATAGTTTAGCTATACCAGTGGTTCTCAAACTTTTAACTCTTTGCAACACACTATTAAAAGTGTTTTTGCGACCCACCTGAAAACTATTTTGTTTTCACTACCCACCTTTAAAGAAAAACTATAATGCATTAAAAGATAATACAACAAGCATTATTTTTACCTACAGATTTTCCCTTTTACTTTGCAGATAAAAAAAACTTTTAAATGAGTGAGACTGAGTTGTAATTATGCATACATGCATTCTTGACCCATTTACATTCTGTCATGGTTGCGACCCACATTAAATTCTTCTACGACTCACACTTTGAGAACCATAGCTGTGAACTAGGAGATATTTTATATGCTTGAAGTAATTAAAGTAAACCAACATCTGCAACATCATATCATATGACATGACAGGAATAAAGGCTAATCTATTTGGTACAGCCAGAGATGGAGATGGATGGGCCACTCATTCAGGAAGCCTCCAGAAGGCATCATGAAAATGGCTCTGCAGTGGAATCCCCGAGGCTAGAGAAAAATTGGCCACCCAAAGTTCTTGTGAACAAGAGATGAAAAGTTGCAACCAAACATGGGGAAAAATGGAAAAGGCCTCCCATAAAAGAGTGCGCTGAAGAGTGATAACAGTGGCCTTTTGCTCCAAAAGGATATCAAGGAATTAAGTCAAGTCACTTGGTACAAACAAGACACACTGATGTACTCTGATCTTCTGATCAGCCAATTTTTTCTTAATATAAGCTTGCCATGTTATCCCAAAAAAAAAGTCTGAGTAAAAAAAAAAACTTGGGCTTTTTTTTTTTTTTACAGGGTTCTCAAGGTACAAACCCCTACCCCTCCATGCATCACTTGTGATTATGTAAAGATTTACTTAGAATAAAATTTAAATATGTAAATGTTATTCTTGAACATGGGGATGAACAAATAAGATGTTCCCTTTGAAAATAAGTTCAAAGATAATTACAGCAAAAAATGAATATATGGCTGGGTCTTATTTTCAGGGAAATACAATATTATTAACATTTAATAGGTTGCATATGAAAATACTACTAAAGACTTTAATTTTAACAATGGCTTTCTACTTATAGGTGTTAGCAGATAATTTTAGTCAACAAATTAAAGTAATTAAAATAAATGAACTTTAAACACAATATTTACATAAAAAATTTTCCTGATTGTTCCAACTGAAACAATATTTCTTCATCTAAAAAATACTTCACATAAAAGAAATAGTAATATAATATTTCATAATTTTTATCTTCGTCGCTTTGACTGGGGTTCAGTTGGTGTAGCTGGACTATTGGCAGATGGTACGTTTCTAGTCCTTTTAGTACGTTTGGGTGATGGTTCCTGACCTGGTGTGCCTGGTGTAACTGTTTGTTGAGATATCTTAACTGAAGCTGGACTAGGTTTATTTTCAACCTTCACAGATAGTGTATTACCCCGAGATTCAGACTTGTGCAAAGATGTCTTCGGCTCTAATTTGACCTCAGATTTTACCAACTTTGGGGTACTTTTTGACAAAACTAGAGATAATAAGATAATTATATCAAAATTTAAAAAAAAGTGGTGTAAATTTCTCATAATTAACTTTTAGATTATGCTTGAATTAAAAAAAGGACAGGGTGATAGTGCATTAGGATAAACCCTTCCCTTCAGTATTTAGTCAAATTTTCAACCTGAGATGACATCAATGATTCCTCCCAACTAAAATGAGTTATGAATTTAGTTGAGGAAAATATGTATAGTTGGACATAGTGCAATGCAGTTGGTTGTCCTAGAAACTAATTCAACCGCTATAATGCGTTCAGGATTCTTAAAAGGAATCAATCAATTCTGAACCAATAACTAACAATTAGTCATGCTATAAAATTTTTAAATTATCAAAATTACATAAATCTACCTTCTACTTTAGAAACTTCAGTTAATGCAGATATATTTATGTAAGGTGTCCTAGGAAAGGTTTTCTCAGTCAAATCTTGCAATTCAGAATCTTGAAAATCAAAATCATAGGCTTTGTTGGGAAATGGTAATATTTCTGATTCATGCTAGAAACAAATAATGAAATATTGTTAATTACAATTTTGTCAAAAATATTAAATCTGGATTTTATCTAAAACTTTGAATTTAAAAAATGTTTATATTTTGTTAGCAGTACTGTCATTTCTCACCATATTGCAGTGGCTACTGCAGCTTCATAGAACATTATTAACATGTAGTTTTTTCTCTCAGTTTTTTCTCTTTTTTGTGTTATACAGAGTTATATATGTATTAATATATGTCAAATGCACCATTTGATGTTGGCGTGTAAGCTATTCTGATATGTAGCATGTTTTGGAGGCAATTCAATTAATATCTTAGTTCATGAAAAATACATTAAAGAATCAATTAACAGCCAATTCATAAGTTTATTTAGATGAACAAAAAAAATATTATTCATTTAAATAATTTCAGAACTGAATTATTTAAGATTTACTGAAACTAATTTAACACCCCTGACATTATTTAGTCCCATCACTTTGACTCAAAATGATGTCACCTGATAATAACTCCTCAGTGCAACTGTTTTAGATACCAAAACTGTGACCCTCTTCTCTTAAGTTTGCCTCTCCAGTTTCATATCACTTTGTTAAATGTGTTTTCTCTGAAAGTTCCCTACTGGGTCATCGAGGCAGATGAAGTGTAGAATTCATCTGTTTCTATAACCTTGGCATATGAAGGGATTGTGTGGTTAGCACAATGCCCAGCCGCCTTTACAACCCAACTTAAAGTCAGGTACCCATTTAAAGCTGGGTGGACTTGTGGGACAACTTTGCACCAAATAACACCTGGAAAAATTCCATGGTTCTCACCGAGGATTAAATCCATGACTCTCAGGTCGACAGTCGAGTATCTACACCACTCTGCCATCCGTTTTCTCTGAAGTGTACTAAAATTGGATTGGCTGACTATGCTACTCTATTTCTATTCATGTGTAAAAAGGTCAGCATTAACTATTAGGCACTGACATAACAACAACCTATTTAACATAATTATATAGTTATCGATATTCGCTACAAAAACATAATTTATTTACCCAAATTATATGTATGCCACCTCGAAGACAATGACAATTAAATGACCATGGACATCAAACATCATCAGCTTATTTATTTGATTTTTTTTTACTATTGTTCTTTTTCATTGAAATACCATTACTATATAATATTTATGATTTTAATAATTTATTCGAGTATGGGAGAAATGTGTAAAAGGATTAAAAGAAAGTGGGAAGGGTTTATAAATATAAAAATATATATGCTTAATAAAATAAATTTAATTAGCTACTTGACAGATTTTCACCTATCAGACTTGGCCTTGTAGTCTCTGCATTTTTTAAAAGGATGACTATATATAACATTTTCAGGAATCAAACTGAAATTGTCTGCTTTCAAAGGCTAACAATTATGATGCTTGTGTTTATTTATTTTTCAGTCCTCTCATTTGTACGCTTAATAGTTACAAATCAAAATAATAAACATACCAGAGCTTGTAAATCATATAGAGTTGAAAGATGCTTCCAGACATCTTCAGATGTAATTTTTTTACATGCAGAGTTAAGACGTTCATGAATAGCCAACATCTGAAAGTGGCGATTTACACCTAAAAAAATAATATATTGATATTATATTTTTAACAGTCATTACCAGGGGTGGCCAGCATGAAGTAGTTGAAAGTCGCATTTCTTATGTTAGAATGTCATTGTAAATAATTACTAATGCAACATGCATGGCAGCACCCAAAGAAAATGTGAGCCACATAATAGCATATAAATTAGAGAAACAAATAAGAAAAATGTGTTTGAATTTCAATAATTAAATTGCATTCTTAAAAAAATAATATTTAATTATGACCTTTTGTCAACTCTTTTACAGCATATAGAGTAATAGAGTTGTTATTAAGCATGCATAGACTTTTGATCTTTTAATTATAAATTTCCATTTTGTCTCAACCCACCTAAAAATCGTCTCAACCCAGACTTTTAGAATCACTGGTCTAATTTTAGTTGTTGAGACAGTTAGTCAGTCTAGTAATCCAAAATTGAAGCAGGGCATTTCTTATTTAGATTTACCATAAATCTGTATTTAGTAAAAACAATTGGTTTTTTTACTCCCTTGTCCGCTGTAATTTTTGCTTCTGAATTAGCCTGCACTTTCCACTCTTTGTATGGCTTGTCTGTGCTAATCACAGAAAGCTTGCTTGTCTATTTTTATTTGTCTAATCTTTTGACACATAGACCAGACCCATGAATAGTTTAAGCCACATCATACAGCACAGTTTTCATTTACTTAGGCATGACCTGCGTGTATCGTCATGAAAGTGAGACTGTCTGCAAAAATCCTTTTTACAATACTTATGCAAATGAATTCCCATGGAAAATTGTTGATTGCGATCTCTTTGATAAGATCACTTTTGTCTATTTTTGTCACCTGATTAACTAGAAAAAATTAATCATACATTCATGTAGAATGAAGATAGATGAGAATTTTTCAACACTTTAAAGCAAATGATAAATATATACACACTGCAATAGTTTTTTAAAAAGCCTCCTTGGCAGAAACGCATCAATGGAGAGAGCTTTCCCCACACTTGTCCTTACTAATTTTTGTGTCAATATTTTCCATCAATGCCCCACCCACTCCCCATATGATCAGTACTGTATTTGTCATCTTTAAAACCTGGTATTACTAATGAGTCTAGTGGTAAGCTTATCTTATTTAATATGGAACTGTCATTATTAGATTATTATAATAATTACTATAATATATATAACAAATTCAGTTTAATTTCTAGCTACAAGTCACAGCCAGTCTACTAAGTCTAAGAATAACATTTCTTTCTTCAAATATCCAGTATTTGGCCTTCCTATGTAATCAAGGCCGTAGCCAGGATTTTGTTGGGGGGGAGGGGTGTGCGGAGAGTTTTATATAAGAAAAAATTGGAACACAATGATAAAGAAGTATATTTTATAACAAAATTTGATTTTTATAATTAATTTGAGGGGGGGGCTACAGCTCCCTAGCCCCCCCCCCCCCCGGCTACGGCCTTGTATGTAATAAATAAATATTACATTATAATAAGTAATAATAGCTTTGTCTATGCTATGAATTCATTGTCAGTGTAGTCACTAATGAGACGATGTACCGGTATAATTTTGTTTATGCCTACATAAAGTACTTCATGGCAATCAGGGTTCTTGTACCGCAGTACATACAATACAGAAGGGAGTACCAAATTCAAACTTTGAATTTGAATGGCCAACAATCTTATAGAATCTTATCTAGACTGCGTTGAAGTTTAGTAATTTACCTGCAGGTTTGTGTCCTCTCATTGCATGAAATAAATTAACTTCCATATCTATATTCCAAATAACGTCGTTGGCTTCTACGGACATTATAATTAAATTTGATTGGAGTAAAATGATATCTAATATCTAGAGTAAAATGTTAGTTCTAGACGACTCATAGAGTTACCTCCGCTTGGCCGGGTGTTTTGTATTTTCAGTTTCGCAGTGTGAAACTGAAACGCAGTTTCAGTTTTCAGCATTCATTGTGTTTTTTATTATCTTGAAAATGAAATAGTATTACTAACCATTTCATTTTTCTGACTATATTTTTTATAGATTTCTGGAGACATTGTAAAATGACACGCTAGTAAAAGAAAATAATATTAATATCAATTCTTCAACAAAGAAAGCTGACTTACTAATCAAAATTAAATTGCGTAATTAGGGAGGGGGGGTCCAAATTGGAAAGCCCCCCCGGACCCCAGCTTGAGGGGGGGGCACACTTTTTTTTACATTAAATATTAAGTACATTATCTCATGTCATGATGTCGAATGTCAAAGAGGCCAAGCCCCCCCCCGGGTCCCTAAAAACCCTAGGTTCGGCAGTGGCGTATAGGCAATGTTGGCGTATCATCATACATTACGTGACATAGTTATAAACATAGACATATTATATTCTATGGGAATAACTAACGAGCTCTATGTTATATTTAACTACTGTCTACAGCAATGGTCCTCAACACCTGGGCCGCGGACCTGTACCGGTTCGTGGATCAAATGGTACTGAGCCGCCCAAGAAACGTTAAATTATTTCCTGTGGTGTTTTTCTCTCGGGATAGTGCGACTTTCCATGGGCGAGAGGATAACCGGGAGCTGGGCGGCTGTGAGCAGCATTGGCTTTGCAAATCAAAAGAATCTAAAATATACTCATTTTTCACTGTTGTCGTCTGTGATCGGGAATTCCACAAATCTATAAATAGTCCTGCGCGCCGTCGTTGTCGAAGTTGCTCTTTATACATATAGATTAACTCCCCCCCTCCCCGGTTCGATCTTCGGTGAGGACCAATGAAAATTTTCAGGTCATGTTTGAAGTGTCTCCGTGTCTCCCGTGGTGCCTCCTTGACAATTGCACTATCGGCTATGGTGGGGATGAAAGAGGCACCATAAAAACCGTCCCATTAGTGGTTTATAGGATCTAAGAGATTGCATCTCACCCTTACAGGGATCTCACACACTAGCTGCATGGTGGAAAAGTACACGCAGCTCGTTCCTAGTGAATATAGACAGGTCTAGAAAAAGGTGATATGGTGTGGTGGGGGGGGGGCTCAGGGAATGACCCCCCCATTGATGACTATAGTTACGTGATGACGTAAGTTACTAAATATAGTAACTGACAAGGCTGTGTTAGACCAAAACTAGTAACAGAAAGACAGTTTTCTAGTGCTGGAGCTCAATAAGGACGGTAGGCCTACTCCCCATTTTTTTTAACGACCAACTTTGAGATTTCCAAAGAAAAGTCAATTAAAAAAATGTTAAAGAAAAATATAAAGATATATTTAATACATAAAAACGTTATAGTCACGTTTATGTTGTAGTAAACATAAGTGATGCCGTATTAAGAGCCGGATTTACAATTTTAGGGGACCTAAGCCAACAAAAATTTGAGGCCCCATTTTGAAAAAGTAAAAAAATATTGCTAACTTCTTTTTTTTATTTTTGTATACTACTCAACATTTTGGGCCCCTTATTTGCGGGGGGCCTAGGCCACGCCAAGTCGGATTATCTGCAAATCCTGCCCTAGCCGTATTTGAAGAAAAAAAAAGAATATATTGTCCCCCCCCCCCCTATTGAGCCTGCTTAGTTAAACCAACTGGGCTCTATAGACCTGTGATCCCCAACCTTTTTCTCGCCGCTTACCGGTCGACATTTATGCTATTGTATTATTTTGCCGCCGTATTTTCCATTCAGTATGTATTAATACCCATTAGTGTGCCGCGAGCTGAAAAAGGTTGCGGAGCACTGTTAGAGGCAGCAAAACACTATATCCTTGCTTCTCCTTTGAAGGCCTGCCCATATATATCCGAGACATGAGTTATTTAAAGAAAGTTTACGAGTCAGATCGCGCTAACAGCATTTGAAGTCGCGAGATTGTTTCGAATAAGAGAAATGGCGCCTTTAGCTATTTTGAACCTTATTGTTTACAATACAGCACAACGTTTTAATTTGCAATCCAGCATTTTATTTAAATACTGACAACGTCGTCTATCTTCCTGACAAACACACCTTATTAAAAAAAAAATGTTAAAAAAGCCCTTTATGTAGTTGTTGATATAGAATTTATCTGCGAATGCAAAATACAGTTCAACACACTGATCGCATAAAAGCTCAATGTAATAACAAATACATGTCATACACATATTTTTGTAACGCGAATGTACTAGGTTGTGGATTAGACAAATGATATATACTTGTACTATTTTTAGGATTTCACCCCTGGCCTAAATATTTATTTCTTTTTAAAATAATTTTGTCAAGTGGCACCATCTTATCCGTGTGTCTTTGCTAAAAAACTAAAATTTAAATGATTTTGTTGGTTTAAATTGAGCTTAATAATTATAAAATAACTATATGAACAGTTAATGATTCTTAATTGTCTGAACAGCATTTATTTTCGAAAGTAACAACGACTCCATTACCGACATATTCATTTTTAGTCATTATGCAGCTAATATGCCAGATAGACTTAAAACCATTGCAAGAAAATATTTTATACAACAAAATTGAATCATTTAACTGTTATGATGTACATGATTATTTTTGCAACTAAAATATTTTCTAAATTATCAAATATTTATTAGGCTCATGCTCGTACCCCAATACAAACAACAAACAAACAATAACGACATTACAAGTATATATTCTTTTTAAAATATTTTTTCTAACATAAAATGGTGAATATATTATTGATGGTATATTATTTAAAATGCCATGATTTTTCAATACCAAATCTTTAATTTTTATTAAAAAAATAAATTACTTTTCAATTTATCGTACTAATTAAAAAGCTCATAGTTAAAAAAAATTGGTTTGGCTCAAATATTTTTGGTTACGGTTATAAATTATCTGGCCATCCTGTTAACTTCTGGTGGCGCACATGTAAGGTCGTCAACTGAAAATTCTTTTAATTTTTACCTCTCGCATTGGTATTTGCCACACTTTTTAAACTCAAATAATGTCTTACGGCGCTAGTAGAAGTGGTGGAGGAAGTAGCTCTACAACAATGCTGGTGGAATCTTCCAACGTTGGAAAGATTATAGGTAAGAAATAGTTAAAATAGATGGTACTTAAAAAAGCCATTTTTTCCCCCCCATTTGGCCTATTATCAAAGTTTACATGGTGGACGCACTAATTAGTTATTTGATATTTTTGAACTTTTTTTTTTTTTATTATCAATTTTCTGTTTATTATTTTTATTTTATAATTAGAATTAATCATTTATTTTGTGTCTTGTCATAATTATAAAATTTAAGCTCACCACTTCCTTTTAGTAAAAAGAGCCATGCTGTAATCAGTGTAATGGCCGTGTAAGGCTAAGAAAACCTTGTGGTAGAGCATTAATTTAGGCATTAATGTGTGCCTTTTTTTTCCAATCAAACTGTAGAACACAACAGGGATGCATTACTAACATTTAAAGGATGTTTTTAGTTTCTTTTCGCCTAAAAAAATTTCCAGGAACATTATTGCTATTTGGCTGCAACTTAGACATGATCCCATGCTTTTTTGAAAATGAAGCACTATGAGGTTTTAATATTTTATATAGTTAATTTTTTTTAACAGGCTGGTATTGTGTAAAAGTTGCAATCCTTTGTTCTTTTACTAAAATGTCTATGATGTTTGAGATGAAATTAGTAAAACCTATCATGTTGACTTCAGAATCTAATAGTTTTAAATATTTATATAGGGGAAATAGAAAAAGGTCGATGCCAAAATGAAAACTGAGAGTAATTGTGCATAGGCAGTGGCTATGGTTCAGTCCGACTGAACCCGTATTTTTTTTCGGGTACCAGCCATACTTATTATTGCATAGCTGCCGAGTCGCTGCACTGAGCTATATAACAACATACAAGTCACTGCACTAACCCTATTTTTTCAGAATTTTTTTTTTCAGGATTAGGGTTAGGGTGTGGAGCAATATTATCTATGGCTGGTACCCGAAGTAAAAAACAAATAAGGGTTCGGTCGGACAGAACCGTAGCCACTGCCGTGTGCATATTATAGGTTTAACACCAAAAAGCCCTTTTTGACTAGTTTATCTAAAGGTTATGAACAAAATCAAGATAAATGTTTTAAAAATGTACAAATTTTTTTTACAGCTTTTATTGTTAGTTTTAATGAAAAAATCCTTTTATTAATAAAATGAATTTTTCATTAATAAATTAATTAACAAAACTGGGTTAGGCACCTATTCTTTAAATATAATAAAGAAAAACCATTTTTATAGGTATTTTTGTACATCACCACAAATTGTGACGTGATCATCTGAATTTCTACTTCGAGAGTTCTGAATATAAATTCAACCTCATGCAAATATGATGCATTTAATCATTTTAGACAGTTAACCAGTATATAATTAAAAAAACAATTAAATACTGTGTCTCTAACAGCTAATGAATATATTAAAGGTAATGGATTGATTTTTATTGCAACTGTGGAAAGGCAGGGGAATATGAGTTAAGATTCTACTAAAGTGCCTACATAATTTTTAAATTTAATACAAATTTAAGAGTAACAAGTTACTGCAATCCCTGTACTAAGTTATAAAAATTTTATTTTGCCTATGTATATTGAGTGATCAACTTTACTGATACCACTAGAGCAAAAAAACATACCCCTACCTTAATAGAGTTTTTTACAGCATGACAATGTATAAATTGGTAAATACTTTTTTCCAAATGATTCCTCCAAACTTTTTCTTCTTTTCTTAAAGACCATCATTTGCATTTCCATATAAAGGCTTAAATAAAAAAAAAATTTTTCTTAAGGTCGTGGTGGAAGCAGAATTAGAGATTTGGAACAGGACAGCAATGCAAGAATTAAGGTGATTTTTAAATTGATTTTTCACACGTTTGTTTCTAAAGTTTAACACAGGTTTATCAATAAATTTTTTTTTTTAGTATCACTCACTATTTTTTATACTGTATATAATTTTTACAAACATAAGTAATTGAAGTTCTTCACAATATGTATAAGAAATTTTTTTTTATCTTTCCACGTACACTGCTTGTTAGTTTTTATCTATACATACTCAGAAAAGATAAATATTTTTGACACTTAAGTATTACATAAAAACAGGTATAAAAAAACTGCTTAAATTTAAATAGCTTAGACCATTCAAACATTAGTATAAATAAAAAAATGAAATAGATAATCCCTATTGTTGTTTATATGATCTAAGCCATTTATATTGGTATAATGAGCCCAACATCAAGCACTTTATATGAATCTGGCTAGGATATTCAAGATAATTTAATAAACAAAACTTTGAAAATTGCACAACCATTTTGTTTTAACCATTATTAAAACAGATTTCAAGGGATGAAAACGAAGATGGAATGAAGTCTGTTGAAATAAGTGGCACAGATGAAGAAATTGAAACTGCCAGAAGAATGATTGAAGAGTGTCTTAATGGAGGTAATATCTTAATTTACATTTAAATTTTAACTGACTAATGCTTACATATTTATCAGGTTTATATGACTTAGGAAACAGTTTTCTAGAATTTAAAACTCATGTACACCCGGGCTTAATAGTTTGGTGCAGATACTCAACTGTCCCTATGTAATGCGTTAATGGTGTAAGGAAATATTTTTATTTTGAACATCATACAATACAAACACAAATATATGAATGATATAGCAATATTGAAAGATTTTGTATTTTCATCTGTGGAATATTATTTAAATATTGTTTTAATAACTAGTAAAAGTGCTTTGATGTAATTAGGTTTGCAGTATATTGACTATTACCTTTATTTAAACTGATTTTAAAGGAAATTAAACAGGATGTGTTAAATAACTATTTTTGCTAACACTTCGATTTAAATATATTAAAGGAGACGTGGGTGGAGGTGGCGGAAGACGAGGAGGCTATGGTGGTCGTGGTGGTCGCGGAGGAAGTGGTGGATTTGGTGGCGGAAGACGAGAAGAAGGATGGGGCCGTAGGGATAGAGACAGTGGAGATGGTTGGGGTAGACGTGATGATTATGATAGAGGTAAGTAATGAACCTTTTTTTTATTGGGGTTGGCAGTAATAGGTTTTAACGACATTTTTTGTTGTATTACTGGGGTACATTAATTTTCGTAGGCTTGAATTCTACCTTTTTATAACTTCCTATCTAAATGTATATCATTTTGATAAATTTTTTTATTAAATTATGGTTTTTGTTAAAATTATTTCTATGTATTCTATATGATCATTATCTCAAGAAGTCATTGTTTTGCTTTCAGGTAGTCGTGGTTCTGGGAGAGGTGGTGGATTTGGTGGAAGCACTGGTGGAGAATCTGAGACAATTTATGTTGAATCATCAGAAGTTGGAAGAATTATAGGTATGCTTAATCATAGATCAAAATATTTCTTGTTAAGTAAGAGATTTCAACACTCATGTTTCTGTATGTGTATATAACCACTAACAATTCATTTTCATTTGTTTTTTTAGGTCGTGGAGGCAGTCGAATCAGAGATATGGAAGCAGACAGTGGATGCAGAATAAAGGTATGAGTCTTTTTGATTAACCATACATATTAATTAATTTTAGTTTTATTTGTATTCATGGCGTTTATTATTTCAGGTTTCCCGTGATGGAGATTCAGCAGGACACAGTTCGGTAGAATTGTCTGGTAGCAAAAGTGCCATCTCAGAAGCAAAGAGACTTATTCAAGATGCCGGCGTTGAAATAGTTAATGGCAATGATCGTGGGCGTGGTTGGTGAATTATTCAACCTTGTTTTGGCTGAATAAAATATTGAGGGTTCAGTTTTGACATGGTCATGTTTAAAATGTCATTATTTTTTTTTTCCCATTTTTCTTTTACTCATGTTTAGTTTTGTAGTCACTGTCATCTGTCATAAACTGCTCATGTTTCATTCATTTGACCATTCTTGTCACCCACAAATGAGGGCTGTTTGGCCTAAATAAAAAAAATTGATTTCATTGATTATGCAGTACAAACTGCATCGGTAGGTATGAGAACCGATTTATTGAATTTGTGCATATAAATTTCCAGCTCTGAATAAACAAGTAATTAAATCATTAATTTTTTTATTGTTGATTTTTCACTATGTCTGTTTTTTTTTTTTTTAAACGATGTCTTTGAGATTTGAAAAGTGGAGACTGTTGAATTCATTATTGTTTAGATCTTGCAATGATATGAGTATTTACTAATAGGGATTTTTCTTGTTTTTTACCCCTGTTAAGGTGGTTTTGGGACAGATAATTCAGGCACTTTACCTGAAGGTGAATTCACCTTTTTTCTGTTAAAAAGGGAAAACAGCACTGCATGTGTGTATGGTTGAATGAAAAAAATGAATTTCAAATGGCTGTTGAGTGAAATTTATTAATGTTAAGACAATATTTTTAAGTTAAATATTGCAAACTATTTTAGACCGTTTTTCAAAATAAGATAAAGTATAAATAGAACAGCCTATTAATAGTCCCTTATTTTAAACCTTAAAGCAGCAAAAAAAAAGTCTGCTAAAATTATCAAGTGTACTGAAGTCTGGTAAATTTCCAAATTATGTTAACTGAAGGTTTTAATTACCATTATCCATAATTGACTTAGCATAAATGCTGGTCACATCTCATTTTATTTTAACAGTAGTTTCTAATGTACAAGTATTTTGAAGAATATAAAAGTTTTTCAAATGTTTTATTTAAAAAAAATGTAGATCTTAAGGCTGAGCATTATTCAAAATATAACAAAATTCCAGTTAAATATTTTAAATATACACTTATATGCTCTATTAGTGAACACAATTAGATAAATATAAAAGCAGGCTTTCTCCATTGCCAGGGCAGACAATTGATTTATTGTATGCCCCTCCTACAACAGTGAAAAGCTTACCAGGATTTCCAAAGAACCTGAAGAGAAACCTGTTCAGAAGCCTGGTCCCATTGATTGGAATGCTGTTCGAGACAAAAAGAGACAATTAAATCTGAATAGTAGATTTGAAGGTAACTTTTATTTTCCCTCAGAGACCCTTTTTGTTTAGGAGGGAGTTGAAGATTCCATGTTACTTTTATTACATTATATACACTTTGTTCAACAGCTTATAAACATACAATATTTAGATCGATAACATTATAAAAAGTGTCTTAGTGCTCAGTTATTTTCATGTTTTATGAATTTCAGCTCTTAGTGTTACTACATACCCATGTCATGTATTATTAGTTTTATCGAGATAGTTATATTTATTTAAGAATGTTTGGCTTTTATGACTCAGCCCTAATTCCCTGGTATTCTGCATAACAATGACATCTAATTCTTTTTAAATTCGTTACCCAGCAGTCAATTCTTACACCTTGAAAATAAAAAGTTTTAATAGCCAACTTCATAAATCATCATGTTTAGGAGAAAACAAAGCTTCACATAAGAGTAAAAAAAAAAATACACAGGATAATGAAATATCCATTTCAAAATTGATTCTAAATGTACCTTTACCCTGAGAAAAGTTACCCTAAATTGAAAGCTTTCATTGTATTCACTTTTTTATTAGTGAATTAAAATCAATGTTTAATTCTTGGTACTGCTACCAGCAATACCAACTTAAACACTTTATGGCATCTTCTCATAAATCTTCATCCCAACTACACCTTATATCTGCATTTATTTGAGAAGTGTTTTCTTTCCACATTTAGAACAAGATGATCATCACAATGTGTTTCACATTAAGATTGAAACGCAGTGTTCAACAGTTGGCACATTTTAAGTGCATTTTAGCAAATAATTTGAATATTTTGAAAAACAGTCTTTCCATTGCCTTCTTACCATAAAAAGTTTTTTTTTTATGGGTGTAAGGAGAAAGAATCAGTTTGAAATTGTCAATCTATAGACCTGATATTTCATTGTGTTTGACAAATAGCTCTGAGAAGTTTTAGAGCTTTTTTAAAATCTTTTATCAAGAGATTCATGAATTTTCTGCAATTTTAGTGAAATTCATATTTTTGGCTAATTTGATTTAACAGCCCAGCGAAAGTTATTCATTGCTAAAACATTTTTGCTTTCTTTGAATAAAAAGTTTTTTTTCTGGGGTTTGCCACCAATTCATTAAAAATTTCTATAAAAGAAAAATATCAACATTGGCCAAAATGTCAGATGATGAGGTCAGGCTCTTCAGGTTAGTTTCATACTTAAATTTTAAGAACAACTCTCGCCATGTTTACGATTTGGAAAAACCTTTGAAAAAAATATCCTTGTCGTATCACACCCTATCATTACTAATAGTGTTTCACTTAAAATGGGCTGCAATTATCTGCTCCTTCACTGAAATTTCAGCTTTCATTCTCTTATGCAAACTTATATTCATTTACTCCCAAAAACAAAAGTGAATTTTCATAGCAAAGACATCAAATTTTCTAGTTCATCATTTCAGCTGGGGCAACATAAACTTCAAGTCTCTTGAAGCTTTTACCACTTCTGTGCAATTAAGACAATTTTGTAAGAAAGGTACTCTACTAAACTTTGTACGGTCAAATTGGAAGTCGAAATTGATCAATTTTGACGTTCATATGTGATTATATTTTTGGAAATCTCTCACATTTCGAAATGGGTTTTTTCCTGCAATATGCCCAATGTTGGTCAACCTGACCCCCGGCTTTTGGGTGAGATTTATTTGGCCATGAGTTACCGTAAACTAGAGTCAAATTCAGAAATTAAGCTTCGCAAAGGTGAGAACGATAATAATTTTAGGTTTTTTAAAAGGATTAGACTACAATTCAAGTGACAAAATTTGAGAAATTAAGTTTGATAAATGGGCCGACAAAAATGACATAGTTGCTAGAGTGTACACAGGTAAAAGTTCTACAACTACTTAATACCAGTAACAATAACATAGAAGCGTTGAAGAAAGTGTGTGTCATCTGTCCCCGGTTGTTTAGGCTTTTGGCTCTCAGAGGTATTGAACAATATATGAGACCGGCTGCTCAGATTACCATCATTCTGTCTGGTTGTTTGAACAATGGTATTACAGCACCCTATTTGCTTTTTTACAAACTTCATTCGCAAGACTTTTTTTATGTCCAAAGACTTTCATGATCTGACCAATGTAATTCTAACTTGCATTCTTGTTTTTGCCCGGATATGCAACCATGCCCACTGTCCTGACTTGATTTTTTTTTTCCTCTGGATTGTCCTAGTGCTGTGACGAGCAAGATTGATTTCATCGCTGCTACTGTCTATTATCTAACACTGTATCATCGCTTGGGATCAACGCTATCTTCACTGCTGGATGATAAAAGAGATCTAATCGGTAAAGGTTTCTAAACTGGCTGTGTAATTCGAAAGCATGCTTCTTTCCTGCAGTCGAATTCAATGCATCATTTGATGAGGTTGTTGGCAATGGAGTTAAATCACTTGCAAGATGGATTTGCCTGGTGTCAGCTTCTTCCGTCTGATCTTCCTTTTCGTCGCAGATGTCTCACAGTGTTCTTGCAATAGTGGGGGGCTTCATTGAAGAATGAACCTACATATAAAATATTAAAAATTAGTACAAAAGTAATCTTTTTTAAATTTTTTTCAACTTTCTTCTCAGATGTAAACAAAAAAACAGTATAAATAATATTTATTTAATATTTCTTTAATTAAATAAATAATTTACACAGGTAATTACCAGTACCAGCTAAATTGACTTCCACCCTACCCAGTGATCAATTTCAAATTCCATTTGACGGTACATGTTATAACTTAATACTGTATATAATTGTGTAAAAAGCTTTTTTTTTTTTTTAAATTAGTTTGTTTATTCCTTTAGTTAAATTAAAACTATTCAAGCCTACAAAGGTTTCATACATACAGAACTGAAATAGTTTACATGATTGGTGCAGTAAACAGGCTGAATAATTTTTTTCTTCTAGGTGCTCCCCTGAAAAAAAATATTATTCTCAGTGAAAGGCCCAATAATTCTATCTTATCAGTTCTATTCCTCGAATATTGTATACATTTAACACAATAGTTTGAGAAAAGTTCTGCAAACTTTAGTGACATTCACATATCAATATCTACCAGTAAATGACTGCTGAAAATCAAAGCCTTTTATTTGGCTCTTTTAAAGAATGTTCATATACAATTAAAAATACTAGTAGTAAACTAAAAAAAAAATTTTGCTAACCAAAATACACATTCATTTGTATGATTATAAAACTGGTTACTAATAATATTGAAGTAAAACATTCAAGTGTCCTGACAACCTCAGCTCAAAATTCCAGTCTTATATAATATGTTCAATTTGTCTTGGTAAAAACATGAAGCAGTGACAGGCTGAAATGGCTGGAGTAGATTGAAGAAACCATACGAAGACGACTCATGATTCATTTGCGATAAGGATTTTACTTCACATGGTTTTATAATATATATATATAGTTTAACTATTTTCAATCACAGTTGATCAAAAGTCAATGGTACACTGTTGTTTATATTTTATTTTTTTACACATTTTTCTATAAATAATAAAAAAAATCATTTTGCAACGCTATGGTAATATTTGAAAAAGATTGTCACAAACTAACTACATAATTATTCATTTTTAAAAATGGAGTATTTAATTAGCCTCAAGTTAATGCTTTCTTATTCATGAAAAATTATGTATAGATTTAAAGCAAGTTTTTCTCAAAATTATGTTAAAAACAAAATGATTCACTTATTATTTGATATATACCTAAATAAAATAGTAATTTTAGTCTTTGTACCCATATATTAAGTAGTGATATTTGGGTCAAATCTTTACATTCAAAAAACTTAATTTACTTTTATATGAGTAAAATGAAAAATTATCATTATCTTAATGATAACAATTGGAAAGTGCGGTGTTTAAAAAAACAACCTTAATCTTCACACCTTAATCTGCGAGCTTGACTTAGTCTCTTACAGCTGGTGAGATTAAATTTGATGTGTTCCTCAGCTTGAGTGGGGTGAACTGCCATACAGGATTATGACGAACAAGCTACCTAACTGGTCCACACTGTGTCTGACTGCACAAGTTTCTCATACAGCACATTTTCCAGGGTCTCCTCATCCTTTCTACAGGGATCCAAAGTATGCACCAATCAGGACATCATGGGTCCAACCATTTCAGTCTTTCAGTGCATTGTGAGCTTTCATTACCCACAAGGTTTTCTGGGCATTATTAGACCTCACTAAGAAATTGGTTATCTTATGTATGTCTATATGCCCAGAAATTCACTAGTCCACAATACACTATTCCGGGACATTATATCCCCGGATGGCCTTTCACCAAGTGGCTCTTCAAGCTGCACTGACCATTTGCCTGACCCTGTTACAGCCTGATGAACTGAGATTGATAACGATACCTGTCCACACATAAATATCAACCTGTGACGACAGCCCTTTGAAGTGTAGACAGCCTCTGTAAAGGCTCTCATCTCTGCTTCATAAATACATAGAGAACCAAATTACCTGGGGTTCACATGCGAGTTTCTGCAGGGGAAACAGATGTGAGCCCTAAATGTCTGGCCGCCATTACTGACTACAGAACCATCAATATAGGCAGTGTAGACTTTGAAGGTTAGGACTGTAGCATTAAGCAGTCGGTAGGACGCTGAATATCTCCGGACAGTCTCATTCATTTCAAACTCTTTCCTTTACTCAGCTATCAACCATCCTAGGGCTCTTTTTCCTCTTTACTGTTCAAAGCCTCTCTCTCAAGGTTTCAAGGGTGGCAAGCATTTGCCATGTCCCAACACCACAGTTTTGGGAGTCATTGTAAAGTCCACTCAGAGAGCCTGGTTTTTATATTTCCACATGCTCTGTCTGGATATTAGCAATCTGAGACCTGACAGCATGCACCCATGTACATTGACCTTGGGACATCAGCTCCAGCCTCCCATTGACATGCTGGCACATTTGACAATGTTCATACTATCAGCTACCCCCAATGACATCTGCACATTTGACAATGTTCATACATCGTGCCCTTCATTTGATTTTTGCACAAGTTAAGCTTTCTGTCTAGTGTGACACCCTGATATGAGAACCTGTGCTTCAAGCTTCAACACATATGAAGTGATGAGTAATCGCATTATAGTCTCCACAATCTGTGCTATAAGTATCACTGCTATAACAGCCTCTTTCCACCTGAATATCTCCAAATCCCCATGTCTAATTGTTAGCAGCTAGAGTAGCTTACATTTTCCACTAGTTCCTGAAATTCCAGTCATCAGGTTATCAGCTATTGTTAATTTAAGTCACATTTTTTTCTGCTCTAAATTGCTAAAGAGGACTTAATTAGCTTTCCATACATTTGGTATTTTAAAGGTTGAAGGCCAGTGTAAAGAAAGGGTTTTATCTAGTTTGGGACTTGTTTGACTTCTAAAAATCTATCTTTTAGGCAGTTCATTTATTTTAAGGTATATTTAGACGAGAACACACCTACATACCCACTTCTCACATATTTTTTCGTGTCATATGATCAAATATTTTTGACACCTTTAGTTTGCTTAGCTCATTTTATCCCTGTTGAATTTGAGTGATTTTTGGATAGCATATTTTAGAAGTTTTAAGGCTGTGTTGCTGCACAATGGGAACAAGTGTCCATCCGTATAGAGTGACTACAACATGAAGAATTTGATTGAGATGGCTGAAAAATTGGACTCATAGTTTTTAAGGAGATTTTTATATTGTAGAAGTTTCTCATTGGTTTACAGGTTGGGTACACAAAATATCCCTGCTATATTTGCTTATTGGCCAGCAGGGCCACTTGCTACCACAGGGACTGGCCAACACATACTGAATTTTCTCTTGTAAAGAGCTTTTTGTAAATGGGAGTTGGTGGTAGGGCACCAACAAGGTGATAATGCCACCTCTCCATTTCAAATTAGGACTCCTGAAACAGAAATGTATGATAGTTTTTCTCAACAAAAGAGGATGTCATGTGAGATTAAAATATTTCTCTCTCACTTGATATTGCCTCAATTATTTTAAGCTCTATTTTTAAAATTTGCTTGCAGTCAAGATTAAGTAAATTTTTGTTCTTTGAAACAAAATCTCTAGCTGAAACATGAAACATATGGTTTTCAAACGAAAAGGGTAGCTATAATTAGATATTTGTTTTCGATAAATATTTTAAAATGAAGTCATGAATCAGAATAGATGTTTCAGTGATGAACCAGAATGGAATCAGCATTGATAAAATTAATGGAATTGTCCCATCACTTTAGGAAAGTACTATGAAAACTTGGTGTGAGATACCCTTGGGGAACTTGTTTGATAAAGTGTCCTTGCAGTTAATTGTAAATCCTAGGAAGCAAAGACACTTTAAATTAAATACCTTGACTCGGACAGCAATGTACAATGACATCAGTTTTCTCAACATTTTGTTATTAAATATGAAGCTAAAAAGATGAATATGTAATTATTTTTACTAATGTGAGTCATGTTTATAGTTTTTTGATGTCCTGGTCATAAAAGCAAAGTTAAGAAATAAATTGGTATTTTCTGGTACTGCCAACCTATGCACTGTTAGGAAATAACTTTTGATGGACAAGAGCAAAAAAACTATTACATAGTGTAATATTAAGGTAATAAATAGATCTTTATTTACAAAAAAAAAAAATAGAAAAATTTTGTATTACAAGTTTAGCACCTTGAGTTAAGAGTATTTAACCTCAAAAAGGTTAAATTATTCTTTTTATTTCATTTCTTTTCTTACATTTTTTTCTAGAATATGGGAAACAAAACCTGTGTCCACCACCAGTAGGAGAACATGACTGAAAGTCATGACTGGTGTTTGATCC
>JAGDYQ010000116.1:855388-883247 GCA_021962125.1 Bulinus truncatus
GATTTGATCAGTTTTAAGTAGAGAAATGATTAAGTTAAAACTATCCAAATATTGACTACAGTGATGCAAAAACCACGATTTTGAGCCAGTTTGTGGTACCTATTCTTAAGCATGTCAATGGAGTTTAAAAGCAACTAAAATCGCACTTTTTAGAAAATTTCTAAAAAAAAAAAATGAATCACAAACAATTCTACAGAACAAACTCTTGATTTATTATCCATTTATCTATGTGAAGAAAAATGTAATTTTAGGTATTTTCCAATAGTATAAAAAAATTTTATGTCAATACTGATTAGTGTTGAAAGGGTACTGTGAATTGTGCAGCCGAACAGAAAGGGGTTAAGTGTTTTTTCAATTTTCATATTGGTAGGAGGGTGCCAAAAGATGCCACTCTCACAGGGTCCCCATTATCTAACTATGGCTGTCTATACAGGTTATTGTTACAGTATATATTCTCTTTTCTTGACTTCAAATTAAATTCAGTAGTGGCATTCTGCATCTGATTTAATAGGCAACAATAAAATTATTTCAAAAATATACTTTCTCATAATTTCATCATTAAATTATCTATTATAAATTGGTATCAAACTAAAGCACTATTTTTTTTGGCATAATCCACGTTGATTTTCAACCCAATTTGTTTTTAGGAGAAATAAATCCAGTTGAGTTTGTAAAAAGAAATACCCATAAATGCCATTTTGTGAACTTTTTTAATTAGAAAAACAAGCAATTAAGCCTGTTCCATTCTGGACACAGGACGTGTTAGCGCATTTTCATGTTATGTATCAGTACGTTTGTTAGCTTTCAGTAAATATTTGTAAATTTTGGAAATGTTTATAAATTCAGTTTTGTAATGCATATATCTGTAAAAAAAATATAAAGACGTTTCTTTATATTTGAAAAAAATTATTTTCTCTTAAATCTAACTACAAGTGGTTTGTGGTTACTGAAATAGGACTCATAATTGAAAACATTCGAAATTGTAGTCATTTAATCGTCCGAAAACTCCGTCAATTGTTGCATAGCTCTGATACTTTCAATTAAACTCAGAACACAAGCTTACTATTTCATTTGATGAGTTTCTTAATAAATCTTGGTGAAACTACGTGCTGCAGTATTTCGCACCAAATGAACGGGTTATTGAACGTACAAGTTGTAGAATGGGGCCATATATATAATATATAAGCCCCTTCTTGTTAAGGAAATGTAAATAAAGCAAAAACTAGTTTTAGAGCGCGTTTAGCAGTTTACTATTTCGATTTGGACTAATTTATTTAATTCAAATTTATTATTTTAATGTACTGGAGAATTGGTAATCCAGCTCAATAAACTTACGTTCTGCACACACCCTCTTGTTTGGCCCACCACCCACACCATTAAAACATTTTTTTTGTTCATGCTAAAACCCACCCACTATTATGACATCATAGTATTGCTTATTTACTGTATTTAATATTGAAATATTTTTTTTTTTTTACAATTTGAATATATTTACTTAGAGATGAATCAAATTACCATGTCTTAACTTGAATACTGGAAACAATATTTCTGTAAATTCTGAACACACTTAAAATGAACAAAACACTAATTCTTAGAAATTTTTATTACCTGTTCATTATTAAACTGAAGAATTCAACTCAGTATTTTCAAAAAAATGTCATAGGACAAGCATGATTGCAAATCCCTAATAAAGAAAATTATTACTTATCAATAACAGAAAATTATTGTTTTTTTTTACTGGGCTGATAATTTATCATTGTACTTCCTAAAATGGATGAAAATTAAATGTTAGATTTCATTATTCTTATGTCTTGGTACTATCCAATGTAGTTAGGCTATATAAATGTTTAAAATCTTTTTGGTCGTATTTAGCTAAAAAATGATTATTTTGTGTGAATCAATTTCCAGTTGTTTTTTTCTTATATAAGTGCTTTACATAGTCTAAATATTTGAACTTACACCAGGGCCATTTTTTTTTTCTTATTACTTGTAGCATTTTATATTAGTAGCATCCAGTTAAGATTTCCTTAATTACTTGACATTCTCAGAATGTACCGGGCAATGCTAGATTATATAGGGATTAAAAAGAAATCACATTACATGCATATACTACTCAGAAGGAACATAATATTTTGTCCAATTCAATACATAAACAGTTTGATGGTTTAATGGCACCAAATTAGTGTTTATCAAAGTGACAAAATTTAAACCTGTAATTAATAGATCATAAATTTTTGTTTGATTGTTTATGACAATGTCTCTATTCCTTACAAAGCTAGAGTTGATCTGCAAAGTAAAAGGCAACTTTATTTTAAACTAATGACTATTTTAAACTCGTCTTTTTGTCATAGTTGTCATAGTCTGTACTGGTGTCTGATGTGTGGAAAATCTGAAAAGTTTTTCATGGTGGATTGGGAAGCGGAAAAGATTGAGACAAGAAGAATTAAATCTTCAGTTGATGCACAAGAAATCTTGTAATTTATAAATTGAGGGAAACATTTGGGCTAAAAAAAAGTCTATTAGAAATTTAAGGCTTGTAGATTAAAAGCAAGCCAATGAATTAATAAATAAGTGCAATTTTTTCAGAACTTACCAGTAAGCACAATACCAAAACTCTAATTGTGTATTGTATTCTGTATTGAATATGTTATATTATTTCTTAAAAGTAGTGAGAACTGCTATTCTCGTTTTAGACATGTACAATGGACCCTTATTTTCTAAATAAAATTCTAGCTTTTTACATGCATTTCGATCTGCAAATGGAATTTATTCATATTTATCAGAACAATCAAGTTTTTATTATCATCCATCATTAGCATATCTTGTGAAGGGCACCAACAATTCTAGACTTCAGTTACTGGGAATTTTTATCGTTTTTCTCTTTTTAGCATAAATAATTACTGGTACCAGGTTGTCTTTATGAGGCCGTTAACTTAGCTTTATAATGGTTTGATGACTCCTTGAATTTTATTGTTATTTTAATCCCGACTGCCATCTTAAAAGTTCATTAATTTTAGCTGAGAACTTCATTTATAAAGATTTTGATGGGAAAAAAATTTAACTTTATTTATAAAAACTAATTAATACTGAGCACATATCTTAAATATTCTTTTGTTTAATAGTATTTTCATTTTGTCTTTTGTCTAAGGATTTCCAAATTTGGATAGGAGATATTTAATTTTCTGATAATTTTGGTTTTTCTTACCTCTTTAAATTCCTAATTCATACTTTTTTTTCATTACTTTGCATTGAAAAACATTGGAATTTATTTTTAAAAAATACTGCCCTCTCAACTTAGTTTTATAACACAATTTGACTGATAAAATTAACTGAAACTTAATTTTTACTGAAAATAAGCTGCCTAGTTGATATTTGTTATATTATAAATAATACTATATAGTGTTGAAAGTTGGAAAGGAAAGTGAATAATTGAATGTAACTTTCTTGGAATTCTTCATGATTTATAGCATTATTAGTAGTTTATCCGTATTCAGGATTTTGCAGTGCAGAGTCACACTTACAAATTTTCTTATATTTATGCCTGAAACCATTAGGTGAAGAAATAGATGCTAATTCAAGACACCTACCTAATGAGTAAAAAATCTGCATATCATCCATCACAAATCATATTTAACCTTTCAACGCTTATGACTTATTGGGTTTAAATTTTAGAACAGGAATTGTTTTTCTTATTGTAATCATCAAAACAATTTGTTAAGATAAAATTATGAAAATTGTTTATTACTGCAATTAAATATTATACAGAATACACATTGTTACTTAAAATCCTTGTCCTTTGACTAAAAATGCAGCATTTCAAAGTTTAGGCTTCCTCATAGCCATGGACATTTGACTTTGTAACAATAGAACAACCATGAAAAATATCATTGAAAAAATGTCAGTTTGCTCTAAGTCTTAAAAAGCCTTAAATATATTTAAAAATTCTCAAGTCCGTGCATTACGTTTTGATGTTTTAACGATTATATCTTAAGTTGATTTGAAATACTACACTGAAGTGGTCACTTTTCAGTACCGCATTATAATTTGGTTAATTAAAATGCATACATAAATACATTGATCCAGACATACAAACATTTTCACATTTATTAATACCAGTATAGAGATTACTACCATACACCCCCCCAACCCAAATATTATCAGGTCCTGAAATGAACAGTTCAATTACTATGAGTCCCGAATCAGATTTTTCCTCATTAGATTATAAAAAAAAAACAAGATTTGTCTGTTCTCTCACACTCTCTCCCCACCTAATATAAAAAAAATAATAAATTTTCATATTGATTTCTTTCTTTGTAAACATACTTGATTTTAAGTTTTAACTGTAGCATATTTGAGTGGCTCAGACATTAGTATATTTTAATCAGATAAAAATTACAGGAAGTGAACCCAAAAAGGTGCTTTCTTTACAGCTTCTAACAGAGAATCTTATTAATGCATTAAAGGTGACTAATCACTAGGAATGGGAACTGAAATTGCACACTTTTGGATTGCAAACTTACAATTAGGTCACAGTTTAGTTATAAATTAAGTTGTGGGCTTTTAAACTGTTAGAATTTGGAGGCATCATTGTATGCCACATAAAAAAATACCAGCTTATTTGATCATTCTTGTCTCCTGGTGCAGTTTCTACAGATTATCTTATACAACTAGAGTTGTCTTAGATCCCTATATAAAACTTAAAATTTTTGCAATTGTTTTTTTTTTTTTAAATGAAAAATTAAGGAGAGTTCCAGAATTTTTTCCCCCACAAATTTAGGTTTTATGAATTTGTTGAGGCCCTTTGTTGATATTGCTGTTATAAAGTATCAGTTTTTTTAATATACTTTCCATGCATCTGTTTTTTAAAATATATTTTTAATATCAGTTTTGAAAAAATCTGACCAGCTTTTGGTTTTGAAAGCTTCTTAGTTTTTAATAGTTAGTAGAAGATACATTTTCTTTCCCCCATTAGGTTACTTCTTCACCAAAAGTACTGGTAATCAGTCTTTTGTGGACAAGCAGTCAAGACCAAGGAAAAAAGGCTTCTTTCAATGCGACCACTGTTCTAAAGCTTTTAATATGCAACAGAGTTTAACACGTCATAAATGGAAATGTGAAGGAACTCGCATTTTAGAATGTAAATTTTGTGGTAAATTTTTTCATCGTTCGGACAGATTGAAGGCTCATCATTTGTCTCAACATACTTATTAATTAAATAATTTAAAAAATCATTAAAATTTTGAGAAGCAAAAAGATTACATTTTTATTTATACATATACACACCTATACACATAAGTTAAAAGTTATAAATTAAAGGTAGTAACTTTTATTTTCTGACATTTTAATCAAATTAATTATATCATTTGAATTAAACTCTTTTAATAACTACCTGGTACATAATTTACCTGCCTACATTAAAGTGTAGTACCACCTGCCGTCCTTAAGCCCTAGAGAAATTTTGTTCTTTTTGTTAGCCTGTTCCTTATAATCTGCTCAAATTAGGTTTGAACTCCGGCTTAACACCCAATCGCCAATTTGTTTGTGAACGCTGCCAAAAGACCTTTACTTACAAAGGAAGCCTAAATCGTCACAAGTGGAGATGTGAAAGGCTGCGTGTTCTAAATTGTTCACTGTGCAATAAAGAGTATTTTCGTGTTGATATGCTAAAAGAGCACATGTTTTCAACCCATAAAGTCTCACCAGGAGATGAATGAATACATATAATTTGTCTCATTAAATATTCTTTAACGTCGTTTACTGCCTGCCATGGTGTCCTTTCTGAGGTAGTAGTTTATGTTTAGAAAAAAAAATTGTCTTCATTATGTTACACATATATTTCACTTATCTTCGATAAGGCAATTTCACTTTCAGTTAGGATACAAGTCGTCTATAATAATCCAAAGACTGTGTACTCATGTGAACGCTGCAAAAAGACTTTTCTTTACAGTCAGAGTCTTAATCGACACAAATGGAAATGTGAAAGGTCACGTATAATGGAATGCCCTTACTGCAACAGAGAATTTTTTCGTGCTGATAAATTTAAAGAACATCTTCTTGTTCATCAGGCCTTAAATATCTAAGAGATAATCTATTCCCAATGATATATGGAATTTTTTTAAAATCTTCATGTGTTTTTTTTTTGTGTGTCATTTAAAATTGTTGATTTATCTCAAAGAAAAGTTCCCTTATGAAGACACTTATATTGTATAAGTACCACCTGCTGGCAAAGTTGTATTTGTTTGATAGTTTCCATTAAAGAATTCATTGTCATGGTACTCTTTATTAGGTAGACATCCTCATACATACTTTCATGCTCATGGGCGTCAGGTTTACCTGTGTCATCGCTGTAACAAGACATTTCTATACAGTCAAAGCCTTGCTCGTCACAAGTGGAAATGTGAACAAAGCAGAATCCTGAATTGCTCATTTTGTGGCAAGGTTTTTTATAGATTTGATTATCTGAGAAAGCATGAATTGAAACATACATAATTGAGTCATCTCAATTCCTATTGAAATATTGTTAATTTGAGATGTAATGTGGTCATTTAACTGAGTGAAAAGTTCAATTCTAAAGCCATTTAAAAAATAAAGCATTAGCTCTATACATTGTGTACAAGTTTTGCTACTTAGTAAATCCATAATTCCAACCTATGTGTACATTGAATTTTATTAATTAATAAAAATACAGATTAAAAAAACCTGATTAGATTTAATTTAATTTAATATCTCTGTAGATTTTTTTTATTTTGATATTCTGATGTATGATGTAAGAAGCTCATAAATTATATCTGAAAACATTGGATTAGGCAAATAGTCTGTCTGAATTGATACAAAAATGTTTTTGGTTTTTCTTCACATGTCTTTTCAGTGTTGCATCCTTTTTTTAAAGAAAAATTTTCAAAAAGAAATATTTTTCACCTATGAGTGTTTATTAATGGTGGTGTGGTTTCCTGTACAGTTGGTATTATTATTGTGTAGTTCAGTTTAATTTGTATGGCCCTCTCCTTACTGGCTTTATGATCTATCATAAATTATGTGTCAATATAATGTCTATTTTAGTATACATTATACACATTATTACGTTCAGGTACAATGAATAGTGCAGAAAAGAGAGTATTACACCTAAAAGGAATCAGAAAAAGATCATGTAAACAGAACAATTCAAGTGAAGCTCGTCATGAATGTGAACATTGTCACAAAGTCTTTTCTTTTACACAAGGACTGCGAAGACACAAGTGGAAATGCGAAGGGTCACGTATATGGCCTTGTGGTCATTGTGATAAGTTTTTTTACCGCTCTGATCATCTTAAAATTCATGAAAGGCAGCATGCCTATTTTGGAATAAAATATTAAACAGTTAAATCATTGCTTGATTTAATAACTGGAGAATATTTAAGACTAACAATTAAAATGTAATTTATTGGGTAGTAAAAAAATGAGTTTTTTCTGAGGCTTTAACCAGTTATAACTGTCTTTTTAGTGTGTGTTATTTTCTTCAAACTTGGTCATATTTGCTAAATTCTATTTCAGCTGTGATTTTTGTATGCCGAATAGGTTCTAGCATGTAACATTTTAACTTGCTTTTATTTCTGTTTTTATTTCTGCTAAGTGGGTATGAATCTTTTTTTTTTTTTTTAGAAATACTTAACTTGACTAAAAATGCAGCATTTCAAAGGTTGACAGGTTCTGTTTTTTGTATAATCGCGTAAACATAATAACTCACAAATAGATATAAATATTACTATAGTAATCTGGTAGAGCATATTGTATCAAAACTAATGAAAATCTAAATTAAGGTCACTTCAGGCCCATTTATCTACTTTTTTTCTTTTACTTTCTACTTTGTACTTTTTCTTAAGTTTAAATGCCTGAGATTAAATTGCACAAATTTCTTTGAAACATTTGTTTCCAATGTTTTGATTGAGGTTTTCTGAAATAAAAACTCTTAGGAAAGTTAATTTCACATAATAGTTTATTTGCCATCTTGTTTAAGGGCATTTATTTCTCTTAGTAGCTATCCTGAATGGGCATTTGAAATGTGCACATTTAGTAATATTTTTTATTGAGGATGATTAAAAATAGCTCTGCTTAAGAATTCAAAGGGTATTTTGTACACAACAATCTTTCAACATTTTCAAATCTATTAAACCGAAATATACTACAATATATTACATGTTATCATCCAGACTAACTTTTCGTTTCAAAATTAATTAAATGTATAGAAGCCTTGGCTCTCTCCAGTCCTATACAACTTGTCTCTCAAAGTAAATTGTTTTCATTCTATTCGCCTGCAGTTAAGAGGGCACAACAGTTGTGTAGATATCAAGATTCTTCTAAGACTAAGTTAACAAGTGCAAGAGAGAAATTCGTTTTACCAGCACCCAGACTTCTTAAAACGAATTTGTTTGATCATTCTACAATGGGTGGGCCTTTTGTATGTGAAATATGTGGTACTACATTTACGAAAAAATTTAATTTGACTAGACATAAAGGAAAATGTGCTGGCACAAAAATTTACCAGTGTCAAATTTGTCAAAGAATTTTTCACAGAACTGACAAATTTCAAATTCATATGACTTTGAGACATCCATTTCGCTAGAGAATTCTTATTTTTCATTTTAATTTTTATGTAATTAAAAAGTGCACAGATTTATTTTCCATATTCAGTTCACAAATAAATTCTTGTTTTATTTGAGTCATAAAGCATTCACCTCTAGCCCAGGCTGTCAAAAATCAATTGAAAATGTTAATTTGGTTCATGTGTCTTAATTACAGAGTATACTACTATATGTGGACCAAGCATCAATTTTTCCACAACAAGATATATTTATGGATGCCCTGTGTGTGGTAAAAGATTCACAACAAAATATAATATGGAAAGGCACCATAAAAAGTGTGGGTTTTCTGGCCCACAGATATGTCAGCAATGTGGGAAAACATTTATTACACATGATAGTTTGAAGCAGCACATGATCATTGTTCATTCCCTTTAGATTTCCTAGTCATCAATTTGTTTATTATCATCATGTCATGTTTAAACATAAAGGTTTTAATTCTGCTAAGGGTTTTAGTTCTGTTTGCTGGAAACTAAATGGAAAGAATCTACTTCTGTATTAATTTTGTAGTATTCACTAAGATCTCATTTGAGTTTTTATTGTGTAAACTATTTCATTTCTTGAAGCATTACACTGAAAACTGGATGCAGTTCTATAGAAATATATACTTGGCCATTCTTAAATCTGCAGGTAAAAGCCATGATTTGTTAGAATCAGCACAATTGTTTGGTAACATTCACCTTAAACGTAGAAGAGATAGAATTTCTTCCTATTCTCACCACCCTAGTGGAGTATTTATTTCTACAACAACCAGCTTGAACAATCAGTGTAATGTATGTGGCAAATCATTTACTATCAAAGGAAACCTTGACAGACACAGATGGAAATGTTTGAATCTTAGGCAACAGCCTTGCCCATTTTGTGGTAAAGTTTTCCATCGTCGTGATAACCTCAAGGGACATATAGCAACAATACATGCAGCTGATTGGCATACAATTTTTAAAAAATCTTGATATTGTATGAGATCTTAGTGTTAATGGGACTGTTCAAATAATATTTGGTCTTTATTACAGACTGATATATAGGACAGGGTAGTGGTAGTTGTTGTTTTATAAAATACAAATAACAATTATACAAATAACAATTATATGGATGCAACACTTCTTAGAAGAGAGAGGCTTAAGAGTGTGTTGTCCTGAATTTCGTTAGATAATGCAAATGTTACATATATATAATTTTGCTTTCTATATTATGTGGACAGTCCCTATTTAATGAACTATACTTTTTACAAAATGCTTATGCTGATAATGTTATGAATTTTGCAATATGTATCTATCATTGATAAGATTATATAATGCATATACTACTGGCAGTTTTTTTTTTAAATGCAGTTTAAATTTGAAACATTCTACCTTTAAAATTCTTTAAAATTTTTTTGCCCAACTGCTTAAAAGGGCTGTAAACTAAATACAAAACAACATGAAGAAAAGAAAAACATGTATTGAAGATGAAATGAAAAAAAGTTAAGCAAAAAAAAATTGAAGAATTTTTAATATTTGAAGTCATGTTACAGTGTATGTATGTGTGTGTGTGTGTGTATTCATTTGAGAAAATTTTATTAAAAAGTTAAAAAACTATCCATTTTTGGAAATGACTGTTTCAGTAAAATATTATTTTCTTTAGATTTTAAATAATGTCATATGGAAAGAAACAAATCTGTTCTTTTTACTTGATAAATCAAATGCAAACACTTACCATTATTTACGCATTAAAAGTTTTGATTAACTTACATGGGTTGAGATCTTTTCATTATATTTGTTTTGTGAGGTTTTGTTTGGGCTTCTCATAACTTAAGTTGTTGTCATCAAGGTACACTATTTGACTGAGTGTAAAAAAATAAAAATTGAAAGATACCTACATTTAATATTACGATTTTCAAACATTTACAACATAAAAGAAATATACACATCATAGAGGAAAGTTTGAGGATTGAACCACCAATGTTGACAGGAAATATTGGCTTAAAGAAAATGTTGAATGCAGAATTCATGATTATTTGTCCTTTTCACCAGTATTTTTTTTTAATATTATATACTCCCAATGTAATTCAAAATTATTTGGTTCAGGCCTTCTGCTAGGGGATGTTGGATACATGTTAGTCTCACAGCAATCTGCAATCAGTTGATTTGGGTATTGGTATTTAGAGGGTACATAAATTCAAGGGCTTGAGATTTGCTGACTGCAAACAAGTGGGTTAATAACTATGAGTTTGAGTTTTCAAATAAAAATGGATTATTATTTTAGACCTGACTTGTAAACATATCAGTATGAAACCTAATTTTTAGTACATCCAAAAAAAATGTTAATGGAGGCTTCCCAGATGGTTTATAATTTTGTTAGATTGGCTCCATATAGTATGCTGCAAAGTCTTTTTATTAGTGGATTTTTTTTTATTAAGAACTTGAAGCTATTCATTGTGGTTCTTAAAATAAATGATTTTCGAAAGATAAACAAACTTTCATTAAAGGATTATTAAGGAAGTCTCATAAATAAAGAAAATTAAGTTATACTCAAGTTTACTCCATGTGCTACTCTAACATTAATGTGAATGGCTGCCTTTCTCTTCTCAAAATGTCACATAGAAAAGTCTTCAACATATTAATGTTTTTTAAATTATCATTTATTATTTCATCACAGTTAAAAAATTGACCATTTTTTTTTTTTTAAATTTATGTTCATACAATTTTATGGATTCAGGGAAGGGAACTTTTTTTCTGTTAGCTTTCTCACTTTAAAAATTAGTGATTGTCACTTAATGCGTCCTCTCATCATTCTGAGTGTTGATTTTTTTTATTGTGAAATTTTGTAGGCACATTTTTTTACACCTGTTTCTCATTAATGCATTTAACATTTATTCATACCAGTAATACATATAAAAAAACAAATATAATTCATAATTCATTGAAGTAGAAAGTGACTGGATCCTTTACTACTATCTTGATAATGCCTATTTGATTCTTAATGTTGATGAAAAGCAAAGTCTAGATTTTAATATTCTTACATTACTCCATGTTTTTTAAAGAGTAAATGGATACTTTTTTTTTGCTATAAGTTTTACTGCCAAAGAAACTGCGTGCAAGACATTTCTGTCAAGATCCACATGGATAATTTCTTAGCAAACTGACCCAGCCCCAGTCTGCTATGTTTGTACTTTGTGTATAATGAAGTGTTGACATATCATGAGTGGTAGCTCCTTATTTTCTTACTATATGTCCTTGCAGATTTGAAAGAGGACATAACAACAGATTTCCTGCGATTGATCGCGGCTCCAACTCTGAAGGCAGAAGATTTTGATGCTCTCAAGTTTCAGGTAGCAAGTACACCTCTTTTTCCAGGAATGCAGACTCCCCCTAAACATAAAGCAGAACAAATGGATGTTTCTAGTAAAGATTTCACAGCACCACAACCTGAAGATGATTTCATTCCCAATGCTTCATTATTTAGTGCTGATTTGAAATTAGACAACTCCTTTATGTCATCCTATAATGCTTGGAAGAAACAGAAACCATCTAAAGCTAAGGGTGTGTTTCAGTGTGATCTCTGTGGAAAAGAATATTCTTATAAAAGGGGCTTGAGGCGTCACATGTGGGTATGTGCTGATGTCAAACGTTTTCAGTGTGAATATTGTGCACAGACCTTTAATCTAAGAGAACAGTACAGAAAGCATCTTAAAGACACCCATAGTGAGACCACTGCTGCTGTTTGTAATGAGGTCAAACCATTTCAGGTTATGCCAGAGTAATGTTATTGTGTAAATGTAATTAATGGAATTTATAGTTACAGAAGACATTTTTTTATGTTAATACATTTATACTGCAGTATTTCACTTCCATTAAACTAAATAATAAATTAGAAAAAAAAGATCATTATTTCATAACTAGTATGTTTTAATTTCTCACTTTATTCTTACCTGTACAGACATATGTTTCTTTTCTTATTTGTTTGACCATTCATACATAACCCCTTTCCCTTTTATTTATTTTATTTTCTATTTAAAAAAATATTTTTTACCGGGTAGTTTTCATTTAATCAATGACTAGTAATTTAAGTGTCAAGATGATTAGTAAAACACATAATATCAAATTGATTTAATAAAATTTAATATCCAATTGAACATTTAAAAAAATTGTTTTTACACAAATCAATTTCGGTATTTATTTAGTGTCTAGGATTTTTAAAAAACTAATATTGTTATATATATTATCAAACATTTCTTTAATCTTAATGTATTAATATTTTAATGAATATTCCAGTGTATGTATAATTATACAAAATGATATTAAAGTTTATATGGTAAATGAAAAAAAGTCAGCTTGAAATTATGTGTTTGATTGTTATGTTTTCATGTTCAGTGCTGTTGACTTTTCCCCACTTAATTGCATTACATTTTATTTCCTGAGGCTGAACTCAGTTGAATTAGTCGTGGAAGAAATGATGTTTCTCCAGATGGACAAACACATCTAGGTTTGTGTAATGGCTCGTTCACTTAATATTTTGAAAGGTCGAATCTAGATCAGTCAAAACAGAATTGAATTTTTGATAAATTTACATCAGCAATCAATGGTAAAAATACACCATGTACAGAATAATAATTTATGTAAATAAGCCTGCTACTATCGCACTTATTGTCTCCCTTCCCGTTAAAACTAATACCATCCTATTTTAATCCTTTTTCTTCTCTCTTTTCCCTTTTTTTTATTCTCTCCCTTGGTCTTTTACCTCCTTTCCCTTACAACCCACATCCCACCACAACCCCAACCAACCACCCCAAACTCTTAAAAAAAATTTCCCCCTAAAAAGGAGAATTAAAAAAAATAATACCACCCCCCCCCGTGGGGGGGGGGGCAGAGGAAAAACTCCACCCCCCTCGCGGTAATCGTAAAATTTTATGTCTAATATAAGTAAGAAACGATAATTTAAGTAAATATGAACAATATTAATACAAACTTGAATAGAATGTAATTAATAAAAAGGATTTATTTTATTAGTAAATGTAATGTGTAAGGTACTGATGGCATAATTAGAAATTAGTTCTTTTTTTTTTAACGAAGAATTTGGGTTGATTAAAAATTGCCAATAAATACACTTCGTTGCTTACTTTTTTTAATATAGCTGGGTTAGTTTCTGAACAAAATGAGTGAAGAGCTTTTTTTTTTTCTTGTAATAATATTAAGACGCACGATGAAATCCCATATCATTGGGACGGACTGAAGGAAACAGGAATAATTTACACCCCCCGCCACACACACATGCTTATTAATTACGTTCATTAAACATTATTTTATGCTGAAAATTACACACACACATGCAACGTCTCGTTGTCAAAATAAATCAACTTGAGCAGGGGTGGGCAAACATTTTGAGTCGTGGGCCTCATTGGGCTCGTAAATTTGACTGCGGGGCTGGTCCAAGAGAAGTTATATAGAGTGTTAACATGGATTAAAGGTAAACGTCACAACATAAAAGGCTAGTACTGTTCTTAATTCTGCTAAGTGGCGGGACATAGTTTGCCCATGGCTGAACTAGAGATAAGAACTGATCGTTCCGTATGGCTTCACAATTTGGAGCACACATAAGAACACACCAAGAGCATACAAAAAAATGTCTACATGGAATGTACTACTACTAAATAACATAATGACGGGCTCATTTTTTATGATATAATAAAATTAGAATTTATGCCCCCCCCCCCCAAAAAAAAAAAAAAGACCGAAATATGCCCGATATGTCCAAAAATAAATACGCCCTCAATATTACACATTACCTGTACCGTGTGCATCATAAACTCAAACAAGTTTTGGGTGGTTAATTCATTTTAATTTAACAGCAAGGCTTTTATGTGTGTGTGAGTGTATATATATATGGATTCGATAAAAATGCATTCTAATTCTAAAGAAAAAAGCGGAAATCAATGACACATGATCGCGGCACATAAAATTAAGTGTTCTATGTTTGAAATGCAAATATCAACTGATAGCCTACTAATGATACACAGATAAATACCCGGTACGGTACCATCAACTCACGAAGAGCCGAGCTACATAATCCTACTAATAAAGCAACTATCTTGCAGTCCGGGCGTGCGTACAGAATGACGTCATTTCCCGATGTTATAATTCTTTTTTGCAGAATGGGTACGCCGTCGCTATAAATAAAAATCCTCTGTGACGTCATTTCTCGATGGTACATTTTAAAATTTTCCTACCAATAAAGCCGAATTGAACTTGCGCGCGGGTGCTGTATCGTGCATATGTGCTGCAAAATGGCATAATAAAGTAGTTATTTTTTACTTTTCAGTGCATTTTTATAAAAACTTTTTTTTAATGCTTTGTTTTGATTTTAACATTGATAGAATTAAGGGCAAATCGTAACGGGTGAGATAAATTAGCACCAATATCTTTACCTAATGGTATTTAGTTTGGTTTGGTTAGTTGGTTTGCTTTGGTTTATTTGGTTGGTTTGGTTGGCTGATCGGTTGGTTTGGTTGGTTAGTGTTGACGGGTAAAACGTAATTTGTGAACGATGTGGCAGTGACGGGGTTGGTTTGGTTGGTTGAATTGGTTGGCTCGGTTGGTTTGTTTGGTTGATTAGTTAGCTGGTTTGGTTAGTTGGTTTTGTTGGTTGGATGTTTGGTTTGGTTTTGTTGGTTAGCGGTGACGGATAAAACGTAATTTGTGACGTATGAAATGTTGGTCATTTCTGCCCATAAGGAAGGTGGCATAAATAAGCACCTAATTAATTAAAAATTCAGAAGTTAAATTGATTAGGCAGGGGTTTCACATTACACCTAGATTTCCCTGGCAACGCCGGGCTTTATATCTAGTATACTATAAAATGTACATGTACAATCTATCCTCATTTGTTATAACGACTATTGGTGAGATTGTTGGGATATTTTTACATGAAGGCTGCCCGGTAAGGGGTATAATAGCGCATGTACGGCGCCTTCTTTACCCTCATCGGTCTGTAGGTTTCGTAGTCTTATTTTAATAATTCTTTTAAAACTTATTGACAGAGAATGTGAAAGTATAATATTTTGTTAATACCGTTTACAAATGCATTAAAACATAAAAACTATTGAAATATACCGTAACTAGTAAACAAAGGCCGGTACCCGGACCGGCTATAAGGCACGCAGTTGGAGTTGAAAATGGTGAAATATATTTGAGCGCGTTAACAATCAGTCTATATACAAACATAACATGTCTATGTACTCGAAGTGGCCCCAAAGGACATGAACAGATTATTGTTGCCAAAACACATTTAAGGGACACTTAATAATACATCAAATAATATTCATATTTGATATAGTTCATCCAAAAGAAAATAATCCTCATTATTGGTACAGAAGCTTAACAAAAACAACCCCCGACTATTAAACTTTGAATCTAACATCAAACTGTACATAATTTGCGCATACTACTCCATAGCATTTTAAAAAAAACTTAAATCATTAATATTATTTTAAAGGACTCATTTCCAGTTCTTCATTTTGTTTTATCATGTTATACATACAAACGTTTTGGAATTCCCCAGACTATTTTTAGCCGCGGAACACAGTCGAACGTACGCCCAGGTTAGCTGATTATGTATTAGATAATTGCATTTAAAGGCAGGAAATATGCATTTATATATGGGGCCGTTCAAATATTGTATAATGCAAAAATGTCATTTTTTACCCTCCCTTCCCCCCTCATGTAACATTATGAAACACTTGTGCGATATAACAATAAAACAAAAATAAGAAATTTGCATCCATATGTAATTTTAAGCATAGATTGTTTTGTACCTTAAGTGTGTCATAATTATTAAAGAAATCGTGTTTTAAAAATAAACTAATTTGGTAATATTTTAAGCAAAAATATTATTCTTTCGAATAAAATTATAGTAATTGTATGTAATATAAAATGAAAGTGTATTTAGTTTGATGTAAATTTCAATTCAATCAGGAGATGGTACTTATATAGATATATAAAACAACCACAAAAGACAATCAATTATGATACTGGAATGAAGTATAATAAATTAAGGGTTTTAATTAAAGAGAAAAAATATTAACGTCAAATTGTTGTTCAAGATTTATTAGTATTTCTTTTACAACAATTAAATTTAAGAAGTATTATCATTGCTTGAAGAAAAACACAAGTTTGATACTATAGTAAATGACGTCATCAAAAAGAAGCACAAGAACACTGGCGATTCTTGGTGTCGCAGTGTTTAAACATTCTATTTCGTAAACATTTTTTTGTGTGTATAATTTGAAAGATATAAAGCATTATCATCTCCAAATCACACACATAATTAATGTCAAAATTATAGACAAATTTAAAAATAAAAATGCATTAACAATCCACCACTTTAATTCATAATAATAAATCCAAGAACTGAGGATACGACTAGTATTTAAAAAAAAATCTTTTTTTTTTTAATGATCAGCGATTTTTATTTTGTATACTATTATTTAGTTTTCTAGTCTTTTATGGTAAGTGTTAGTAATTTTCCATGATACACAGAGTTCTCAAATTATCTTTCAAGTGAGGGGCTGTGTGATAACATTTAGGCCAACATGATGGACAATGTCATTGGCTCTCATCAATTGTTTTCAAGACTATTTTAAAATCATGAATTAAAGAGCTCAGTGAAAAGTTTGGGGCCATCTATCTATATTGTCGTTTTGATCATATGCGTGTAAAATCTCTGAGAGAATGTTTCGATGCTGTGACATTCAAATAGCAACATACAATCCTCATTTACCTTACCGAGTAGCTAAACATTTTATTTTTCTCAAAGGTAAACACACAAAAATGGATTCTTAGAAGCATCGATTCAAATAGAAAATCGTTTAGATTAATATATACGAACGTCATTGCAGCGTACGAAATTCACGAAGTATATATATATATATATATATAGTGCCTATAGACCGGTAGAGGCTTAGCAACATTGTTCGACAATGTAAACAAACTTATATGGCTGCTTAGAAACATTGGACTAAAATGTTTAAAATGTCAAATTAATGTACACTGTATGATCGTAAAACAAAACAACACTAATGAGATATATTAATAGAAATCTTGAGCTGCTCGGAAATTAGATATGGACTATCATGCTAGGCAAATACTTTATTTATGTACATTTATAAATTCCACTATATTAATCAAATCGAATCGATAGTGTCGTTTAGCGCAGGAAGTTGATGCTGTAAATGTAAGTTGATGCTGTAAATGTAAGTTGATGCTGTAAATGTAAGTTGATGCTGTAAATGTAAGTTGATGCTGTAAATGCTCCAATTTTAATATTCAAGTGAAAAGTCTTTCAAATGTCTCATCTTTTTCGTTTTGCCAACGAATTGTAATTATGTAGGATTTCACTCTCCTCTCCAGTTCAATTGAAGCTCACTGTTTCCATCACAAACTCAGTAGTACGACGATAGTTACAATCATTTAGATAAGTACGGTACTAATATGTGCTTTAAAGATGAATATTTGACATTAAATTATTTTGATTGAATGATGATATGTTTAAAGGCCAATTATATTCTTACATATCTCACAATACCACATAATATAACTTAAAAAAGAATGTGCATCTTCAATTTTAAGGTACGAATCCACCAAGACGAAATTCCGGTATCTAAGGGTATTGCGGATTCCGTCTCTGTTTCGCTGCTATGATATTCTTATGAGAACATGTACACCAGATAGGATTTCGGCTGCGGAGCAGCGAAAGTTTTCAGTTTCGACTCTTGCAGAGTTTTTTCCAGAGAGCTACATTTTCCGGCAGGATAAACAAACAAAATGGCTGCTTAGAAACTTCGATTCGAATAGAAAAAATTATTTAAATTAGTGTATATTCATTAAAAATAACAACAACAAAGTGAATTTGACAGAAAAAACATGAATTACTATAAGTTTTGGCCGGCAACATCTTTGTTTATGAATTTCTGAAAGGAAAATATACATCGTCTACATACAGTGGCGCAACCAGCAAAAAATGGGGGGGGGGGGCTCACATATAGAACAAAGACAGTTTATATAGTAAAATATGTATGATGATTTGCCCCCCCCCCTTGCCTCCCTCCCCCCTGGTTGCGCCACTGCCTACATATTATACAAATGAAATTTCTTTCGATCGAAGCGCTGTCTGAAAACATAAATGCTATTAAATATATGTTTGGCTGATCATAATAACGAAAAAAATGAACGGTTACCGATCGAATAAAAAGTAAAAAAAAATGCAGTTTTTCAATTCCAGCTAGACAATTTATTTGTAATAAGAACAAAAAGGCACACGGGATGCAACATTTTCAGCTTTTTAAAGGTATCGTTTTTTTTTCACTAGCAGGAAGGTAGTGCTAAAAAATCATAAAATCTTCTTTCCGGTGAGTTGTTTCGGCGCTCACCGTTTCGTTCCAGTGTATATACAATAGTTTCACTAAGTGGAAACTTCCGCACGGAACTTTCCGCGCGAAAGTGTTTCGTCTTGGTGGATTCGTACCTTTAATTGATCCTTCCGAAAGTCGCCATACTCTATTGTGTATCAATATTTCCGTGCAACACTATCAGAAAGGAATATAACACAAATGGTGGTAATTAAAATCAGTGACTTTCAGTTTCCCATTCTGCCTATCTGTGAAGGATGAAATGTTTTTTGCATTGCCCATCTTTTATCCCCACCATAGCATTGACCATGTAGGACCACGGGAGACATGTAGGGAACCTGGAAAATGCCCATGACTTTCACCGATGATCGAACCCGGAATTCTGTAGTTGACATTCGAGCGATTTACCGTTCACTTGAATCATCCGATAGCTTACACTACCGATAACGTTTGCTTTGGTGAAGAGCCATTCTTTTTTTTCGGTGTATCCTAGGCAAAGGTACCAATGGGGTCCTGCTATTTCTCTACGAAATTCATATTTTCGCTAAAATTAAATTACACAGGCCTACATTTATGTAAGGTACAAAAATGTGAAAAAAAAAAAAAATTCTATTGTCCTGTTATATACATTTACATTTCTTCGTTGAACGTCTATAAAAAAAAATGTACCTTGCGGTTTCATGTTTGAAAAGCTTTTGGTTCCTTGTGTTTTCACTACATTAATGCTACATTTCGAGTCATGCTTTTTCTAAATTGACTCATCATAGATTGAAAAACATCGTTGAAATGATGCCATTCCATTGATAAATTATGGAACAGAGTGGAATTTATTCAAATTGTTTTTGTATTTGAGCTGCAAATTTTAAGATCAGAAGTATTTGTGGTGAAAATATTTCCTGATAGGGCGACTCTGCACATAATTTGAGAGTCGATTTCACACCCAGTGATTTTATATGTCTAATATTAAGAGATTGCTGATTACAAGCTTTTTTCAACTTTTAGTCATATTTGTAATATACCCTGACATGCAGTTTACCGGTATTTATATTTTCAATAACTGTTGCAAATCTTTAAGGTTAAACTTAATAGCCAGGACTTGGACTCGCTTTCACTTATCAAAATAGACTTAACGTGAGCAGACATTTTGTAAAACAATTTAAAATAGAAATGGATATACACTGACCATAAAACAGTAAGACTTTGAATCATTTTCATAGATTTTGTATGTTTGATATAAAAACCGTCACCCTTATTACAGGAGTACCATTTTGAGGCTGCTTACCAGGTGGAGGCAGAGGCGTACCTAGGGTGGGGGTGTCCTAATTCGAAAGTCCCCCGGGCCCCAGCTTGAAGGGGGCCCCAAATTGTTTTTGACATTAAATATTAAATACATTATCTCATGTCATGGTGTCGAATGTCAAAATGCACGGGCCCCTAAAGAGGCCAAGCCCACGGGCCCCCAAATCCCTAGGCGACGCTCTGGTTGGAGGCTGCTCTCCCATTGTAACACCACTGACAGTGTCACATGACTATCTATCTGTCTATACACATTATCTTTCTTGAAAAGAAAAACAACACCTATGAGCACTACAACCGAGTGTTACAACACCGTGCACTACACTGCATGGATATGTAGCCACTGGAGACATCTTTTTGGGTCTTACCTAAACCATGTTTCTAGATCCCGTCACCCTTCACTTTGAAACTAAATACATGGTCAGTATGATTGGGGAACTCTGACCTAAATCATCACTCATTTCATCGCCGGGGTCAGGTCTAGAGGTTGCCCTTTATTCTGCGTGCCTGACACAGTACCAGATATAACATCGGCCATGTTGCCGAGGGTTTAAATCAGCTTTTGTATGTATGCACTACATCAGTGGTCGGCAAACTTATCAGCCAAAGAGCCAAATATGAACATTACAACAATTAAAAAAAAAATTGGGAGCCAAATCTGCTTGTTTAGTAAACTTTTATTTCATTAAATAAGTAGTACACTAAATAAAACTAAATGCCAGAGCCGCACTTAATGAGCCAAAGAGCCACATGCGTCTCTGGAGCCGCACTTTGCCGACCACTGCACTACATCAAAGTTAATGTTAAACAATAAACATGATGAAAAAGATCATTGAAAGATGGTAACATTTTTGAACCAGACATAAAGTTTTAAAAAAAGTAAGTATTGGTCTATATTTTTATTAATGAAATAATTTAAAAGTTAAACTTGGATTAGAATTGGTGTTGAATGTTTTCCTCTTCCCTTGATGCCTTAAGCCAGTGGTTGCCATAAGTTAGTGGTTGCCATAAGTTAGTGGTTGCCAAACTTTGTTCAGCTTTTTTTGAGAACTACTTGTTTTCGCGACACTACGACATAATACAAAAGGTTAAAAAAAGCGTCATTAATTTGTTTATGTATAGATTGTCACCTTGGCAGATTAAAAAACTTAAAAATTGTATCATACAGTGAAATAGAGTATGTACAAACGTCTTCTTGATCCACCAATCATATATGTGTCCGCGACCCACGCAGTCGTGCTTATATTGTTAATCCATTATTCCAGTCTGCAGTATATGCATCCATATTCGCGCATAGCCTGCCTGCTACCCGGGTGCAAACAGTAAAGCATGCATCTTTTCTTAGGACACATTTTAAGTTGTTATGAGAATACTAGTTTTAGAGATGTTGGAACAGCACATTTTCAATCTGAAATAAAAACAAACAAAAAACTTTAATATGATGTTTAGGTAATAACAATCACAAAAAACATTTCTGTATTATTTATATAACAACAAACTTTTAAAAAAAGGCATTAAATTAAAAACAAATTGAGACAGAATAGACAGAATGGCATTCAACATTAGAAATTTATTGAGACAGAATGGCATTCAACATTAGAAAATCATTTAGACAGAATGACATTCAACATTAGAAAATCATTGAAACAGAATGACATTCAACATTAGAATATCATTGAGACAGAATGACATTCAACATTAGAAAATCATTGAGACAGAATGGTATTCAACATTAGAAAATCATTGAGACAGAATGGCATTCAACATTAGAAAATCATTGAGACAGAATGGCATTCAACATTAGAAATTTATTGAGACAGAATGGCATTCAACATTAGAAAATCATTTAGACAGAATGACATTCAACATTAGAAAATCATTGAGACAGAATGACATTCAACATTAGAATATCATTGAGACAGAATGACATTCAACATTAGAAAATCATTGAAACAGAATGGCATTCAACATTAGAAAATCATTGAGACAGACTGACATTCAACATTAGAAAATCATTTAGACAGAATGACATTCAACATTAGAAAATCAATGAGACAGAATGACATTCAACATTAGAAAATCATTGAGACAGAATGACATTCAACATTAGAAAATCATTGAGACAGATCGATGACATTCAACATTAGAAAATCATTGAGACAGAATGGCATTCAACATTAGAAAATCATTGAGACAGAATGGCATTCAACATTAGAAAATCATTGAGACAGAATGGCATTCAACATTAGAAAATCATTGAGACAGAATGACATTCAACATAAGAATATAATTTTTCAAGATTTCATACTTGAATTTGCTTGCACTACTTTATCTAAATCCAACCCATCACGATAACATGTGTGATACTGTAATCAATTGGTTCTTAGACTTCGCGACCCACAATGAAAACTATTTTGTTGAATCCAACTACCTGAACAACTTTTATTTGTTTTTGTCTTCGCGACCTACAGATAAAGAAAAAAAAAGAAATTAATATGCGTTATTAATTGAATACGTTAGTTTGTAGTTTAACATACCTTTAGATTTGATAGAGTTGCAACTTAATTAATATAGTTTTAGATTTAATTTAGTTGAAATTATGAACCATCAATTATAAGTTTAATCTTTCTCGTGACGGAACTAAAGCTCGCCAAGAGATCGCGACGTACTGAGAGGTAGTCTACACATATATTTAGTTTCCCATCATTCATGAAGTTATTCATCACAGGACCGCCGTCTCAAAGTCTTTGATCCTTGGCAGGCCTCTGGTAATGTAGAAATAAAGAGTTCTTTCCTCTAACATCCTAATGATTGTATAGCACATGATGAAAAGCCAATGGCTCAGTGACCCCTGACAAGTGAATGAAGTGATCCCACCTCTTGGCGGGCTTGTTGGCAGTGTTTATAAAATGCATAATACTGTGTGCAAACACAACCAAAACACTGTTAAAGATGTATTCTAAAACCTGAAGAGCACTCTTTAATGATACTAGAATATGTCTAGTTCATCCACTAATACACTACAGACAATAACACTTAAATCTTTCTATGATGTTCTGAGCTTGATTTTATAAATATAATTTGTTGGAATTGTAATAGGCCATAATTAACTACAGTCTGCATTGCACATTTTTATGTGGTGAAATACTTTACTTTTTGATCTAAAATTAGTTTCAATAGCTAAGACGTACAGATGTATTTTAAAAAGTTTAGGAATTCGAATTTTTCATCGCTGTGTTCATTTTCGAATTTTTTCTTACTTGGCCGGACACTAGACAAGGTAGTGCTCCATGACAGTAACAAGGTAGTGTTCCATGACTGTAGACAGGTAGTGTTCCATGACAGTAGACAAGGTAGTGCTCCATGACAGTAGACAAGGTAGTGTTCCATGACTGTAGACAGGTAGTGTTCCATGACAGTAAACACGGTAGAGTTCCATGACAGTACACAAGGTAGTGCTCCATGACAGTAGACAAGGTAGTGTTCCATGACAGTAGACAAGGTAGTGCTCCATGACAGTAGACAAGGTAGTGTTCCATGACTGTAGACAGGTAGTGTTCCATGACAGTAAACACGGTAGAGTTCCATGACAGTAGACAAGGTAGTGCTCCATGACTGTAGACAAGGTAGTGCTCCATGACAGTAGACAAGGTAGTGTTCCATGACAGTAGACAAGGTAGTGCTCCATGACAGTAGACAAGGTAGTGTTCCATGACTGTAGACAGGTAGTGTTCCGTGACAGTAAACACGGTAGAGTTCCATGACAGTAGACAAGGTAGTGCTCCATGACAGTAGACAAGGTAGTGTTCCATGACAGTAGACAAGGTAGTGTTCCATGACTGTAGACAGGTAGTGTTCCATGACAGTAAACACGGTAGAGTTCCATGACAGTAGACAAGGTAGTGTTCCATGACAGTAGACAAGGTAGTGTTCCATGACAGTAGACAAGGTAGTGTTCCATGACAGTAGACAAGGTAGTGTTCCATGACAGTAGACAAGGTAGTGTTCCATGACAGTAGGCAAGGTAATGCTCCATAACAGTAGACAAGGTAGAATTCCGTGACAGTAGACAAGGTAGAGTTCCATGACAGTAGACAAGGTAGAGTTCCGTGACAGTAGACAAGGTAGAGCTCCATGACTGTAGACAGGTAGTGTTCCATGACAGTAGACAAGGTAGAGTTCCGTGACAGTAGACAAGGTAGTGCTCCAAGACTGTAGACAGGTAGAGTTCCGTGACAGTAGACAAGGTAGTGTTCCATGACAGTAGACAAGGTAGTGCTCCATGACAATAGACAAGGTAGAGCTCCATGACTGTAGACAGGTAGAGTTCCATGACAGTAGACAAGGTAGAGCTCCATGACTGTAGACAGGTAGAGTTCCATGACAGTAGACAAGGTAGTGCTCCATGACAGTAGACAAGGTAGAGCTCCATGACTGTAGACAGGTAGTGTTCCATGACAGTAGACAAGGTAGAGCTCCATGACAGTAGACAAGGTAGTGCTCCGTGACAGTAGACAAGGTAGATCTCCACGAGAACTATTTTCATTGCGTCAACCAAATTAGAACTATCTTTATTTCTGATATTTTTCGTGTATGCATGCAATTCTCAAAGATTCAATGTCCGCACAATTGTTCTATGGCCGATTTGCTCCATATCTAATTCCCAGTGCTTTTACAGCATACGTGTTTATTTTGTTTACTAAATCTTGTTGAATGGACTAAGATACATTGGGTGAAGCTCTCATTGACCTCAATCATGACCATCTAGTAATATTCGCTGAATCGGCATAATGAATTTCAGTTTAAGTCATGGGCCATTTCTCTTCAATTGTTACGGTTGCATCAAACATTTGCCAATATGTCTATTTAATTACTAATTCAGACTAATCACTAATGTATCAGTTCAAGGTCATCCAACGCCTATAATTTTGAGCTGACTTAACAATTCCTTTCTTGGTGTTCTCTTTCTGTGAAACAAATACGTTTTTTATAAGTTTTTTTTTTAAACTAAATGAATACATTTTAACTGTAATTGTAATAGCATTACGTTTTTTAATGCGTTAATCTCGTGAGTTTTACAAGGGTGTTACCGGTCATTATTGATATAACAACTTTCTTTTTACATAATATACTTCTACTGATAAGTTAAATACTACATGCTAACTTACCTCTACTATATAGACTACTTATTGTTGAGCTACTTTCTTCGATTCTTTTGTATGAATAACTCGATCACTCTGTCATTAAAAGTAATTTGTCCTTCATCTTCAAGAGAAGTGATTTTTCAATTGACATCAGTGACATCATGTTCTGATATTGGTTATTATGATAATAAATATGTATACGTCCTATGGCACAACACGACCTTTTGACCGAAGAGCTTGTCGCATGAATTGTTAAAACTTAATTGCAAATTTTGACTCTTCATATTTGAAATAAATTATTCTGAATTTTTAATTCTATTTGCATAAGAATAGGTTGGAATTGTTACGTTATCTTTTATGTAATGTTATGGTTTTGTGTTATTTGGTTTATTGTGATGATGTTCTTTCTTTGGTTCACTTGTGGTAGCGTTCAATTTAGTTGCAGACAACACATCATGAATGAGGCAAAGTTCCACGATTCAGATGACGTTTATTATGCGATAAAAACATACATGAAATAAAATCGTATGCAGTAGTATTCACAAATGCCTGAATAATATATCAAAGTATTCAGCTGTCCCGATAGATTGAAGCAGAAATACTTGATCAAAATAAACTCTAACTTCGTACACAACTTTATCTTCTCTTTAAGTATACTACCGTCCCAAAGGATTGAAGTATATATACCAGCAACATACACTTCTGTTAACTCTCGTCTACTAATTGTCGCAGCTAACTTTTCACTCTAAGTATACTAACGTCCCGAAAGATTGAGGTAGATATACTAGAACGTCTGTTGATCTGTCCAGTCTCTAGTTTGTCTGCCTTTGGACTGTCACCGGCCTGTCTTCTGATTATATGAGGTCATTAAACCGTCCCATGATGCTACGGCACCAACTCTTCTGATTGGTCCTTCTACCCTCTTCTAGCTCATTTCCATAATTATGACTCTTTTTCCAACCAAGTGATTGGTACAGCCAAATACCCATTCTAAGGTTAGCATCCCTTTGTTACCTACATCTAGGTTTACTGTTACATACGGTTAAGGTCACTGACTTGTATCAACTTAATACAAAGAAAGTTCGCTGTCCTGCTTTGGCTAAAGAGACATTAGTGCTCCATCTTTACACCTGAGACAAAAGGCTAATGTCTTTTGGATCTAACTTTACCCCAAATGGGGTCACCAGAAACTATAGAATCTGACTTGTATTTTTAACTTTTCTCTACCAACAAAGATCTAACCCCAAACTTTAAATTTAACAAAATACATAAATGTAGCCCTGACCTTATGAACTTTAAAATTTGACTAACTAACTTAAACAACTTATCAGTTCTAAAGTTTTAAAGCTATCGTTATAAGGATGCGCCTTTTTACTACTCAATCAAGAGCTTCTAATCTTTTTGAGGATTTTACTGAAGAAAATAGAAAATCCTGACACAGATTAAAGAATATCTTTCAGTCTATAATGAAGCTCACGGAGTTCTCAAAATTAAATTTAGTTTGTGAGCAGTAGCACAGCATTGAACGAATAATTATGTATTTAATTTTCACTTAAGTTTGTATTCATCTCTATATACATCAACCATAGTAGAGCTATGCTATAAGTTTTTTCTCACTGAAATTCTTGGATATAATGAAATAAGATGCCGTACAATAGTCTAAATCCCAAGAAATGTTGAAATGTATATCGTATCAACCAGATAATTTTGATTTTCAATGGTTTAGAGGGGTAGAAGTTGGCCTTTAATATTATCTGCCTTTTCGGCAAAAGAACGGGATATATACGATTGTTTTAAAAGGTTTTTCACTACACATTTATACCCACATTCACCGGAAGAAAATCCTGCCATTGGCTCAGTCTATATTGTGTTTGACCCAAAAATAAAAATTAAATCCTCCCCATGAAAGAAACACTGATCTATTAACAATATCCTCCAAGATAATAAAAGCATTCAGTTGCAACAACATGTTTATGTGTATGCTACATAGATAGATCTAGATTTTCAAACATTTACGACTTTGACCTAATTAGACGCTGAAAATTTTGAGCTGTACTGAGTCTGATGTAATTGGGCAAAGTAAAACTTGGTAAGAGTAAAAGCCAAAATGATAAAGAAAACGCCAAAATAAAAGCTACAAGAATTACTTTAACAAAATTACTTTTTAGTGATTTCTTTTAAAACTTTTATTTTAAAAATGAAATGAAAAAGCTTGAGAAATGAGTAGTGCTTGTATAAATAAGATTGGAAAAGGGGGGGGGGAGTGTTATAAGACCTGAAGATTTAAATGCTACATGTGGAATATTTTACATTAAACTTTATACTGATGTTGTTTTACGACATTCAAATACACCCAATATGTTTATAGAGTAGTAAAATTTACATCAACAAAATAAAGCAATGCAACAATTTAGTAGCAGTAA
>JAGDYQ010000116.1:883747-913278 GCA_021962125.1 Bulinus truncatus
CAGAAATAACAAAATGGTGACACTACGTTTGCGACAGCTATTATTACCAAGCAATAGCAATAACAATATGGTATCATCAAGGCTGTGTAATAGCTATAATTATAATGCAACAGACATAACAATATGGTGACATCAAGGCTGTGTAATAGCTATAGTTATACTGCAACAGAAATAACAATATGGTGACACTACGTTTGCGACAGCTATTATTACCAAGCAATAGCAATAACAATATGGTAACATCAAGGCTGTGTAATAGCTATAGTTATAATGCAACAGAAATAACAATATGTTGACATCAAGGTTGTGTAATAGCTATAGTTATAATGCAACAGAAATAACAATATGGTGACACTAAGTTTGCGACAGCTATTGTTACCAAGCAATAGCATAACAATATGGTAACATCAAGGCTGTGTAATAGCTATAGTTATACTGCAACTGAAATAACAATATGGTGACATCAAGGCTGTGTAATAGCTATAGTTATACTGCAACAGAAATAACAATATGGTGACATCAAGGTTGCGTTATCTATCTATCTATCTATCTATCTATCTATCTATCTATCTATCTATCTATCTATCTATCTATCTATCTATCTATCTATCTATCTATCTATCCAATTCATCAAATCCATCCATCAATCTATCCATCCATCCGTCCATCCATCCATCAATCTATCCATCCATCAATCCTCCATCCATCAATCCTCCATCCATCAATCTATCCATCCATCAATCTATCCATCCATCAATCTATCCATCCATCAATCTATCCATCCATCCGTCTATCCATCCATCAATCTATCCATCCATCCGTCCATCCATCCATACGTCCATCCATCCATCAATCTATCCATCCATCCGTCCATCCATCCATCAATCCTCCATCCATCAATCTATCCATCCATCAATCTATCCATCCATCAATCTATCCATCCATCCGTCTATCCATCCATCCGTCCATCCATCCATCAATCTATCCATCCATCCGTCCATCCATCCATCAATCCTCCATCCATCAATCTATCCATCCATCAATCTATCCGTCCATCCGTCTATCCATCCATCAATCTATCCATCCATCAATCCATCCATCCATCAATCTATCCATCCATCCGTCCATCCATCAATCTATCCATCCATCAATATTTCCATCCATCAATCTATCAATCCATCAATCTATCCATCCATCAATCTATCCATCCATCAATCTATCCATCCATCAATCTATTCATCCATCAATCTATCCATCCATCAATCCATCCATCCGTCCATCCATCAATCTATCCATCCATCCGTCCATCCACCCATCAATCTATCCATCCATCAATCTATCCATCCGTCCACCCATCAATCTATCCATCCATCCGTCCACCCATCAATCCATCCATCCATCCGTCCACCCATCAATCTATCCATCAATCCGAACACCCATCCAGTCGTCCGTCCGTCAGTCTGTTTGTCTACAAGTCTGTCTGTCTACATAGCTATCTGCCTCTCTGTATATCTACATACTTCTATCTATCTCTATATCTTTCTTTCTATTGATATTTAGTCTATATATTAATCAAACCAATATATATTGATATTTATAATGATTCTATACACACGAACATTTTAATACTTTAAATTATTTGTTTTCCAATGTTTCCACTGTTCACCACAAATTAACCGAAATGTATCAACCCATTCCTGCTCATCCTGTACTATTGCACTTACCATTGTTCATCTATGTCTGCTGGCTCTAAGGATTCTGCTATGTGTCTGCTACGAAATCTTAAAAAAAAATCTGTTATCCATGTAACGACTTCTGTTTAGTTTTTACGTCACTTCCTTACTCAAAGCTATCCACTTGTTCTTTAGCAATGGTGGTCCAATGGTGGTCCATTGGTGGCTAAATGGTAGTCCAATGGTGGCCCAATGGTGGTCCAATGGTGGCCCTATTGTGGTCCAATGGTGGCCAATGGTAGTCCAATGGTGGCTCAATGGTAGCCCAGTGGTGGTCCAATGGTGGCTAAATGGTGGTCCAATGGAGGTCCAAAGGTGGCATAATTTTTTCTGGAGAAAACTTCAATAATCTTTTTTTCATTGAACCTAGTTCATTTTGACTGTGCAGTCATTTATAATAAATGCAAAAAGTGAATTTATTACATACTTTTTTTTTAAATGTTTTTTTTACATAAAAAGTAATTGTTTTGTCCGTAATATCAAACAATTACATATTTTTTCAGTAATGAATATATTTGAATTTTCTTTGTCATGTTTGTATATATATATATATATATATATATATATATATATATATATATATATAATATATATATATATGTGTGTGTGTGTGTGTGTGTGTGTGTGTGTCTCACTGAGTAAAAAATAGAACTCAGTGGTGTGTATATGTGTGTGTGTGTGTAAGAAAGAAAGAGAGAGAGAGACAAAGAGAGAAAGACACAGAGAGACAGACAGAGAGAGACAGACAGACTGACAGACAGAGACAGAACACAGAGAGAGAACAGGCGAGGAGAGAGAGACAGGAGAGAGGGAGGAGGAAATACAGAAAGAGAGAGAAAGCGAGAGAGACAGACAGGGAGGAATCCAGACAGAGAGAAAGGGGCAGAGAGAGAGACAGAGAAAGAGAGACAAAAAGATAGACGGATGAGGGGAGAAGTGTAGAGAGTAAACATAGGTCATTTGAACGACATTAACATAATACCAGCGGAGTAACCATAGGTCATTTGAACGACATTAACATAATACCAGTGGAGTAGCCATAGGTCATTGAACGACATTAACATAATACCAGTGGAGTAGCCAACGTGTGGGGCGCCCGGACTCTAAAAATGCCGCAGAAGTGGCCACATGTAACTCTTCAATAAGTCTTGTGCTTCTCCCAATTTGCCAGTTTTATTTTCTAATATTTTTTATATTTGTTGACTCAATTTTGATACATTCACTATGAAACAGCTCTTGAAAGGACTTTCCTGTTACTATATAAACATCTGGAATGCGGTTCTCTGGAGTGGTCACCCCTGTCCAGTGGCAGTAATGAGAATGTCGCAGGCAAATATTTCGAAGAACCAGTATGTTTTTTATTCCTCTGAGCAATTAAAAGAAAAAATAAATAAATCTCTAGCTGGCCAGATTTAATCAACAGGAACTTTCAAAAATGTCCACACGAATGATGCAGTCAATCTGGCATGTTTATCATTTCTGGCCAGAAATTCTAGACCAGGCGTAATTACGGTTAGAATGTTTGTTTGTGGATTTGATAAACACACCCTTCTTTCCTTTTTACAGAGAAGCAGTAGTTGAGATGGGGAGGGGTTGATCGAATCGTGGTTTCGCAAGCATCCGTTATGTATGTAGGGACTATTGTACATTTCTCTACAGTTTCTATTTATGAATAGATTACAAGTGATGATAACATAAGGCGGGTTTATCAATACGGAGTCAACTGGAGAAACTAGATCCATATTCCACTGAAGGGCCTAGATCCTGAGTCACCTAAAGGGCCTAGATCCTGAGTCACCTAAAGGGCCTAGATCCTGAGTCTACTGAAGGGCCTAGATCCTGAGTCTACTGAAGGGCCTAGATCCTGAGTCTACTAAAGGGCCTAGATCCTGATTCACCTAAAGGGCCTAGATCCTGAGTCCACTGAAAGGTCTAGATCCTGAGTCACCTAAAGGGCCTAGATCCTGAGTCACCTAAAGGGCCTAGATCCTGAGTCCACTAAAAGGCCTAGATCCTGAGTCTAAAGGGCCCAGATCCTGAGTTCACTAAAATGCCTAGATCCTGAGTCACCTAAAGGGCCTAGATCCTGAGTCACCTAAAGGGCCTAGATCCTGAGTCTACTGAAGGGCCTAGATCCTGAGTCTACTGAAGGGCCTAGATCCTGAGTCCACTAAAAGGCCTAGATCCTGAGTCTACTGAAGGGCCTAGATCCTGAGTCACCTAAAGGGCCTAGATCCTGAGTCTACTGAAGGGCATAGATCCTGAGTCTACTGAAGGGCCTAGATCCTAAATCCACTGAAGGGCCTATATATTGTTCACTAAAGGGTCTAGATTCTGCGTCCACTGGACCTATGATGTGTGTCTGATACAGGGTCCCGAGATGTAATTGTAAGCTGTATATAATATCAATATAATTTGCTACAGATGACTTCTACACTTCATCTGCCCCGATGAGCCCTTTGAGGCTTAATGGAATTTATTCTTATTCTTAATTCTAATATAATTTGCTATTCATTTCATAGGCAAAAAGATGTTCGTGTGCACCATAAAGGTGCATAAATATTCTAAAATAAAATACAAATTGTGCGCTCTGTTGTTTTGATACACGAAAAACGCGCATTAAATGAATACATGTTGTGCTAGTTCAATTATCATCTTCTACGAATGACGCGCATTCTACAAGGAAGGGCTGTATTATCTAGCAGACTAAAGGAAATAGATATTTTGAGTCAGAGCGACTCAAGGAAATAGATGTTTTGAGTCAAAGCTATTCAAGGAAATAGATGTTTTGAGTCAGAGCGACTCAAGGAAATAGATGTTTTGAGTCAGAGCCATTCAATACTTCCTGAGATATTCAAGGCCCTTAGGCAAAAGTACCCGTCGGGGCTCTCTTGGCGCCTCATTTAACTGAAATGGATACCAGGAAAGGGGTTGCTGTGGAAGCAGGATTCTATGTTATTGCCAACTTTGTCTATTCAATCATAGGAACGAGTGTTAAAGTAGGTTGAAAAAAATGTATTTTAAAGTTTGCACAACAAAACAACAACTTTTTAACCACGTAGACAGTATCATCCTGGCCAGTTTGGATTGGTCAGATATTGGTCAGTTTGGATTGTCCAGGTATTGTCATTTTGACAGTTCATCGTTCTACGCAAGAAATTTGGCAGCAGCTGTGTGTACTTGTGTCGGTGTGCATTGTTTTAAGACGCGAGTAGAGAGAGAGAGGGGGGGGGAGAAATGAGGAATAGAGAGACTCGCATTCTGGTCTGGTCTCTAAATCCGTCGCGCAGTCTCTCAGTTGGTAGAGCGTCAGCAGACATAACTCTATGACAGGGATTTCGTTTTTAACAGGTTCCGATTGTCTAATTATCTAACTTTTATTATCAAACTTTCATTATCAACAAAAATAAGGGAACTTATTTTGACATAGCGCTAATGTATATCAGTTTAAATTTCAGACTTTTCTGTTATTATTATCATTATTGCTCTGCTATTAAATATTTAGCTATTTAACAGTGTTGTGTGCAGGCAGGAAAATCATGGCCCACGTAACAGTGTAAGGAGTTCTACATCTATTGTGTCTAGGTTTATTGTGTCTAGGTTTATCGTGTCTAGGTTTATTGCGTCTAGGTTTATTGTGTCTAGGTTTATTGTGTCTAGGTTTATTGTGTCTAGGTTTATTGTGTTCTAGGTTTATTGTGTTCTAGGTTTATTGTGTTCTAGATTTATTGTGTCTAGGTTTATTGTGTTCTAGGTTCATTGTGTCTAGGTTTAATGTGTCTAGGTTTATTGTGTTCTAGGTTTATTGTGTCTAGGTTTATTGTGTTCTAGGTTTATTGTGTCTAGGTTTATTGTGTCTAGGTTTATTGTGTTCTAGGTTTATTGTGTCTAGGTTTATTGTGTCTAGGTTTATTGTGTCTAGGTTTATTGTGTCTAGGTTTAATGTGTTCTAGGTTTATTGTGTTCTAGGTTTATTGTATCTAGGTTTATTGTGTTCTAGGTTTATTGTGTTCTAGGTTTATTGTGTCTAGGTTTATTGTGTCTAGGTTTATTGTGTCTAGGTTTAGGTTTGATTGGGTTTAAGGTGTATGCATACTTGTATTACTTCACGGAACATACAATAGTTCACTTTGCCACTAAGAGAATTTGTTCCAGGAGTTTGGTGCCAGCACGGTTCGTCTGACTATTTGGCCACAGGTAAGACTTCAACTAAAATAATTTTAGCAATTGGAGGATTCATTGAAACATGAATTGGAAATTCTGGAAATTTCTAGGGTATGGGGTTAAACAAATGTTTATATATAATAGTGTTAAATATAAAAATATAAAAACAAAGTAACAGATAAATATATAACAAAGTAACAGATAAATATATAACAAACAAAGTAAAAGATAAATATATAACAAAGAAATATAAATCCAGAACACAGTAACAGATAAAAATATTACAAACAAAGTAACATAAATATAGAACAAACAAAGTAACAGATAAATATATAACAAAGTAACAGATAAATATATAACAGACAAAGTAACAGATAAATATATAATAGATGACAAAGTAACAAATAAATATATGACAAAGTAACAGATAAATATAGAACAAACAAAGCAACAAATAAACACATAGCAAAGTAACAGATACATGTATAACAGACAAAGTAACAGATACATATATAAAAGATAAATATAAAACAGATAAATATTTAACAGATAAATATGATAAATACACATTGCTGAACGTTTTGACTGAAATCACCCAACAGCACTACAAATAAAACTGAAATCACACAACAGCTCTACAGACAAAGCTGAAATAACCCAACAGCTCTACAGACAAAACTGAAATCCCCCAACAGCTCTACAGACAAAACTGAAATCACCCAACAGCTCTACAGACAAAACTGAAATCACCCAACAGCTCTACAGACAAAACTGAAATCACCCAACAGCTCTACAGACAAAACTGAAATAACCCAACAGCTCTACAGACAAACCTGAAATAACCCAACAGCTCTACAGACAAAACTGAAATCACCCAACAGCTCTACAGACAAAACTGAAATCACACAACAGCTCTACAGACAAAACTGAAATCACACAACAGCTCTACAGACAAAACTGAAATCACACAACAGTTCTACAGACAAAACCTGGTGCTACCAGTTACCATGGGGCCCAGAATCGTGGATCAAATCTAAACGATTTGGGGGGGGGGGTAATTTTGATTATGCTTCCTGATGTCCCTAAAAATGTTATCAAGCTTACCCAAGTTCTTTTTCTCATCTTGACCAACACAATTTTATTCAGCTATCATCGCCAACCAATGAGTGATTCGTCCGTATCAAACTGACCAACACAATATTATTCTGCTATCATCACCAACCAATGAGTGATTCATCCGTATCAAACAGTATACAGTTATTTTAAACAGTAAGAGGTTATTTTAATTTCCTCTAAAACTAACAACAAACATTTCCTTTGTAAATATGTTTATGACACACATTTACTGAGTAATAATTGTCTCCAACCATGAAGTTACTCGACATTTTGTATATTTTTATAAATATTCCTCCCTCATATTACTATGTAACTGTTGCTTATAGTTCACTCCTCCTTTATATTACTATGTAACTGTTGTTTATAATTCACTCCTCCCTCATATTACTATGTAACTGTTGCTTATAGTTCACTCCTCCTTCATATTACTATGTAACTGTTGTTTATAATTCACTCCTCCCTCATATTACTATGTAACTGTTGCTTATAGTTCACTCCTCCCTCATATTACTATGTAACTGTTGCTTATAGTTCACTCCTTCATATTACTATGTAACTGTTGCTTATAGTTCACTCCTCCCTCATATTACTATGTAACTGTTGCTTATAGTTCACTCCTCCCTCATATTACTATGTAACTGTTGTTTATAATTCACTCCTCCTTCATATTACTATGTAACTGTTGCTTATAGTTCACTCCTCCTTCATATTACTATGTAACTGTTGCTTATAGTTCACTCCTCCCTCATATTACTATGTAACTGTTGCTTATAGTTCACTCCTCCTTCATATTACTATGTAACTGTTGCTTATAGTTCACTCCTCCCTCATATTACTATGTAACTGTTGTTTATAGTTCACTCCTCCTTCATATTACTATGTAACTGTTGTTTATAATTCACTCCTCCTTCATATTACTATGTAACTGTTGCTTATAGTTCACTCCTCCTTTATATTACTATGTAACTGTTGTTTATAGTTCACTCCTCCCTCATATTACTATGTAACTGTTGCTTATAGTTCACTCCTCCTTCATATTACTATGTAACTGTTGTTTATAATTCACTCCTCCTTCATATTACTATGTAACTGTTGCTTATAGTTCACTCCTCCTTTATATTACTATGTAACTGTTGCTTATAGTTCACTCCTCCCTCATATTACTATGTAACTGTTGCTTATAGTTCACTCCTCCTTCATATTACTATGTAACTGTTGCTTATAGTTCACTCCTCCCTCATATTACTATGTAACTGTTGCTTATAGTTCACTCCTCCCTCATATTACTATGTAACTGTTGCTTATAGTTCACTCCTCCCTCATATTACTATGTAACTGTTGTTTATAGTTCACTCCTCCTTCATATTACTATGTAACTGTTGCTTATAGTTCACTCCTCCTTTATATTACTATGTAACTGTTGTTTATAGTTCACTCCTCCCTCATATTACTATGTAACTGTTGTTTATAATTCACTCCTCCTTCATATTACTATGTAACTGTTGTTTATAATTCACTCCTCCCTCATATTACTATGTAACTGTTGTTTATAATTCACTCCTCCCTCATATTACTATGTAACTGTTGTTTATAATTCACTCCTCCCTCATATTACTATGTAACTGTTGTTTATAGTTCACTCCTCCCTCATATTACTATGTAACTGTTGTTTATAATTCACTCCTCCCTCATATTACTATGTAACTGTTGCTTATAGTTCACTCCTCCTTCATATTACTATGTAACTGTTGTTTATAATTCACTCCTCCCTCATATTACTATGTAACTGTTGTTTATAATTCACTCCTCCTTCATATTACTATGTAACTGTTGCTTATAGTTCACTCCTCCCTCATATTACTATGTAACTGTTGTTTATAATTCACTCCTCCCTCATATTACTATGTAACTGTTGTTTATAATTCATCTCCTCCCTCCTATTACTATGTAACTGTTGTTTATAGTTCACTCCTCCCTCATATTACTATGTAACTGTTGTTTATAGTTCACTCCTCCTTCATATTACTATGTAACTGTTGCTTATAGTTCACTCCTCCTTCATATTACTATGTAACTGTTGTTTATAGTTCACTCCTCCCTCATATTACTATGTAACTGTTGTTTATAGTTCACTCCTCCCTCATATTACTATGTAACTGTTGTTTATAGTTCACTCCTCCTTCATATTACTATGTAACTGTTGTTTATAATTCACTCCTCCCTCATATTACTATGTAACTGTTGTTTATAGTTCACTCCTCCCTCATATTACTATGTAACTGTTGCTTATAGTTCACTCCCTACGCAATACTATGTAACTGTTGCTTATAGTTCACTCCTCCTCCTACCCTCACTCCTCCCCTCATATTACTATGTAACTGTTGTTTATAGTTCATCTCCTCCTTCATATTACTATGTAACTGTTGTTTATAGTTCACTCCTCCCTCATATTACTATGTAACTGTTGTTTATAGTTCACTCCTCCTTCATATTACTATGTAACTGTTGTTTATAGTTCACTCCTCCCTCATATTACTATGTAACTGTTGTTTATAGTTCACTCCTCCTTCATATTACTATGTAACTGTTGTTTATAGTTCACTCCTCCCTCATATTACTATGTAACTGTTGTTTATAGTTCACTCCTCCCTCATATTACTATGTAACTGTTGTTTATAATTCACTCCTCCTTCATATTACTATGTAACTGTTGTTTATAGTTCACTCCTCCTTCATATTACTATGTAACTGTTGTTTATAGTTCACTCCTCCTTCATATTACTATGTAACTGTTGTTTATAGTTCACTCCTCCTTCATATTACTATGTAACTGTTGCTTATAGTTCACTCCTCCTTCATATTACTATGTAACTGTTGTTTATAGTTCACTCCTCCTTCATATTACTATGTAACTGTTGTTTATAGTTCACTCCTCCTTCATATTACTATGTAACTGTTGCTTATAGTTCACTCCTCCTTTATATTACTATGTAACTGTTGTTTATATGTAACTGTTGCTTATAGTTCACTCCTCCCTCATATTACTATGTAACTGTTGTTTATAGTTCACTCCTCCCTCATATTACTATGTAACTGTTGTTTATAGTTCACTCCTCCCTCATATTACTATGTAACTGTTGTTTATAATTCACTCCTCCTTCATATTACTATGTTACTGTTGCTTATAGTTCATCCTCCCTCATATTACTATGTAACTGTTGTTTATAGTTCACTCCTCCCTCATATTACTATGTAACTGTTGCTTATAGTTCACTCCTCCCTCATATTACTATGTAACTGTTGCTTATAGTTCACTCCTCCTTTATATTACTATGTAACTGTTGCTTATAGTTCACTCCTCCTTTATATTACTATGTAACTGTTGTTTATAATTCACTCCTCCCTCATATTACTATGTAACTGTTGCTTATAGTTCACTCCTCCCTCATATTACTATGTAACTGTTGCTTATAGTTCACTCCTCCCTCATATTACTATGTAACTGTTGCTTATAGTTCACTCCTCCTTTATATTACTATGTAACTGTTGTTTATAATTCACTCCTCCTTCATATTACTATGTAACTGTTGTTTATAGTTCACTCCTCCTTCATATTACTATGTAACTGTTGTTTATAGTTCACTCCTCCCTCATATTACTATGTAACTGTTGTTTATAGTTCACTCCTCCTTTATATTACTATGTAACTGTTGTTTATAATTCACTCCTCCTTCATATTACTATGTAACTGTTGTTTATAGTTCACTCCTCCCTCATATTACTATGTAACTGTTGTTTATAGTTCACTCCTCCCTCATATTACTATGTAACTGTTGTTTATAGTTCACTCCTCCTTTATATTACTATGTAACTGTTGCTTATAGTTCACTCCTCCCTCATATTACTATGTAACTGTTGTTTATAGTTCACTCCTCCCTCATATTACTATGTAACTGTTGTTTATAGTTCACTCCTCCCTCATATTACTATGTAACTGTTGTTTATAGTTCACTCTTCCTTTATATTACTATGTAACTGTTGCTTATAGTTCACTCCTCCCTCATATTACTATGTAACTGTTGTTTATAGTTCACTCCTCCCTCATATTACTATGTAACTGTTGTTTATAGTTCACTCCTCCCTCATATTACTATGTAACTGTTGTTTATAATTCACACCAACATTCAACTGTCTCAACGGTGTTATGCTATCACCCCCTCCCACTGTTTGGAGCACTAAAAATGACCAATGCAACAAGTGAAAAGTTACTTAGCATCGGGCCTTTATACTAATGGGCCCACAAACAAGTGCTTCAGGGATCTCATGTTACAACTACTAATGGGCCCACAAACAAGTGATTCAGGGATCCCATGTTACAACACACCATCTACTGTTTCATTTTATTAAATGGGGGGGGGGAGGGGGCAAAATAAGTTGAAGCGACTTTATGTGTGTGAATGGAGACAGAGCACTGTAAGTGCAAGAAGTCCCCCCCCCTTGGTGCCCCCCCCCCCGAACCCACGTGACGACACTCTAGATAATGAAATATAAATGATGGGGTTGGGGGTCTTATTCCGGTAGGGCCCTTCGGCATGTTCGCCGTTGATCCAGTTCATTAAGACGGCCCTGAATTGTGTAGACCCCCCACCCACCCCCTCCACGGCTCATGTTGCAACACCCGTCCCTGTCCAACGATGACAGTTTGTTTCTAATGTTGTTGTTGTTGTTGTTGTGTGACGGTCTAAGATTGTTTACATCTATCTGGAGTCTAGCACGTGATCGATATTGTTACTATTGATTTTATCTTAGCATCAGTCTTACCCCCCTCCTCCACCACCCTGTCACCATTGCACGACACCCCACCCCAGCACCCTGCACCCCCCGGAATCACTGACGATAAGTTTCGTGGGAATCACCGTGAACTTTGACGTTTCCAACACAGTAATGTAGAACTAACAATCGAACACACATGAGAACTCTATCTATCTATCTATCTATCTATCTATCTATCTATCTATCTATCTATCTATCTATCTATCTATCTATCTATCTATCTATCTATCTATCTATCTATCTATCTATCTACCTGTCTGTCTGTCTATCTGTCTATCTATCTATCTATCTATCTATCTATCTATCTATCTATCTATCTATCTATCTATCTATCTATCTATCTATCTATCTGTCTGTCTGTCTGTCTGTCTGTCTGTCTGTCTGTCTGTCTGTCTGTCTGTCTGTCTATCTATCTATCTATCTATCTATCTGTCTGTCTGTCTATCTATCTATCTATCTATCTATCTATCTATCTATATGTCTGTTTGTCTGTCTGTCTGTCTGTCTCTATCTATCTATGTGTGTATATTGTGTGTATTACGCATGAATGTATATTTGTTTCTGTGTGTGTCTGGCAGTTAGTGACCTGGTTTCTGGATGAAATGTCCTGTAAATTCAGAAATCTGGCCGTTGGGTGTGTGGATTAGTTCCTTGACTGATATTTTGTTTCATTGAGAAATAGAGCAACAAGCAGAATCAAGCAAAAAGCAGAATCAAGCAAAAAGCAGAATCAAGCAACACGCAAAATCAAGCAGCAATGGTATTTTTGTTCTTAAGATAAATTTCACACCTCGAGCGAAACAAACAGACAAGTTTAATATCGTGACCTAGATAAACTGGGGCTACTCTATATGAAAATAACATTATCCATGGATGAAGTGATAATATTGACGATCTAATTTCATAATCAAATTTTGAAAGGCTCCATTAGTTACTGGAAAGTTTGTTCAAGGGCAAGAAGCGAAACAGCATGTATTGTTCGGCGTCCCTCTTTTTGAAAGCTGGGGGTTGGGAGGGGGTAGGCCCACCGACAGAAATTTCGGGCCCATGGGCAGGGCTGTCACGGGCCCCCCGTGCTGATAATAATATTTTTAAAAGTTGATTGGCCAGCTAAAACTCACCGGGCCACTGGGCATTTCCCCCCATGTCCCCCTCTCGGCGGGTCGGGGGGGGCATGTCTTGCATGGCATAAAACCCCAGCCCTCCTCCCCTGCATCACACCGATCCTGCTAATAACGATGAATCGCGCAGACAATGTTATGAGAGACATAACAAAAGAAGATTTGATAAGAACTCTGTACGGGACAAGGCGGTTGTTGTGCAATGCCTAGCTGACTGGTTGAACAGGATAATAGTCGAGTGAGGGTAGACGTTTATAGATGGTGGGTGGATGGGATGGGATGGTGTAGGTCACGGCCAGCATTTGTTTGCCATGTCATTGTAACTGTGTTTGCAAACTCTTCAACTGCCGCTCTTCCTCTGTATGAGATCGATGCAATTTCCCATGGAGGAGACAAGTTTAAAAATAAAGAGTCATAATCGACATTCGCCCCACCGTGTTTTATCGAGTTCCACACCAAATTAACTTGCGGGTAGACCACCGAACTATATAAGTGTGTGTGTGTATGTGAATGGGTATGTGTGTTTGCTTAAGTGTATGTGTGTTTATCCCACTGTTTAGCGTCTTTTAAAATTATCTTAGTCTTATATTTGGCTGAATCCTGTTCAGTTGGCTCTATTTATAGGTCAAATAATTCGCCTGCTTTTGATTTTTTTTTAATTGTCAAGTCGAGGACTAAAATAGATTTAAATACGAATGACTCATGGACAGTCAATAGAGTGACTTGTTTACTCTATCTATCTATCTATCTATCTATCTATCTATCTATCTATCTATCTATCTATCTATCTATCTATCTATCTATCTATCTATCTATCTATCTATCTATCTATCTATCTATCTATCTATCTATCTATCTATCTATCTATCTATCTATCTATTTATCTATCTATCTTTCTATTTATCTTTCTATCTTCTTAACTGCATATCTCTTAATTCACCGTTCTACTTTTCAATTGTCTCAGCAATAGATGTCTTCCTATCTGTTTTCCTATCTGTCTTTCTATCTGTCTTTCTATCTTTCTATCTATCAAACTGTCGGAGTCATCACACAGAACCTATTGACCACGCTCCTTCTGGGCCTTACATATTTGTTAGCCCAATATTGTTTTATAAAAATCTCTATGGTGGCCCCCAACTTTCTGCGAGCTATGGACATCAAACAAAGTCGACCCTGACGGTACGAGTTTAATCTACAAAAAAAAAAAAAAAACACAACGCCCCTGCAAACAGCGACCCTGCATACAACAATCTGCATATAACGCCCCTGCATACAACGTCCATGCATACAACGGCCCTGCATACAACGGCCCTGCATACAACGGCCCTGCATACAACGGCCCTGCATACAACGCACCTGCATACAGCCCCCCTCCCCCCCCCCGCATACAACGCACTTGTGTATATTGGTTTGAGAGACGTTTGCTGTCAGTCAATCTGCACTAGCCAATGGCCTGGAGTTAATCTTACATTAGGCATTGGGAAATGCACGAGGGATAAACACTAATCCACGGGCAACTCTGACACGTAATCCACGTCCATTGCCCCCCCTCCCCCGTGCACAATCCTTTGTGGACCGTTATATCTGAGACTAAAATAGTTACAAATAAATTATCAGCGCATCGCACTGTTACAAGCTGATCTGCTGCAGGTGGAACTTCTCCATACCCCCCCCCTCCCTTATCTCCTTTAGTACATCTGCACTGCGCCCCACGGTCTCACCATTCACCAGTGTAAATAATTTGACTCAAACATGCAAACCTATCGTTGACTTTTTTGTCGTTTTAATTATTATTTTGTACCAGCAATACACTTCATTTGTATCAGAAGTAAACTTCATTTGTCTCGGTGATACTATACATATGTACCAGCGGTAAACTTCATTTCTCTCGGTGGTACTAAACATGTGTGCCAGCAGTAAACTTCATTTGTATCGGTGATACTATACATATGTACCAGCGGTAAACTTCATTTGTCTCGGTGATAGTAAACATCTGTACCAGAAGTAAACTTCATTTGTCTCGGTGATAGTAAACATCTGTACCAGAAGTAAACTTCATTTGTCTCGGTGATAGTAAACATATGTACTAGAAGTAAACTTCATTTGTCTCGGTGATAGTAAATACTAGAAGTAAACTTCATTTGTCTCGATGATATATATATGAAGCCCTCTTGACCACACAGACAAGACTGTAGACTACAGGGCTGTTTGGACACACTGGCCGGCCCGATACTCCGTGTCCGTGACAGGTTCATCGCCCACCCTCAATAGTGATCGCCCACCCTCAATAGTGATCGCCCACCCTCAATAGTGATCGCCCACCCTCAATAGTCATCGCCCACCCTCAATAGTCATCGCCCACCCTCAATAGTGATCGCCCACCCTCAATAGTCATCGCCCACCCTCAATAGTGATCGTAAAAAAATGATATAATTCTAGGATTAGTTTCCCTGACTAGAACTATAGGATCCTGTATGGGATTACTTTCCCTGACTAGAACTATAGGATCCTGTATGGGAGTGAGTGACGAGACAACTGGTCTAGTGTCAGTAAATCAAGCTCTGTGTAATTGGACCTTTTACTTCAGTTCACTGACGTTATCATTATCGATGTTGATTAACAGATCGTAAAATACAAATATTTATTTTTCTCACTATCGCTTGTGTTGGAAAAAGGGGGGGGGGAGGAATTGATCAGAAAAAAAAATACTACTTACACTTACAGCTTATTATTACATTTTCCAGTTCTGATTTTGTTTGGTTTTGTTTATTTATAGCAAGGATTATCTGCACTTGGCTAAAGGTCACATCTGTCGATAGTTCAAAGGTTAAATTGAAATATAACGGAAATGACGTTGGGGGAGGGGCGGGGAGATTTACGTTGACAAAGGCAAGACGACAATCAGCCTAGGTCAAGAGCTGTGTTTACGTTAACATCTGCTACTGGCACATTTTGAGAAAATGAAACATTAAAAGTTCATGAAAGTAATTTTTTTTTGAAAGTGTATACACATTTGGTTACAAATCTTGTTTACTCACCCAACGCCATTGTGATGGGGTGCTGACTTGTTTAGCCATCCTCCGCCATTGTGATGGGGTGCTGACTTGTTTAGCCATCCTCCGCCATTGTGATGGGGTGCTGAATTGTTTAGCCATCCTCCTCCATTGTGATGGGGTGCTGACTTGTTTAGCCATCCTCCGCCATTGTGATGGGATGCTGACTTGTTTAGCCATCCTCCGCCATTGTGATGGGGTGCTGACTTGTTTAGCCATCCTCCGCCATTGTGATGGGGTGCTGACTTGCTTAGCCATCCTCCGCCATTGTGATGGGGTGCTGACTTGCTTACCCATCCTCCGCCATTGTGATGGGGTGCTGACTTGTTAACCCATCCTCCGCCATTGTGATGGGGTGCTGATGGCGTGGTCTACAGAGGGGCAAGCACACTATTTTTCAACTGGGCTTACCTGGAATGACCTGGTCATGTTGACTGGTGGACTGTGGCTAAAACAGACAACTAGGTCTGTGTTCAATGGTGTGTGACGTCAACAGGACTTAATTAGAGTTGTTGTTTGTTGTTGTTGTACGTCTGGCTGCTGCAGAGGCGTAAATCACTTTTGTGCCGCCCGAGGACAGGCCACCCCCTCCTGCCACCCCCCCCCCACTGGGCTGCTGTTAGTTCAAGCCGACCTGACACATAGAGCGTGCATGTCTTAATGTCGAGGCCCGGCTCAATTACAGTTAGGGGCTGTCACAGGAGGCTACAGGTATATGTAGCCCAAGAGGTGCCCCATCTTGTACATTTATATTCTGTAAAACGACATCGATTGGTGGGTAGAAGAGCTCCGATTTGGTGGGGGCCCAAGATTAGCTCGCGGCAGCCGTGAGTACAGAGACCCCCATGGCTACAGTATTACTTTTAAATCTGTGGTTGTTTAACTTCGGTTATAATGTTAACATATTTAAATGTAAGACTTCCGTGTAGACTGTTAAACTAAAATGTTAAACCGGCAAGTAAACATAATAGTGGTCAAATGTTAAACGGACTGGTCCACAATTACATACTGTTGAAATGTTGAACAGTTCTGATTCAGTATAATAACGGCCAAATGTTAAACTGACGAGTCCACAAATAATACTGACCAATTGTTAATCCAACTGGTCGATGGTTTATAGTGGGCTAATAATAGAATGTTCAACTGTTGATGATTAAACGATGTAGCCTACAGTTAAATTGATAAACTGTTGGCCTAACGATGTAGAATGTTCTACAGGTAAATAATGTCTCTCTTTAAACTGATCTATAGCTTTGAAAAAAAAAAGAATGACAATGAATTAAACACTCATTTATTAAAATTTAAAAATGAAAACAAAAACCAGAAGTTATAGCTCAATAATTGTTTTTATAATTATGGACATTGTTGTTTTACAGTTTCGTTTTTTCCCCTCATTTCATTTACATGATTATTATAACAATCAATTTAACAAAATCTCAAGCCTCCTTCTTCAAGTTGTGAATTTGTCATAAACATTGTGAATCAGTCATAAACATTGTGAATCAGTCATAAACATTGTGAATCAGTCATAAACATTGTGAATCAGTCATAAACCCCTGAATCAGTCATAAACATTGAAAATATCCACCGGGCTGCCCGACAAATTCTGCATAAAAGCATCAAAGACCCAAGTCAAACAAACAAACAAACAAACAACACTCAATTTAACAACAACAAATAAATTCACCTCATACATTGGTTTGTTTTATCTCTGTCTAATACATTGGTTTGTTTCCTCTCATTGTTTCATCAGCGAGCGCAATTTGTGAGGCCCGCAACACACAGATATTTTTTTTTTTAAAACTTAGCGGGCCCCAGCGGTGGGTCAGTTACAACTCTCTTTTGTACTCTGTGACGTCATTTCTGTTACCCCCCTCCCTCCCCTTTAGCTTAAAGCTGATGGTCGACTGACGTCCGTTGGCATTTACTCACGATCCCCCGTGTTGGCTGAGCTACCCTGTCACGACCGGGCTGTCAACTTTATGCATAGCAGTGACCCCCCCCCCCTCCTTCCTTGTCACAAGTCGTGTGACGTCATGGTTGCATGCTAACCTAAATGCACTGAAATAAATAACACAGGATTTCTGTGTACCTCTCTCATACACCCACCCGTTCACGGCTTAACATCGACTAAATTATAGGTAGATTTGTGTCTGTTTTGATTGTAGGGTGTGGTTGGCTGATTGAGCAAACTGCAGACCAACCATTCGATAAGCCACCAAAACAATCAACTACAACAATCAACAGTTCAAAATCAACCAATAGATCAATACAGTTCACAATCAACCAATAGATCAATTAAAAAGCAATCACCATTGAAACAATCAAACATTAAATCAATCAAGGCAACGTCCGTTTAGCGCAATGCAACAACGAAAAAATCAATCACTGAAACAGACAATCAATGACACCATTCAACAAGCAATCAGTCTTTTAAAAATAACCGATTCAATCAATCACTGAAACAGACAACCAATGACACCATTCAACAAGCAATCAGTCTTTTAAAAATAACCGATTCAATCAATCACTGAAACAGACAACCAATGACACCATTCAACAAGAAATCAGTCTTTTAAAAATAACCGATTCAATCAATCACCGAAACAGACAACCAATGACACCATTCAACAAGCAATCAGTCTTTTAAAAATAACCGATTCAATCAATCACTGAAACAGACACTCAATGACACCATTCAACAAGCAATCAGTCTTTTAAAAATAACCGATTCAATCAATCACCGAAACAGACACTCAATGACACCATTCAACAAGCAATCAGTCTTTTAAAAATAACCGATTCAATCAATCACTGAAACAGACACTCAATGACACCATTCAACAAGCAATCAGTCTTTTAAAAATAACCGATTCAATCAATCACCGAAACAGACACTCAATGACACCATTCAACAAGCAATCAGTCTTTTAAAAATAACCGATTTAATCAATCACCGAAACAGACACTCAATGACACCATTCAACAAGCAATCAGTCTTTTAAAAATAACCGATTCAATCAATCACTGAAACAGACACTCAATGACACCATTCAACAAGCAATCAGTCTTTTAAAAATAACCGATTCAACCAATCAATATATCAATGTACAAGACAACAATATATTTTCCTGTTCATATTCTGGACTGTTTTTATGTATATGGCTTGGCCTCCCTTCCCCCCCCCCCCCCATTCTAATGGGGCAGCCTGTCTGAATTTGTATTTTACCTGGCAACTAATGGGAAATCAATGACCATTGACCACTGGTCAGAGGTTCAAATGATTTAACAGTTAATTATTGTCACACGGGGCCTTTGTTTTCATAGGAACCCAATATTTTCATCCATCGGCCTTAACAGCATTTTGTCCGGAGGCCCCCAGAAGAACCTCTGCATTAAGCCCACAACCACAAATGAAGCTTCCTGAATGTACTTTTGTCTAGGGCCCTACAAAAACATTAAAAGGCCCTGTTCATGTACAAAGTATATTTTTTTTTTAGATTTAATGTTGTTGTTTTTTATTTGTGTGTAATTTAATCCACTTTGCCCAAGATGTTTATGCTCGCTGAAATTCTAGATATTCTAAGGGTTTTTTAAAAAATCAAAACGTAGAACAAACAATACAAACAATAAAGATCGTTTATTACAAATTGTTTATTTATTTTCGTTATATCTCGAGCTTTTTTTTTCGAAAGAATTAAAAAAATTTTCTCTGGGCTATAAACGGAAAAAAAATGTTTTAAAAAATGCATACGTCATCTCGAATAAAGAAACGTGTCTTTTTTTAACTTTACGTAACACATTAAATGAAGTTTATAAAGAACCGAGAATCCAATCACTCAGATTTATAAAGAACCGAGAATCCAATCACTCAGATTTATAAAGAACCGAGATTCCAATCAATCAGATTTATAAAGAACCGAGATTCCAATCAATCAGATTTATGAAGAACCGAGATTCCAATCAATCAGATTTATAAAGAACCGATATTCCAATCAATCAGATTTATAAAGAACCGAGATTCCAATCAATCAGATTTATAAAGAACCGAGATTCCAATCAATCAGATTTATGAAGAACCGAGATTCCAATCAATCAGATTTATAAAGAACCGAGATTCCAATCAATCAGATTTATAAAGAACCGAGATTTCAATCAATCAGATTTATGTGCTTTATAAAATGTTCTGCTAAATAGAGGATTGGGTTAACTGGAGACAACGACCAGCTAGAAAGTGCGGATCAAGGGGCTAGAGCCCAGCTCGCCCTTGGGTTGAGGGGCCCCGTGTGAGATATCTTTCAGAAAAATGTATTTTAGTGGTGTCGGTTTCTTTATAACAAAAGCACGATGCTGAGAACATACCGACCATTTTAAATGATTAACTAACTGCATTAAGCACCATTGATTACAACAGCCTTCTCCGCCATTCTGGCGGTCAGACTCCGCCACTCTCAACTTTCTGTCAACACGCCGTTCCATGACATTGCGAAGGAACCTGCTGTCTCTGTTCAGTGTAAGACTGCACACCATCACTAGCCCAGGGCCTCAGTCCTCCCTGTATAAAGTGTTCTGGTCGCTTCCCTCTTCCCTGTATAAAGTGTTCTGGTCGCTCCCCTCCTCCCTGTATAAAGTGTTCTGGTCGCTCCCCTCCTCCCTGTATAAAGTGTTCTGGTCGCTCCCCTCCTCCCTGTATAAAGTGTTCTGGTCGCTCCCCTCCTCCCTGTATAAAGTGTTCTGGTCGCTCCCCTCCTCCCAACTTAATGTAAAATAATTAAGGTTAAAATAGCAAACATTTGACATTTGACATTTGACTAAGTTTTTCATCAACAACAACTGCTGGGGGTTATTCGGTAGAACTCTGGTGGTGAGTCCAGCCTGCATGCAGTAGGTAACGGGTTCAGATCCCATCATGTCCTAAACACATTAAAAATTGTGCAGTTGGTTGAATGAAAAAAGGCACTACAATAACCGATCTATTATCGATTTGTAATATCGAGTGATTTGTAATATCAAGTGATTTGTAATATCAAGTGAATTGTAATATCAAGTGATTTGTAATATCAAGTGATTTATAATATCAAGTGATTTGTATCACAGCGTCGCACTTGTGTAACATAAAAGACATTTATAATAATAACTTTGAGTTGAATCGCACTATACATGAAACATAAGCCACAACTATACATGTAACATAAGCCACAACTATACATGTAACATAAGCCACAACTATACATGTAATATAAGCCACAACTATACATGTAACATAAGCCACAACTACACATGTAACATACGCCACAACTAAACATGTAACATAAGCCACAACTACACATGTAACATAAGCCACAACTACACATGTAACATAAGCCACAACTACACATGTAACATAAGCCACAACTACACATGTAACATAAGCCACAACTACACATGTAACATAAGCCACAACTATACATGTAACATAAGCCACAACTACACATGTAACATAAGCCACAACTTCACATGTAACGTAAGCCACAACTACACATGTAACATAAGCCACAACTATACATGTAACATAAGCCACAACTACACATGTAACATAAGCCACAACTACACATGTAACATAAGCCACAACTATACATGTAACATAAGCCACAACTACACATGTAACATAAGCCACAACTACACATGTAACATAAGCCTCAATTACACATGTAACATAAGCCTCAACTACACATGTAACATAAGCTACAACTACACATGTAACATAAGCCACAACTATACATGTAACATAAGCCACAACTATACATGTAACATAAGCCACAACTACACATGTAACATAAGCCACAACTATACATGTAACATAAGCCACAACTATACATGTAACATAAGCCACAACTACACATGTAACATAAGCCACAACTATACATCTTTGATAACATAAACACAAGAAAACTGTTGCAAAAAGCCGACCTTTTACAACAATGTAACTATTAAAATTGGTGTTAAATATTTGACCACAAGATGAAAGCTGAACTCTTTCTACTTGCTCCTTTTTATTATCATTAGTTTGAAGTCAATTTTCTTTGCTGGCGCTAATCGATTTCGACACGATCAGAGCTGTATTATGTCCCTTACTTTGAAAACCTGTTCTTTGAAGGCAGGAGGTGTTAGGAATAGAAATAATAAGCTAATGGATATATGCACATATAAACACATCTGCGAACGAGTCAACCATGCCGTCTACGGCATTTCAAGGCGTCAGTGTTAACTATTGTCTACAGCAGTGTTTCCCAAAATTTCGACATCTGTGTACCAACTTTTTTATTTTCGTAATACTGGTCACCCCAAATAAAAAAAAAACAAAAACAAATGTGTCTATTTTCCATCGTGTTTTCCCCACATTTCATTGTTTTCGGTTTAGCCATGCAGTGGGTCTCAAGCCGGTACATAGCGTGACCCCACCACACTCACCGTAACCCCACCACAGTGTGGCACCACACTCACCGTGACCCCACCACACTCACCGCGTACCCCTTGGTGTACAACAATTTGGGAAACACTGTTCTAAAGTAATGGTTCTCCGTGTGTGATTTGAACTGGTAGCCTCACTTTTTAATTAATTTCATTATCGCAGACATATACAATAATTTTACCTTTTATTTCTTTTATTCATCTGTTTCTCTCTTTCTTTATTCGTGAGTCGGGAAAACGGAACAGATTACTTAGTGGGTCACGAATGGTGACAAATTGAGAAACCTTGGTCTAATGTTTTCGTTTCTACGGAAGGGAGGCACCGGAAGTACAGGAAAGAACTGCGGGGGTGAAATGGAGAGGAAGTGACGCATTATAAGAATGTCAATCCACACCCACCCATCAATTTATTAACAGCTTTCATCTTAAATTTAACGCGATACACTACGGTATCGATTACGACGTCTGATCTTGAAACTGTCTTATGAGCTAGATTTTGAAAAGAATCGAAGCAACATGACGTTTAGAGTGATGTTTATTTATTTCATTTGAATCGATTACTTTATTTGTTTACTAGCTAAGTGACTTTATCCAGCAGCGAGGGTGACGTCATCGATTACGCCAGCATTAAATCTGTATACAGGCTACACTTGTACATTATATAATTCAAACTGTATACAGGCTACACTTATACATTATATAATTCAAACTGTATACAGGCTACACTTGTACATTATATAATTCAAACTGGATACAGGCTACATTTATAATGATATAATTCAAACTGTATACATGATACACATATGCTTGATATAATTTAACTAAATGGATATTTCAGGTCATGGTTTAAGTCCTCGCTATATCTCCCGTGGGGCCTCCACGGCCATTGCACTCTCTGCTATGGTGGGGATGAAAGAAGGGCACCATAAAACCAGTCCTATTAGTGGTTTATAGTAGAGATTTTATCTCACCCTTACAGGGACTTTACACAAACACGCACAACACACACACAAACACACACAAACACACACAACACACACACAACACAGTCAACACAGACACACACAAACAACATACACACACACACACACACACCTTTCATTCTTGACTCAAAAACAACCAAATAATTCTTATTTATTTATATATATTGTGTGTCTGTCTTGTGTGTGTGTTGTGTGTGTGTTGTTTGTGTGTGTCTGTCTTGTGTGTGTGTGTTTTGTGTGTTGTATCTGTTGTATCTGTTGTGTGTGTTGTGTGTGCTGTATGTGTTGTGTGTGTGTGTTGTGTATGTGTTGTGTGTGTTGTGTGTGTGTGTTGCGTTGTGTAATACTAAAAAAAGCTAGCTATCAATATACAGATAAATTTAATATTAATGGGGGAAAATGCATGTTTCCTCAGAGCCCTTCAAGGAAATAGATGTTTATACATTAGTATAATTAACACTTATACATATTTTTTAACATCTCAGTCCTTGACTCACACATCTATAAATATATTTTCTAAACGCTTGGGGGTGTATGTCCCACAAATCGAGCTTCGCTATTTTCAAACGAAATATGTCTACTAACAGTTAGTTGCGAAATCAGCTAAATACTTAGTAAATATATTTTCTTAGAACAATAAAAATATTTCCATTGATAATAAAACAGCTGTGACTTAATAATACCAACCCTCTGCAATAATAGACACCCCCCTCCCGCTATCGCAGACATTATGGTTTGTCTTCTGCAAAACAAATGTATTCAGCCGTCATATAACGCATTCTGACGTCAGTTGAAAGTCGAGCCAATAGCCTTCCTGGCCAATCGATGAGCGCAGCAGTGGAAAAAGGTAATTAAATGTGCCAGATTTTGTTTGTAATTCAAGCTAAAACGTTTCACACACAATAATTATGCTCCATCGTCAGGTTAATTTGGTATTTTTTTTTTTCTTTTAGATATGGCCATAAATAATATTTCCTTTTTTAATTCATGAACAAATGAATTGTATGAGTTCATCTTTAGGCCCAATTTCTCTGAAATATCTAATTTTAAAAAAGTCAACATGTCATTATTAGTGACTTAAATAATAGAAAATACCACAATATCATATCATGACCAGCTAGGTGAAACTTCATCTATGGTCTCAGTATATGTCATTATTTTCAAATCATGTAATGCTAAAACAATAACAATCAAATCATTTTTCCCCCAGAAATTAAAAAACTGCATACCCTGTCAATTTATAATTCCATTTTTATGGGGGAAGGGAGGGCTATAAAGTAGGATGGGGTCAATGAACTCTATCGATCTCTCTTCCCACTCCCCTTACCCGGTTTCCTTTTTCAAGTACACCGCTTTCCTTGTCCCCACCCATCCCTAGCATTCTGCTGCCCTAATGATAATCATAAAACACCAGGGTCCAGCAATCAACCACCCATGGCGGGGCAAACAGAGCAACATTATAAATTGAAGAAAGTCCGCATCGTTTATTAATATATATCCACCCCTCCCCGCTCACTAGCACCTCTCCACGTCCTACTGATGCAATAATTCACTGGGCGGCCGAGGTGTTATTCTTCTTTCTATCCGTAGTTTAGCTTGTTTGTGTGTGTTTGTTTGTGTGTGTTTGTTTGTGTGTGTATTTGTTTGTGTGTGTTTGTTTGTGTGTGATTGTGTGTGTGTTTGTTCTTGTGTGTTTGTTAGTGTATGTGTTTGTGTATGTGTTTGTGTGTGTGCTTGTTTGTGTGTTTGTGTGCTTGTTTGTATGTGTGTGTTTGTTTGTGTGTGTGTGTTTGTCTTGTATGTTCGTTTGTATGTGTGTGTGTTTGTTTGTGTGTGTGTGTGTGTGTGTGTGTGTATTTGCTTAAGTATGTGCACCATTTCTTTTGTTTCTTTTTACTGTCATCACGTCTCTCCCTTCTCTCCCTCCCTTTCTCTCTCTCCCCATCTCTCTCTCCCTCTCACTCCCCTCCCTCTCCCTCTTTCCCTCTCCCTCTCTCCCCTTCACCCCCTCTCTCCTTCCCCTCTCTCTCACTTTATTATTTTACATGTATTTTTTAGCCCACCTTCTTCCTCTCTTTTTTTTTCCTTTTACTTATGTCTATCTATCTATCTATCTATCTATCTATCTATCTATCTATCTATCTATCTATCTATCTATCTATCTATCTATCTATCTATCTATCTATCTATCTATCGATATCTATCTATCTATCTATCTATCTATCTATCTATCTATCTATCTATCTATCTATGTATCTATCTATCCATCTATCTATCTATCTATCTATCTATCTATCTGTCTGTCTGTCTAAGTCTATCTATCTATCTATCTCATCTCATCTATATATCTACTCTATCTATCTATCTGTACTGTCTGTCTATCTTTATCTATCTATCTATCTATCTATCTATCTATATCTTATTCTCTATCTATCTATCTATCTATCTATCTATCTATCTATCTATCTATCTATCTATCTATCTATCTATCTATTCATCTTCCATGTTCAAATTGTCTGTCTCGTCTGTCTGTCTGTCTGCTCTGCCTATTCATTCATTCTATCTATCTATCTATCTGTCGTGTAAATGTCCTGGACAGTTCTAGAAAAATTACACCAGCTGCATTGTTTGCTCAAAATGTAGGTCTCTGAATTTTTTTTAGAAATAATGTGCATAATAATAATAATAATAATAATAATAATAATGGCAATAATAATAATAATAATAGAAAATTAATAGCAATAAAAAAAAACACAACAATTAAATAACAACTACAACAATAAGAAATAATAATAATAATAATAATAAGAATAATAACAACAACAACAACAACAACAATAATAATAATAATAATAATAACAACAACAACAACAACAACAATAACAACAACAATAATAATAATAATAATAATAAATTTGAAAAAGTATTCATGCATTTATAGCTACAACTTTTATCCTTGCATGTTAACAGAAGGTCGAATATAGTTTATAATAAGTCTAAGTACTAATTGGACGTGCACTGCACTAGCGCCATTTGATAAAAATTACTTTTTTTTTGCAATTGATGAAATACAACTAATGTTGAAATGACACTTTACAACACAGCTAATGTTGAAATGACACTTTACAACACAACTAAAGTTGAAATGACACTTTACAAACACAACTAATGTTGAAATGACACTTTACAACACAACTAATGTTGAAATGACAATTTACAACACAACTAATGTTGAAATGACACTTTACAACACAACTAATGTTGAAATGACATTTGGCAACACAACTAATGTTGAAATGACAATTTACAACAAAAATAATGTTGAAATGACAATTTACAACAAAACTAATGTTGAAATGACAACTTACAACACAACTAATGTTGAAATGACAATTTGTAACACAAATAATATTGAAATGACAATTTACAACAAAAGTAATGTTGAAATGACAATTTACAACACAAACCTAATGTTGAAATGACAATTTACAACACAAATAATATTGAAATGACAATTTACAACACAAATAATATTGAAATGACAATTTACAACACAACTAATGTTGAAATGATAATTTACAACACAACTAATGTTGAAATGAAAATACAACACAACTAATTTTGAAACCATAATTAGCAGCAGATGGCTGTCTATAGATATATTCACAGCATGCGCAGCTAATAAGAGTAATAAGATATCTATATCAACCACAGTCCAGATATAATATCTAATCTGTCATCTGTGGTACCAACTACAAGCTTAGGAGTTATCCCACTTTAATAGCCTGTGCAATTTGATGTTGCCCTTCGGGTTCACCTGGAGCTTTAAAGCTATAACTGGTTCTTTTTTGTTCATATTATGTAATACAAGTACTTGAATGGCTGACTAGTATCAATATTACACAATACGCGGAAAATGATATTCAAGACGGGCGGCTTCTATGTTTGGCCCGCTAGCCACGACCCCTGGAGGTTGTTACGCCAAATCGAAAGATGTTGTTTTTCCCCCTCATTGGAGATCCTGTTCTGGTTTGTTTTTTTCAATCAGAAATATTTCAGCTCGAGTCGGCACTACGGGGGTTCTCTGTAAGATCTGACTTGATTCAGAATTTAAAGAAGCTAGCCTAACTTTTCTTTAATTTCCAATAAACAAACTAATGTTCACACATGCATATAACGATCAGATGTAAACACATATTTCAGACTGATACTCAAAATGGTTTTCCTCTCCATTCGATCGACTGTTTGTACACACAAACACAAACACACATACACACAAATTAATTTCCTGGTGAGTCGAAGTCATGACTTAAGTACAATCACAGGTCAAGGTAGTCTGCAATACGCAGGCCAGTACCTGCCTACACACCGGCTCTAAAAGCTGTACCCGCCTACTCACGGCACATGTAGCTGTACCAGCCCACACACCAGCTTATTTAGCTGTACCTACCTACACACGACACATTTAGCTGTACCTACCTACACACCGGCTTATTTAGCTGTACCTACCTACCGACACATTTAGCTGTACCTGCATACACACTGTCACATTTAGCTGTACCTATCTACACACCGGCTTATTTAGTCGTACCTACCTACACACCGGCACATTTAGCTGTACCTGCCTACACACCGGCACATTTAGGCTGTACCTGCCTACACACCGGCTGATTAAGCCGTACCCGCGTACACACCGTCACATTTAGCTGTACCTGCCTACACACCGGCTCATTTAGCTGTACTTGCCTACACACCGGCTCATTTACGTACTAGCGTACACACTGGCACATGTAGCTGTACCAGCCCACACACTGGCACATTAGCTGTACATACTCACACACCGGCACATTTAGCTATACTCCGTTTGCCACACCGGCACATTTAGCTATACCTGCCTACACACCGGCACATTTAGCTATACCCGTTACACACCGGCACATTTAGCTATACCTGCCTGCCACACCGCACATTTAGCTGTACCAACCCACACACCGGGCTTTTAGCTATACCCGCCTACACACCGGCACATTTAGCTACACCTGCCTACACACACCGGCACATTTAGCTATACCTGCCTACACACCGTTAAGACATTTAGCTATACCTGCCTACACACCGGCACATTTAGCTATACCTGCCTACACACCGGCACATTTAGCTATACCTGCCTACACACCGGCACATTTAGCTATACCTACCTACACACCGGCTCACGAAGCCGTACCCGCGTACACACTGGCACATGTAGCTGTACCAGCCCACACACCGGCACATTTAGCTATACCTGCCTACACACCGGCACATTTAGCTATACCCGCCTACACACCGGCACATTTAGCTATACCTACCTACACACTGGCTCATTTAGCCGTACCCGCGTACACACCGGCACATGTAGCTTGTACCAACCTCACACCGGCTTTTTTTTAGCTATACTCTGCCTATGACCGGCACACATTTAGCTATACCTGCCTACACACCGGCACATTTAGCTATACCGGCTTCACACACTGGCACACATTTAGCTATACCTACCTACACACCGGCTCATTTAGCCGTACCCGCGTACACTGGCGTGCATGTAGCTGCAATCAGCCCACACACCCGGCTTATTTAGCTGTACCTGCCTAAACACCGGCACATTAAGCCATACCTGCCTACACACGGCACATTTAGCTGTACCGGCCTACACACTGGCACATTTAGCTATACCTGCCTACACACCGGCACATTTAGCTATACCTGCCTACACACCCTGCACATTTACTATACCTGCCTACACACCGGCACATTTAGCTATATCTACCTACACACCGGCTCATTTAGCCGTACCCATGTACACACCGGCACATGTAGCTGTACCAGCCCACACACCGGCTTATTTAGCTGTACCTGCCTACACACCGGCACATTTAGCTATACCTGCCTACACACCGGCACATTTTTAGCTGTACTCTACCTACGCACCCTGCCCATTTAGCCGTACCGCGCGTCAGTTTACTGTAGCTGTACCAGCCCACACACCGGCTTAGCTGTACCTGCCTACACACCGGCAATATTTAGCTATACCTGCCTACA
>JAGDYQ010000116.1:913778-939516 GCA_021962125.1 Bulinus truncatus
TGGTTACGTATTACAATTCATTTATCATTTTCTTCTGATATATATAACACCAGCGATGATTCTATAAATAGCCCAGTGCTATTATAATTATAAATGGAAAGAAAAGAAAACTCATGCACATTAAGACGATATGGGGGAGGGAAAGAGAATAATCTCCCTTGGCTGTGCTCATAAGGTCACAACAGCTGAATAAATTGTGTGCTGATTTGAAATTGAAATATGGCTGATATAGACAGTTACACAAGAAGGAAGGGAAATATTGTAAATCATTTTGTTTCATATGCTGTGAAAGAAAAAAAATGTTCATTTCTGTCAATGATGTATCTTTGAAAGATTATTATGGCTTTTGTGTGTGGAGTATTTTATAGGTGTGAATCTAGCTGGAGCTATTGTCTTGCTAAATAGACATATATGAAGTCAGTGTTAGGCCACTAACTGTCGGCAGGCCTAGAATGTCAAACTGAGGCCAGAATTTTGTAAAATAAAAATCCGATGTGTCTTATAATCAATCCATTCTCAACCAACACTTGAATTAATCTCGTGAAACCATCAGTCTTGGAGAAATAGTTTCTAAATATATTTTTTAATCTGCTGCATCCCACAAAAACAGGGGCGTAACTACCACTGGTGGTATCTGTAGCAGGGGCGTAACTATCACTGGTGGTATCTGTAGCAGCGGCGTAACTATCACTGGTGGTATCTGTAGCAGGGGCGTAACTACCACTGGTGGTATCTGTAGCAGCGGCGTAACTATCACTGGTGGTATCTGTAGCAGGGGCGTAACTATCACTTGTGGTATCTGTAGCAGGGGCGTAACTATCACTGGTGGTATCTGTAGAAGGGGCGTAACTATCACTTGTGGTATCTGTAGCAGGGGCGTAACTACCACTGGTGGTATCTGTAGCAGGGGCGTAACTACCACTGGTGGTGTCTGTAGCAGGGGCATAACTACCACTGGTGGTATCTGTAGCAGGGGCGTAACTACCACTGGTGGTATCTGTAGCAGGGGCGTAACTATCACTTGTGGTGTCTGTAGCAGGGGCGTAACTACCACTGGTGGTATCTGTAGCAGGGGCGTAACTACCACTGGTGGTGTCTGTAGCAGGGGCGTAACTACCACTGGTGGTTTCTGTCGTCGTCGGCATCCGTCCGTCTCAAGAGACGATGGTGTAGCTAAGTTGAGTCTACAAGCACCGCCGGGAATGGCTGTGCAGTCCGACTCGGGAGTGGCAATCCCTTCCGCACTTGAATACAGATGGTTGTTGTAGCTGTTGTTGTAGCTGTTGTTGTAGCTGTTGTTTTTTCTGCTTCCGCCTTGGTCTTTTCAGGGCGTAACTACCATTGGTGGTGTCTTTAACAGGGGCGTAACTACCACTGGTGGTGTTTGTAGCGGACTTTTAAAATGCCACCCCATTTCTATGTCCACAAGTACTACAATGCGGCAGATGACGCCCCCCTACCCCCACCCCCACCAGTCCCGGCTAGCAGCTACATAAGTGCCACCCTTCGGCGCGCCACTGGTTCACTAATGGCCAAGACATGGCACACCAGTGGCCCATAAATGGCCAAGACATGGCTCACCAGTGTTTTGTACGCCCAAGATGGGGCTCACAGATGGTCCACTTATGGTCAAGACATGGCACACTAGTGGCTCACTTATGGCCAAGACATGGCCCAATGCTAAGCATACATTGTCGTAATCCCATGTCAAGGGACAAAACTACACATACATTGTCGTAATCTCACGTCAAGGGGCATAACTCTAGCTGCGCTGAAGAGTTGTGTGCTTTACAACTAGCACAGCTAGCGGATTAAAAAATAAAGGGAAACAATTTTAAACAAAAGGAAATCTGTTGATTTCGAGTGACAACCCCTTGTATAAATGACTTTTAAAACAGATCATTCGCCCAGGTGTGACACGCAGTTGACCGCTAGACAGCTGACCAGAAAGTTGACCCATGTTTCGCTCAGTTATAGTCTTCATGTTATGCGCCTTACCCCCAGGAAGAGAATGTCATGTTACTATGTTACTTGTTATTACCGCAAGTCTTCTACATACACGCATTTTGTCAATAAAGTATTGTCCTCATTAGGTTCAATATAACGAATTCACTGAAACCCATCACACTGTAGCCTTGTACAGCCAGTGAACGGCTGGCTCAGTCTGAGACACTCTATACAGCTAGTGAACGGCTGGCACAGTCTGAGACACTCTATACAGCCAATGAACGGTTGGCTCAGTCTGAGACTCACTCTATACAACTAGTGAACGGCTGGCTCAGTCTGAGACACTCTATACAGCTAGTGAACGGCTGGCTCAGTCTGAGACACTCTATACAGCTAGTGAAAGGCTGGCTCAATCTGAGAAACTCTATACAGCCAATGAACGGTTGGCTCAGTCTGAGACACTCTATACAGCTAGTGAACGGCTGGCTCAGTTTGAGACTCACTCTATACAGCCAATGAACGGCTGGCTCAGTCTGAGACACTCTATACAGCTAGTGAACGGCTGGCTCAGTCTGAGACACTCTATACAGCTAGTGAACGGCTGGCACAGTCTGAGACACTCTATACAGCTAGTGAACGGCTGGCTCAGTCTGAGACACTCTATACAGCTAGTGAACGGCTGGCTCAATCTGAGACACTCTATACAGCTAGCGAACGGCTGGCTCAGTCTGAGACACTCTATACAGCCAGTGAACGGCTGGCTCAGTCTGAGACACTCTATACAGCCAATGAACGGTTGGCTCAGTCTGAGACTCACTCTATTCAGCCAGTGAACGGCTGGCTCAGTCTGAGACACTCTATACAGCCAATGAACGGTTGGCTCAGTCTGAGACTCACTCTATTCAGGCAATGAACGGTTGGCTCAGTCTGAGACTCACTCTATACAGCCAGTGAACAGTTGGCTCAGTCTGAGACTCACTCTATACAGCTAATGAACGGTTGGCTCAGTCTGAGACTCACTCTATACAGCCAATGAACGGTTGGCTCAGTCTGAGACTCACTCTATACAGCCAGTGAACGGTTGGCTCAGTCTGAGACTCACTCTATACAGCCAATGAACGGTTGACTCAGTCTGAGACTCACTCTATACAGCCAATGAACGGTTGACTCAGTTTGAGGCTCACTCTATACAACTAGTGAACGGTTGGCTCAGTCTGAGGCTCACTCTATACAACTAGTGAACGGTTGGCTCAGTTTGAGACTCACTCTATACAACTAGTGAACGGTTGACTCAGTTTGAGACTCACTCTATACAACTAGTGAACGGTTGACTCAGTTTGAGACTCACTCTATACAACTAGTGAACGGTTGACTCAGTTTGAGACTCACTCTATACAACTAGTGAACGGTTGACTCAGTTTGAGACTCACTCTATACAACTAGTGAACGGTTGACTCAGTTTGAGACTCACTCTATACAACTAGTGAACGGTTGACTCAGTTTGAGACTCACTCTATACAACTAGTGAACGGTTGACTCAGTTTGAGATTCACTCTATACAACTAGTGAACGGTTGACTCAATTTGAGACTCACTCTATACAACTAGTGAACGGTTGACTCAGTTTGAGACTCACTCTATACAACTAGTGAACGGTTGACTCAGTTTGAGACTCACTCTATACAACTAGTGAACAATTGGCTCAGTTTGAGACTCACTCTATACAACTAGTGAACGGTTGGCTCAGTTTGAGACTCACTCTATACAACTAGTGAACGGTTGGCTCAGTTTGAGACTCACTCTATACAACTAGTGAACGGTTGGTTCAGTTTGAGACTCCTTCTGTCATGAACATCGTTTAATACTCGCTGAACACGAACCAATGTAATAGCACAACTGTAAACAGTATCGATTACTTTAATTAGACCCAATACATCTTGCCAAGACGATAATGTTGTTTTTTCGCGCAGCATTTCTGTTCAGCTACATCGAGTACTTTGGCGGGTTTATTTCTTTCGATATGATTACTGGGTCACTTTACTCGTCTTGAGTTACCTCGTAGTAGGCCGAGAAATCGATTACACATTTTTTCAAAACGTAATAGTTTTTATTTTTCAAAACAAAATTTTGACGCGAACATAATTTTAGTAAGTACTATTGTGTGGTTTGAATGAGTGTATATGTGTATTTGGGGGGGGGGGGGAACAAAATGACGAGTACAGTACAGAAACAATGCTGATGAGCTACAATATTAAGTAGTAAAAAAAAAAGTTTTAGCCAAGGATTCACAGAATCATCGCATTGATTGATGATTCAATTGAAAAGTAGAAAGCGCCACGAGAAATCATTTACTTCCATGACAGTTCTGACCAATGTTTCCTGTAAGCTGTGCGCATGCGCACGTGCTCACAGCTTACTGAGTGCATGCGTACACATAACAAAGATAGTTTTATTTCCTTTCAAATTTGTGCACCGTCAATTTCTTTTACCGTAAACAATCTTTGGAACATAATAGGGAACATTGGTTTGCACCAGTTAGATTACTTGTTCCTTACTGAGCTTTCTACTATTTTTTTTTGTGTGATTTAGACCAGGCAGTCCTCGAGTACACACCCGGCAAATCCTCTCACACACATAACTCCCTCCCTCCCTCCCTCCCTCCCTCACAAGCAGCCTCCTCCCTCCACCTGATATGAATCTAACAAATGGTTATCTTTCGACAAGTACAGGTCTGGGCAAATCTTCTAGCTTCTAAACATTCTAGCTTTTAAACATTCTAGCCAAAACATTATAGCTTCTTAATATTCTAGCTTTTACACATTCTAGCTTTTAAACATTATAGCTTTTAAATACTCTAGCTTCTAAATACTCTAGCTTCTTAACATTCTAACATTTAAACATTCTATCTTCTAATCATTCTAGCTTTTAAACACTTTAGCTTCTAATCATTCTAACTTTTAAACACTTTAGCTTCTAATCACTTCACTGACATCTGTGAGGCTACATGCTAGGTAAGGCCACCATTTATTTCCCGCGCTAATCTGCTAACGGTCTGTAATCTCTAGTTGATAAATGTCAACGTCTGCTCCATGTTTAATTGGGTCAGCTAATGGTATAGAGCAGTTTGATATACTTAGACGATGGACATTTAGACCGTATGGTGTCGTGTGGCTATAGGCACAGTTGTGAACATGATTTGTGTACTGGTGTGGTGTCATGTGGCTATAGGCACAGTTGTGAACATGATTTGTGTACTGGTGTGGTGTCATGTGGCTATAGGCACAGTTGTGAACATGATTTGTGTACTGGTGTGGTGTCGTGTGGCTATAGGCACAGTTGTGAACATGATTTGTGTACTGGTGTAGTGTCGTGTGGCTATAGGCACAGTTGTGAACATGATTTGTGTACTGGTGCTTTAAACTTAATTGCATTGTTTTGGATTTTCAAGAAAAATCCCAGCGGACCAGTGGTTCTCAGACTTTCACCAAATTAAGAAACCCGTCGAGCCCCCACATGTAAAGAAAAAAACAACAAAAGTTCAAAGTAATTGTGAGTAGGACTATATTATTATATTCTTGATTTAGTCATTTTGAACTTGTTTGTGTGTGACCTTCGAATCAGCTTGCAGCCAATATGTAGGTAGCCACCCCACTATGAGAATCACTGAAGTTGACCAGTCTGTGTTTCCGTAGTTTTACTTTAGTTTGGAATTAACCACATTCAGAATCAACGTTGCCTTTTAAAATCTCTTTCTTTTTATAAAATTATTTTCGTTAACTATTTTATTGCACCCACCTTGACATGCCGATATTAAATTATTTTATTTGTAAATTTTGACGTATTTCATTTAATGTATGAAAGTTTTGCTTACAGAATTTTCAAGCTGGCAGAACAAAGAGAGTTAATTCCTTGTGTCCATACATACTAGAGACTTTGAAATGAGCAAAGGGCGTATTCAATCCCCGCACTAGCTTATACTTCACCACCTCCGAACAAAAGGAATAAGCATTAGAATGAGTTTTTGTGTTCAAATATTTGAAAACAGAGCTGATGGACACACCGTAATTTTTCTATACGGTCTTTTAGCTTTAACTGCGTGTTTTGTGTCAGTGCTTGGCTGAGTGGGCGGGGCGAGGGTGTGTGTGTGTGTGTGTTGGGACTTGATGACGTCATGGAGGAATTGGTAGGAGACGGGAGAATCTGACGCAGATGAACTGAACGAGCCCTGACACTAATGGACATTAATAATCACTAATGGCTACTTTTGGGGGGACATCGGACAAACTGGCCTAATGTTTACATCTTGACAGCTACGTAAATTACTGTTTACAATGGCCAGAATTTTAGTTGGCTTATTATTGTTGCTTTTATTTTCGTTGGTTTGCGGTGACACACACACACACACACACACACACGACAAACATATACACACTTAACAAACAGACCTAAACATTCATACACATCATCTTACAGTAGTATACTTCCGGTGAATCCTCTCACACATATTGCTCCCTCCCACCCATCCACACTAACAGCCTCTTCCTACCCTTCCACCCGCACAATCAGCCTCTTCCCTCCCACCCATCCACACTAACAGCCTCTTCCTACCCTTCCACCCGCACAATCAGCCTCTTCCCGCCCACCCACACTAACAGCCTCTTCCCTCCCACCCAAACTAACAGCCTCTTCCCTCCCACCCACCCACACTAACAGCCTCTTCCCTCCCACCCAAACTAACAGCCTCTTCCCTCCCACCCACCCACACTAACAGCCTCTTCCCTCCCTCCCACCCACACTAACAGCCTCTTCCCTCCCTCCCACCCACACTAAAAGCCTCTTCCCTCCCTCCCACCCACACTAACAGCCTCTCCCCTCCCACCCACCCACACTAACAGCATCTTTCCTCCCTCCCACCCACACTAACAGCCTCTTCCCTCCCACCCACCCACACTACAGCCTCTTCCCCCCTCCGCCTGATATGATTCTAACAAATAGCTACTTTCTACTATCCCAGAGCTGGTCAAACTATGGTCATCCTGACAGGCTGTACCTGACCCGCGGGCTTTAGTCTGGCCTACGTGTGTGGGTGTGGGTGAAAACGTCACATTTGAGACACACGATTTTGTTTATATATAGCAGCAGGGAGGAATACACAAATTTAGAAAAGAGGGAGAGATAGAGATAGATAGATAGATAGATAGTGATAGAAATAGATTGATAGATTGATATATAGATATATAGATGTATAGATAGATAGATAGATAGATAGATAGATATGGAGAGAGAGACAACGAGAGAGAGAGAGAGAGAGCGAGAGAGAGAGAGAGAGAGAACATTATTTTTATTTCTAGATATATAGATAGATAACGAGAGAGAGAGAGAGAGAGAGAGAGAGAGAGAGAGAGCGAGAGAGAGAGAGAGCGAGAAAGAGAGAGAGACAACGAGAGAGAGAGAGAGAGACAACAAGAGAGAGAGAGAAAGAGAGACAACGAGAGAGAGAGAGAGAGAGGGCGAGAAAGAGAGAGAGACAACGAGAGAGAGAGAGAGAGAGACAACAAGAGAGAGAGAGAAAGAGAGACAACGAGAGAGAGAGAGAGAGAGAGAGAGAGAGAACATTATTTTTATTTCTACTCATGTCAGTTGATGTAATTTGAACATTTCTAAGACCTTTGATCCAAAATTTTTCTTTTTAAAATCTGTTTCCTTCTTAAATTTTAATTTAGTTTTGATCTTAAACTTCAATGCAATTTAATTTTAAATCTTAAAACTTCATACAAGAGAATCGATACAAATTTCTTCGGCCTACACACCAGAACATTTGAACGAGATATAAATAGAACAAGAAATGTGCAAGAACATAATAAAGTGAGTTCAACTTTATAGTCTTTCGTCCTGACCTACATAGGGTGTTCTCAATTCAACTTCGAAATATGTTTTCCATCGAATGAAAATGTTAATAATAAAACCAGAGAGATAAATAGAGAGAATGTGGACTATTGGAACAATGTAGAGAGAATGTGGGCTATTGGAACAATATAGAGAGAATGTGGGCTATTGGAACAATATAAATATAGAGAATGTGTACTATTGGAACAATATATATAGAGAGAATGTGGACTATCGGAACAATATAAATAGAATGTGGGCTATTGGAACAATATATATATAGAGAGAATGTGGGCTATTGGAACAATATAGAGAGAATGTGGACTATTGGAACAATATAAATAGAGAGAATGTGGACTATTGGAACAATATAGATAGAGAGAATGTGGGCTATTGGAACAATATAAATAGAATGTGGGCTATTGGAACAATATAGAGAGAATGTGGGCTATTGGAACAATATAGAGAGAATGTGGGCTATAGGAACAATATAGAGAGAATGTGGGCTATTGGAACAATATAAATAGAATGTGGGCTATTGGAACAATATAAATAGAATGTGGGCTATTGGAACAATATAGATAGAGAGAATGTGGGCTATTGGAACAATATAGAGAGAATGCGGGCTATTGGAACAATATAAATAGAATGTGGGCTATTGGAACAATATAAATAGAGAGAATGTGGGCTAATGGAGCAATATAAATAGAGAGAATGTGGGCTATTGGAACAATATAAATAGAATGTGGGCTATTGGAACAATATAGAGAGAATGTGGGCCATTGGTACAATATAAATAGAATGTGGGCTATTGGAACAATATAAATAGAATGTGGGCTATTGGAACAATATAGAGAAAATGTGGGCTATTGGAACAATATAGATAGAGAGAATGTGGGCAATTGGAACAATATAAATAGAATGTGGGCTATTGCAACAATATAAATAGAGAGAATGTGGGCTATTGGAACAATATAGAGAGAATATGGGCTATTGGAACAATATAGATAGAGAGAATGTGGACTATTGGAACAATATAAATAGAGAGAATGTGGGCTATTGGAACAATATAGAGAGAATGTGGGCTATTGGAACATTATAGAGAGAATGTGGGCTATTGGAACAATATAGAGAGAATGTGGGCTATTGGAACAATATAGAGAGTATGTGGGCTATTGGAACAATATATAGAGAGAGAATGTGGGCTATTGGAACAATATAGAGAGAATGTGGGCTATTGGAACAATATAGAGAGAATGTGGGCTATTGGAACAATATAAATAGAATGTGGGCTATTGGAACAATATAAATAGAATGTGGGCTATTGGAACAATATATATATAGAGAATGTGGGTTATTGGAACAATATAGAGAGAATGTGGGCTATTGGAAAAATATAAATAGAATGTGGGCTATTGGAACAATATAGATAGAGAGAATGTGGGCTATTGGAACAATATAAATAGAATGTGGGCTATTGGAACAATATATATATAGAGAATGTGGGCTATTGGAACAATATAGAGAAAATGTGGGTTATTGGAACAATATAAATAGAATTTGGGCTATTGGAACAATATAGAGAGAATATAACCGACACGTGTTGTAGTGTAAACAAATAACCGGCACGTGTAGCAGTATTTACAAAAGACACGCTGTCCGTAATGCCAACTAATCTCTAACACCAGACTTTGCTCAGTGTGGATTGTCTTGACTCTAGGGTCACATGTCTTTATAATATCCACTGGTCTGACCTCATTGTGACCCTTTGTTGTTTCTAGCGGACAGTTTGAAGTATGTTACTCGAATTATGCCCCTTGATGAAATCAAACAAACAAACATGACAACTTATAAGTCGGCTAGCTTTACAGCTAACAGATAGATGATAAATCTGCTTGCTAAATCGAACAATATATATTTAAATGTTTATAGATTTATATCTTAAATGTCATCCCAATCAACGTATCTCTTTCTTTGTCACAAACTTAAATAAATCAAAGTTTTCAAACATAATAAAAATGATATGTGCGTCTGTAAACTTTGATGCTTTCACACTTTCCGCACATTGGAAACAAGCAATATAATCTATAACTCAATAGGATTCAAATTATAGTATATATAAAAGTAATTAGGGCTCTGAGTTAAATCGAAAGTAAAGAATTAATACAACAGTATTCCAGTTCAAAATACAATCATGAAACAAATCGGATCTGCCCAAAACCAAAAAATAATCTAGCCTACCGATCAAGCCTAATGGGATATAACTCTATGCAAAGGTTTTGCAGGGTACAGCTAGTAAGTATATCACATTTCATTTTGACAGCGCGTGTTTCCTCTTAATTGATAAACATAATCTCTAACTCGATGTATTGCGGTATATACGTTTTGATTGGACGCCTTTTACAGTGACACAGATGTAAACATAATCTCTAACACTCAGTTGGTTTCTCGCATGCGTCAATATCCGTATGTCTGTCTGTCTTTCTCTCACGCAATCAAATCATCTGTAACAAAGCCACAAGTAAAATACTTCTGTCAAGTCTTTCTCTCACATTACCTCTTTCATTAAAATCTAAAAAGAAAATAAAAAATTCTCTTGACCAATCGGTCACCGCTGCTCTCCGGGGGTGATTTCTAATCTAATCGCAATCAGCACCCCCCCCCCTTCCAACCACCACCACTTGATCCCGGGGGGGGGGGGGAGAGGCATAACTTGCTCACGATCCTCAAATAACTAGTGCTCAATCTTTAGGAGTAGCGGAACATGGTACACACTTCAGTATAAAGTAGAAATACAGCACAGAATATACATTCAACAGAATCCAAATCTTCAATTTAAATGGGTGATACTGGTACACTATTGAAGAGGAGAATACAGAAATGGCGGAATATTTTGAAGTCATTATCAGATGACTTTTTAAACAGCTGGATGTGCTCTCTGTATGACATATATTCTGTGAGCTACAGTGTCCTGCCTTCTACCCCCTCCCCCCCCCCCCACACACACTTAACATCCCCTTCGAACTAATAACAAATAAAAAATTCAGTTGAGCTGAACAACAGTTTCGGGAGGGGGTAACAGATTCTCCTAAAGTTCTTAGAAACGTGAATAAATGTGAATAAATTCTACGACCCCTCCCCTCCACTTGACAACTGGTTGCCGCCAGACAGTGAAAAAGATCTACACCGACATGGGCTGGGGTGTCGGATATGAGTTTTACCTCTGAACTAATAACAAATAAAAACATTCAGTTGAGTTGGACAACAGTCTGTCTTGAAACAAACAAAACATTCAGTTGAGGTGGACAACAGTCTGTCTTGAAACAAACAAAAACAACTGCAACTAAAAACTTTTGTTTATCAACTCGTGTCGATAAGTTTTAGGGATTTCTAATCTGAATGGGACCAGACCCCCTTCATTAAAACTAGGACGACCAGACCCCCTTCATTAAAACTGGAACCAGACCCCCTTCATTAAAACTGGGACCAGACCCCCTTCATTAAAACTGGGACCAGACCCCCTTCATTAAAACGGTTCCATTATATATACACATGGGCGTGGAAATTGGTTTTCATCGAGGACAAGGTTGTATTTTGTTTCCACATTCTCCTGACACCATGTGAGCTATGCGGGATGATGTTGTGATAAGGGAATAATTGTGAGATGGTGGTGGGAGGTGGGGTGATGGTGGGGTGATGGAATGATGGTGGGGTGAGGAATGATGGTGGGTGATGGAATGATGGTGGGGTGATGGAATAATGGTGGGATGAGGGCGGGATGATGGTGAAATGATGGAATGATGGTGGGATGATGTTGAGATGATGGGATGATGGTGGGTGATGGAATGATGGTGGGGTGATGGCATGATGGTGGGATGATGGGATAATGGTGGGGTGATGGAATGATGGTGGGATGATGGAATGATGGTGGGATGGTGGTGAGATGATGGGATGATGGTGGGATGATGATGGGATCATGGTGGGTGATGGAATGATGGTGGGATGATGTAATGATGATGGGTGATGGAATGATGGTGGGGTGATGGCATGATGGTGGGATGATGGGAAAATGGTGGAGTGATGGAATGATGGTGGGATGATTGTGAGATGATGGGAGGATGGTGGGGGATGGAATGATGGTGAGATGATGGAATGATGATGGGATGATGGGATAATGGTGGGATGATGGCGGGATGATGGTGAAATGATGGAAAGATGGTGGGATGATGGTGAGATGATGGGATGATCATGGGATGATGGTGGGTGATGGAATGATGATGGGGTGATGGCATTATGGTGGGATGATGGGATAATGCTGGGGTGATGGAATGATGGTGGGTGATGGAATGATGGTGGGATGATGGTGGGTGATGGTGAGATGATGGGATGATGGTGGGTGATGGTGAGATGGTGGGATGATGGTGGGTGATGGGATAATGATGGGATGATGGTGGGTGATGGGATAATGGTGGGATGATGGTGGGGTGATGGGATAATGCTGGGGTGATGGAATGATGGTGGGTGATGGAATGATGGTGGGATGATGGTGGGTGATGGTGAGATGATGGGATGATGGTGGGTGATGGTGAGATGGTGGGATGATGGTGGGTGATGGGATAATGATGGGATGATGGTGGGTGATGGGATAATGGTGGGATGATGGTGGGGTGATGGGATAATGGCGGGGTGATGGTGGGATGATGGGATAATGGTGGGGTGATGGAATGATGGTGGGGTGATGGTGGGGTGATGGGATAATGGTGGGGTGATGGAATGATGGTGGGGTGATGGGATAATGGTGGGGTGATGGAATGATGGTGGGGTGATGGGATAATGGTGGGGTGATGGAATGATGGTGGGATGATGGTGGGACGATGGGGTGATGGGATGATGATGGGATGATGGTGGGTGATGGTGAGATGATGGGATAATGATGGGATGATGGTGGGTGATGGGATAATGGTGGGGTGATGGTAGGTGATGGAATGATGGTGGGGTGATGGGATAATGGTGGGGTGATGGTGGGATGATGGGATAATGGTGGGGCGATGGAATGATGGTGGGGTGATGGGATAATGGTGGGGTGATGGAATGATGGTGGGGTGATGGGATAATGGTGGGGTGATGGAATGATGGTGGGATGATGGGATAATGGTGGGGTGATGGAATGATGGTGGGGTGATGGGATAATGGTGGGGTGATGGAATGATGGTGGGATGATGGGATAATGGTGGGGTGATGGAATGATGGTGGGGTGATGGGATAATGGTGGGGTGATGGAATGATGGTGGGATGATGGGATAATGGTGGGGTGATGGAATGATGGTGGGATGATGGGATAATGGTGGGGTGATGGAATGATGGTGGGATGATGGGATAATGGTGGGGTGATGGAATGATGGTAGGGTGATGGTGGGATGATGGGATAATGGTGGGGTGATGGAATAATGGTGGGGTGATGGGATAATGGTGGGGTGATGGAATGATGGTGGGATGATGGGATAATGGTGGGGTGATGGAATGATGGTGGGGTGCTGGGATAATGGTGGGGTGATGGAATGATGGTGGGATGATGGGATAATGGTGGGGTGATGGAATGATGGTGGGATGATGGGATAATGGTGGGGTGATGGAATGATGGTGGGATGATGGGATAATGGTGGGGTGATGGAATGATGGTGGGGTGATGGGATAATGGTGGGGTGATGGGATGATGGTGGGTGATGGTGAGATGATGGGATGATGGGATGATGGTGGGTGATGGAATGATGGTGGGATGATGGCATGATGTTGGGATGATGGGATAATGGTGGGATGGTGAAATGATGGTGGATGACGGTGGGATGATGGGATAATGTTGGGGTGATGGAATGATGGTGGGTGATGGAATTAGGGTGGGGTGATGGGATGGCGTTTGTCTTGTTCAACAGCAAAATTAATTTGGCGCTTCAAGATATTGCGTTCAGGTACTGATGAACCTCCCCACCCCACCCTCCACCCCCATCTTCCTATCTCTCCCTTGTACGCCATTGTAGCCAAACAGCTTTACAGTTTTGATGAGAACAACAATCACCAAAAAAAAAAAGCCAACCATTAAGCAAAAATAAAATCAGGAATCAACAGTGAGATTGTCTTTCACCAGGTGTTCAGACGCCCGATCTTTTCTTGTCTGTTGGCATTTTCTTGACTCTTCCCCACGACTCAATGCTTTTACTACTCTACCCTCCCCTCTCCCAAATCCCATGCCTGCTAGTTCTGCCATACACATCAAAGTCAGTCAAAGTTGGGGGAAGTAATAGAATCAGAAATCAAACAAACAAACGAACCTACAAATATTGTCTGTCGCCCAAGAAAAATAATAGTGCTATGACGTCATATGTCACAGTTTTCTAAAGGCACTCGTAACTTTCTGGCGTCGAGATTACAAAAATACTTCGAGTACATCACTCGGCATCAGGCGTCGAGATTACAGACACATCTCGCTGTCATCTTGAAAACGAGGCTCATGTGACAGTGTCTCTGTGATATTAGTGTGACCTTTATGTAGAATAAAAAAAAATATTTCTCCGGCTTTCGACTTCAACGAAGTAATCTGCTTTTAGTTTTGTTTTTCACCAGCCCACACACAAAGCAAACCGTTTGATGGATATTTCTTTGTGTCTTCTGTTTTTACTTTGCAAATAGGAACTGTAGTTAATCAATAATTATCTCCCAATATCATATTTTGTTTTCCCCCTGTAGAAGCCGTGATAAAAAATCTGGTTGGAGGCAGTAGTTTATGTTGGCGACTTAAATATCGGAGGCGTTGGACGGGAATGGGCGCTTGGGGGTGATTAGGTGGGGGGGGGGTAAATACAAGGCGTCTCCAGCATACAGTGGTCTGAATGAGACCAACGCTCTGGTGAATTTTTCCTTAACTTTTCCTTTAATTTTGTTCTTCATTTGAATTAAACCTTTCATGCGAAATACAGAATTACAACATGAAAGACGTAAACAAAAGATGTGGGTGGAGCTATGTTATCTAAGGGACTAGTATGGCTCGATGACCAGTCCAGCAGTTTACAAGATGTCACGTGTTTCCCATGACAGATGATTCACTTCTCTCTGTCCTTGTCATAAAGTCAATAAAACGAACCATTCACAGTAGCCACCCCCCCTCCCCCCTACTCGTCCCGTGCATCCAGAATTAGGTTACGCCAATGGTATTACCGGACATATACGAACTATACCAGGGCAGTATACCAGGGCAGTATACCAGGGCAGTATGTCAGAACAGATACGAACTATACCAGGGCATATACCAGAACAGATACAAACTATACCAAGCAGAATACCAGGATAGTATACCAGGGCAGTATGCCAGAACAGATACGAACTATAAAAGGGCAGTATACCAGAACATATATGAACTATACCAGGGCAGAATGCCAGAACAGATACGAACTATACCAGGGGAGTATACCAGGGCAGAATGCCAGAACAGAGACGAACTATACCAGGGCAGTATACCAGGGCAGTATACCAGAGCAGTATACCAGGGCAGTATACCAGGGCAGTATACCAGGGCAGTATACCAGGACAGTATACCAGGGCAGTATACCAGGGCAGTATGTCAGATTGCTATACTTTTCGTACAGGCGCTACATAAAAACGTTATCTAAAGTAGCACGAAACTAAAGTTTACAAAGTGATAAAGGCCTAATAAATGGATGCGCTACTTTATGCTACCTTTTTTTTTAGTTTTGCGCCACTTTGGTCCGAATTTGATTGCGTAATAGATCTTATCCATAGTTACTCTAATCTAGTGATCCACTATCCATTAGTTATCATTATAACCAAAATTGTTATGCCCTTATATTTTTGTTTCATTACAGCAGTTGTAGTAATTTTTGTTTAAACATTTAAAAAAAAAACAACCATAATGAAAACGTTAAACTTTTTTAATTGCGACGTTATATCACGCATGCGCAGAGTTTACTTAAATCTATCTCTTTGTCCCCCTCCCTCTCTGGTCCCTAGGGTGGGTGTTGAACGCCCTTTCAACTATTTCCCATCGTTCTTTGTGACACAGACGTTAACAGAATCGTCCATCTTGTGAGCTTCTAGAATCAACCCCTGAGGCAGTTTATGGAATGTTCTTTGAAAAGATGAAACAATTCATTTCCAATGTCGTCTGCTGCTGAGAACGTCCAAACAGCAACAACCGTTGGGGACAAAACTGTTTCCTGAAGTAGAAGTTAACTGAAAGATAAACAAAACAGCAAGAACAGCATATGTTGGGTGAAATTGTAAACAGAGATGAAATATTAAAAAAAAAAGAAATAGAGAGGGGTGGGTGGGGAACGAGAGAATTTGATCAACGGAAATTGGAAAAAAAACCTTAAGATTCCAATCAGATGTTTCTATGGTAACGTGGATTCCTGAGAGTTTGATTGGACAAATTTGACTGAACAAAACGGAAATGGATTTGTATAAGTCATTGCCATTTTCAGACAAGCTGTTCCACTTATAAATTGTTGCCTGCACACCTTCAGGCATGTGAATATTACATCTCATCGCCAATCATCAGTTATTATGTTACTTCAAATGTGATCTGTTCATTTTCTGTCTGAAGGGTTGTGGTACTGTCAGGGCTTCTGCGAGTGGGGTGAGGGGGGTAACCCCAAACTTGGAGGGCCCCGACTTACTATTTTTTCTGCTTCAGATTTGTGTTGAATGGGGTCAGGGGGCCCCTGCTGTCTTAGTTTGTAAGGGGCATGAGATTTTCTGGTAGTTGCTCTGGTACGATACACACTTTACATTTACGGCCCTGCATAGGTCAATCACCCAGGGCCCCACGTACACAAGCAGTATGTTTAGGCCCCCGCCTGCTATTTTGTTGGTGTTATTGTTGTTTATACTGTCTATTTTTAGTTCCCATAAAGCCATTTCTGTATTCAATAATTTCTATCTAAAATAATAATGTTTAGTAGCCAACGGTCAGTGGTCACACAAGAATGTTAAGTACCCAATGGTCAGTGGTCACACAAGAATGTTAAGTACCCAATGGTCAGTGGTCACACAAGAATGTTAAGTACCCAATGGTCAGTGGTCACACAAGAATGTTTTGTACCAAATGGTCAGTGGTCGCACAAGAATGTTTAGTACCCACTGGTCAGTGGTCACACAAGAATGTTTTGTACGAAATGGTCAGTGGTCACACAAGAATGTTTAGTACGAAATGGTCAGTGGGCATATTTTATTCAAAGCGATTAGCCGGTCAGCTAGCAGAAAGAAAGGGAAAAGAAATTTCTAAAGCGTAAACCCGTTGGGTCTGTCTGGCATGGTGCCCAGTTGACAGGGGGGGGGTGGGTTCTCATACATAAGGCGCTGAGCTTTTATGTACTCCCTTCGTACACACCCCACCTCACATACACACACGCACACACACGCACACACACATATACATATAGTTCCATCTTTTTATTTCCCTTTGGTATTGAAAAGTGTTCTTTTGAGTTGCATGTGTTCTTGTGTTTTTGTATGTCAGTGTTCTTTTGAGTTGCATGTGTTCTTGTGTTTTTGTACGTCAGTGTTCTGATGAGTTGCATGTGTTCTTTAGGAATGTGTATAGAGAGCATTTTATCAGTGTCAATAATTTATGTCTTGTCTATGTTCTTTATGTATGTTCTATATGCTTATTTGTGTGTTCATTATGTGTATTTTGTTTGTTTGTATGTGTGCGTGTGTTCTTTATGTGTGTTTTGAATGAATAAGTGTATGTGGTCTTTATGTGTCTTATGTATGTTTGTGTTTTCTTTAGGTATATTTTGTATGTTTATTTGTGTGTGTGTATGTGTTTATGTGTGTTTTGTTGGTTATTTGTGTGTATGTGTGTTTTTAAAGAGAATTTTGTATGGTTATTAGTGTGTGTGTGTGTGTGTTTATGGGGGTTTTATATGTTTATACGTGTTTATGTGTTCATTATGAGTGTGTTTTGTAAGTTTATGTGTGTGTATGTGTTTATGTGTGTTTTGTTGGTTATTTGTGTGTATGTTTTTATGATCTGAGTACATTTAGTTTAAGGTGTGAATGTTTTCAACACTAGGGGCCCACAGTCAAGGGCCCCCCGTATAAAACTCTATCAGCTCAAGACCCCCGGATCCCCCACACGCCCATTTTGCAGCCAAATAAAATATAACAAACAAAAAAATTCATAAGCGACGGGGCCTAAAGGTATGTGATTCCTGACAAGTATTTGGGTTGTTCCCCCCCCACACCATCTTGCGGCCCTTATCTTTAAATAGTGTTTCAATCAGTTCACCCCCCCCCCCACTTATCCCCTCCCCCCCCCTTCCCTAGTTGTTCAATGTTTGACTTTTTGTGAATGTCATGAGCAAGATTAAAAAAAAGAACAACAGAAGCACACATTTGTTTATCACTGATCGATATCACACAGACCAGGCGACAAACTCCAACGATACGACAGTGTCAACTTATCGACTAGCCGCCCCCCCCCCCCGGGCTGGGAGTCATCTTAAAGAACGCCTTGTTTTCAAAAAAAAAAAATATTATCAAAACTCTTCAGAAATTCTCGTTTTCCCCCATCTTCCCAGCGTTGATATGGCTGCTCGATAACTCTTCCACAGCAATTAGAATATTGCTTAATGCTCATGGGAAAGGAAATGACGCAAAAGGGGCCGGGGGGGGGGTAGACCTTTCATTCATAATTCGAAGCAGTTTAACAGCAGATTGTGTTACATCAGAAATGAATAATTATAAGAAGAAAAAGCGGAAATATAAATGGTTTTCCATAACAAAGACAGCCGATTCAGACACGTGGCTTCCTGTAAACAATTCCATGAGGAATTTCTCGTTCCAGACATCGGATTCTCTGACTTTTTATTATGTGTTACAATGGCGTACGGTCACGTGGGTGGCACTCGATGTATCCTTGGACGCATGCGCACTTGTTGTGCGAGGAAACCTACTTATTATGCACGCATGTTTCTATAGACCGTCATAAACATACCCGTTTCCGCATCTTCGCTCTCCGTCCTCTTTCTCTCTCCCCCCCCCCCCCCATATCTCCCAATCCACCCCCACCCCCCTGTCCCGTCTATTTTGGCTGTAAAAAAGAAATTATGGTTATATTCCTTTGAAACGTAGTCACTTTATGGTTTTACAGCAAGACAGTCAGACATAGAGAGAGAGTGAGAGAGATAGAGAGAGAGATAGAGAGAGAGACAGAGAGAAAGAAAATGAGAGAAGGAGTGAGAGAGTGAGATAGATTGTGACAGAGAGAATGAAAGAGAGTGGGAGAAAGGAGAACATAACCATATCATTGTATGAGTATACGATACAATTGATAACATCAAATACATACTTGAACTTGGCAGCCAACTTGTCCCTTCCCCCCCCCCCCCCCCCACCTGTCTCCGGGCCTTTTCCAGGACAAATACCTGTCAATTATGATGTTACTGGAGTACCGGCAGCTACTTTTATTGAAGACCCCAAGCTTCTATTAGGCTGAATTTCGGCTCCACGTGACAGTTGTGGTGTTCTGTAGATTAACGTTGATTATGTCTGTTATGGTGTTCTGTAGATTAACGTTGATTATGTCTGTTGTGGTGTTCTGTAGATTAACGTTGATTATGTCTGTTGTGGTGTTCTGTAGATTAACGTTGATTATGTCTGTTGTGGTGTTCTGTAGATTAACGTTGATTATGTCTGTTGTGGTGTTCTGTAGATTAACGTTGATTATGTCTGTTGTGGTGTTCTGTAGATTAACGTTGATTATGTCTGTTGTGGTGTTCTGTAGATTAACGTTGATTATGTCTGTTGTGGTGTTTTGTAGATTAACGTTGATTATGTCTGTTGTGGTGTTCTGTAGATTAACGTTGATTATGTCTGTTGTGGTGTTCTGTAGATTAACGTTGATTATGTCTGTTGTGGTGTTCTGTAGATTAACGTTGATTATGTCTGTAACTATTGTCCAATATTTGAGTCACATGCTCACTCCATGAACTATTGATCATATTGTATTGATTGTATTGATTAGTCATCAGATCAGTGTCGCAGGATAACCTGAACTTGTTTTACATAAATAATTTTTTATTTTGTTTTGTTTCATTTATTCTCCACCTGGCGATTCACCCACCCACCCACCCCCACCCCCAGCAGATCTAGAGATGAGAATTTCGCGGTTCTCAAATTTTATTTTCCGCTTTCCATTTGCACCCGTCAGCACCAAATCCTGGCTCCCCACCCCCACAGGGCTACACCCCGAAAAGACCTCCCACCCACCCCTTACAATAGCATCCCCCGTTCCATTACGTTGTTGATAGTCTGAATTAGTGGGTGTGTGTGGGGAGGAGGGGGTAACCGCAACAAAAATGTCACATTTGCATATCTGCTTTAACAAAAATAATACTGTTGTGTTTGTCTATTTCTTGGTCTGTTTTTCTGTTTGTCCAAATTGACTAGAATTTTTTCTTGTCTGTGTGTCGAGATATTCCAAGACACTTTATCCTGGAGCTGTTGTGTAATGAATACTGACTTATTATTTAGAGAGATCTTTGTTTACACAGGATACATCGTAACATCGGTCTGTCCTGCCTTCCACCAGTCTATCGGTCTTTCCTGCCTTCCACCAGTCTATCGGTATGTCCTGCTTTCCACCAGTCTATCGGTCTGTCCTGCCTTCCACCAGTCTATCGGTCTGTCCTGCTTTCCACCAGTCTATCGGTCTGTCCTGCCTTCCACCAGTCTATCGGTCTGTCCTGCTTTCCACCAGTCTATCGGTCTGTCCTGCCTTCCATCAATCTATCAGTCTGTCCTGACTTCCATCAGTCTATCGGTCTGTCCTGCCTTCCAGAGAGAGAGAGAGAGAGAGAGAGAGAGAGTGAAGAGAGGGATAGATAGATATGTAGATAGATAGATAGATAGATAGATAGATAGAGAGATAGATAGATAGATAGATAGATAGATAGATAGAGATAGATAGATAGATAGATAGATAGATAGATAGATAGATAGATAGATAGATAGATAGATAGATAGATACAGACATATATACAGGATGAAAGGACATGGAATGACGTGCATCTGTCTATGCATCAATCCGTCATTTTGAACAATTAATCCTATACAATGGTTACAATATATATATACATACACACACACACACACACACATATATATATATATATATATATATATATATATATATATATATATATATAAATCTTGCATAACAAACAATCTTTTATCTTAAAGTCGATAAAAGCTTCAAACAGCCAAGGGGAGGTAATGGCTTTAAACTTATCTGGAAGAGAATAAACTCCCTGCAGCAGTCAGAGCAAACACTGCGCGTTCTTTGAGAGGAAAAACAAATAAATGTAATAGGGAAATAAAAACCCAGCTTTATATCCAAAGAAAAACTTTGCCCAAGTCAATGGAACTGTTCGCCTTCTAATTTTGGCTTGTAATCTTTGCATTTCTACGTTTGTTTTTTTTTTGGGGGGGGGGGGGGAGATAGAGAGAGAGAGAGAGAAAGAGAGAGGTTTAGGGGAGGAGAGTTGTATAAACAATAGTTTAGGAAGTGGCTTGTGGTAAAAATGACCGTTACGCCTACAGGGAATTACCTTCCCCCGGCTAATGCTGCTTTAACCACACCACAACCACCCCCGTTTACTAGTCGATGTTTTTGGACTGAATACATGATGACTGTAGCCGAGAGTCATGGAGCAGCAGCCATGTAGGCACCACGGTGGCGTTAGGTATCTGGCGCCTCTGGTATTCAAACCAGTGATCCGAATCATCCATCAACAACCAAGTTGCACCGTGTGCGACCTTTTGGCCCCTGACGTCAGCACTGCGTTCATTTCAGTTCACTATCCCCGGACTCACTATCCCCCCACCCTCGGATGTTCTCCCCCCCCCCCCACTTGACTTTCGTAAACTTATTTTTTTTAATTTTACTTTTTACTTGACTCCAGACTTAATGAACTTTTAGTTTCGACAATCGAGAGTACATTACAATGGTGAACATTCGGAAATCTCACACAAGATCACTGGAAGAAACTTTTGGAAAAAATCTTACCTCCCCCCCCCCCCCACTTCCCATCTAATTTAAGATTGATAGATGCTGCGCCTAAAGGTGAATCGCCCTCCCAAGTTGAATACTAACGAGATTTGTTTCTTTTTTCAACCTTTGACTAAACCTTCAACTACAAATGTACTTTAATAGAAAGTAAGACAGAGAAGAAAAACAAAAACAGATGGTGACTGACATATGGTGACTGACATATGGTGAATGACATACGGTGACTGAATATGGTGACTGACATATGGTGACTGACATATGGTGACTGACATATGGTGACAGACATATGGTGACTGACATGGTGACTGGCGTCTGGTGACTGACATATGGTGAATGACATACGGTGACTGAATATGGTGACTGACATATGGTGACTGACATATGGTGACTGGCGTCTGGTGACTGACATATGGTGAATGACATACGGTGACTGAATATGGTGACTGACATATGGTGACTGACATGTGGTGACTGACATATGGTGACTGACATATGGTGACAGACATATGGTGACTGACATATGGTGACTGACATATGGTGACTGGCGTCTGGTGACTGAAATATGGTGACAGACATATGGTGACTGACGTATGGTGAATGACATACGGTGACTGAATATGGTGACTGACATATGGTGACTGACATATGGTGACTGACATATGGTGACAGACATATGGTGACTGACATATGGTGACTGACATATGGTGACTGGCGTCTGGTGACTGACATATGGTGACTGACATATGGTGACTGACATATGGTGACAGACATATGGTGACTGACATACGGTGACTGAATATGGTGACTGACATATGGTGACTGACATATGGTGACTGACAGATGGTGACTGACAGATGGTGACTGACAGATGGTGACTGACAGTTGTTGGTCTAGTTTTCTTAGCTCGTCCATCATTTATTTTTATTATGCACGCAGGGGCCCGTCAAGATTATAAAGGCCCCCTCCTGGTGCTCCCCTCCCTTAAATCAATGAGTGTCGTGACTCTAATGCTGGTACTACTCGGCCATTACCATCGCACTATGACGGTCCTATGTCCTAAAGAGATTGGACAACAACCAACACAATATTACTATACGGTGATACCTCCAAATACGAACAACACAATATTACGTATAAAGTGATACCTCCAAATACGAACGATCTAAAACTAGAAAGATTTTTTTTGAATCCGTATAAACATTTTCCTATAAATTCGCGCTCGTACCCATTGTTTGATCTGCTCTTGTGCTGGTCCCACCTGCATGATCCCCCCTTGCGCTGGTACCACCTGCTTGATCTCCCCTTGCACTGGTACCACCTGCTTGATCTCCCCTTGCACTGGTACCACCTGCTTGATCTCCCCTTGATCTGGTATCACCTGCTTGATCTCCCCTTGCGCTGGTACCACCTGCTTGATCTCCCCTTGCGCTGGTACCACCTGCTCGATTCTCCCTCTCCATGTAAATATGCTAATAATAATTAATGTACTGTATTAATAATTCAAATATTGTACATTTTATCTTAACCATCGAGTCAGTGCTCGATTTAAGAAAAAAACCAGTGCCGGGGAAGAAAAAAAATGTCTGCAGAGCCGGGGATAAATGTCTATGGTTCCATCCCCGGCAGGGATATATTAGCTAAAGCAGAGCCGGGGATGACAGGTCTCGTCGGTAAATCGAGCCCTGCATCGAGAACATTTACTGCAAAACAAAAGAATGAATCAACTCATCCATTTTTTTTTTATGATTGATGGAAAACTGATTTGGAAATCGAAAGATTCATTAATTGAATGATTTTCAGGAATTGATTACATTTTTATTTCTGAGATATCACTATGATATTAAATTGACTTATCTCAGCTACATTATGTCGTTGTTTGAGTAATATAAACATAATCATCTTGCCATTGGATAGACTGGCCAATGAATCAATTACGTAATGCTTACAACACGATTGGTCGAATGACACTCACGTGATATGAATTGTTCAACAAGATTGGTCAATTACTCTGTCAATGCCAACTGAGCTCAGATAATGTTTTAATTTATACCAAGTGTATTCCCACAAAAATCAATGAACTAATTTCATATTATCAGTCAACTGTAGGTCATCTGACATGCAGAAATGAGCTTCAAGTTAAATCAGTGATTAACTCCCTTCTTCACCCCCCCCCCCCGCTCCCGTCCCTTTTTGCTAGTTTTAGCCTCGTTTTGAGTTTCATGCTTACTAATTGTCACGTGGCTTCAAGGCGCTCCCAAGGCAACCAGTGACAGCTCGTTGACAGACGCCATGACTAAAATGTGGGCCATCGCCGGGTGCTTAAAACACTAGGTCACTGTGCTACATACGTTGGGCATTCCTTGTGCAGGGACGTGGGTCGGTTCCATCACACATAGTGCCTAAATCAAGGCCCTTTAATGTCCCCCCCCCAAGCACCAACTATTTGTGTGATCCCTCCCCCCCCCCACCCTTCTCCCGAATTTAAATTTAAATTCGATTTTATTTTATATCGCTTTTTATTATGCGTGACTTTATGGCTGTGTCTCATTTAGTATGTGTGACATTATGGCCGTGTCTCATTTATTATGCGAGACATTATGGCTGCGTCTCATTTATTAAAAGGCCCGCTGTAAAATTAAATAAGATTTCATTTCATACAGCTGTTAAGACATTTTGTCTCTGAGACATATCATATGCCTTTTATTGTTTTGAATGCATTCCATACGATACAGCCCTATAACATTACGTAAGCTAATGTAATCTCACATAATGCACAATGATGCCATGCAATACAATAACAGCTAACAAGGATCAAAACGTCAAAACACATACAGCAATATTCTGTTTATATTGTTTCTATGTTGGCGGTTGGGTTAATGACGCTAAGCTTCTATTTAAATGACATTTTTAATTACATAGAACTAATAAATGACTACCCAAGACTTTAAATTATCCACTCAATATTGTTTTGCTTTGTTAATATGTGTGAGGGTGGTATAACACATAATCAGCAAAGATCTGATTAAAAAGGGAGGGTAGTAGGGTCATATGGTAGTAGGGTAATGTGGCAGTAGGGTAGTGTGGTAGTAGGGTAGTATGGGAGTAGGGTAGTGTGGTAGTAGGGTAGTGTGGTAGTAGGGTCATATGGTAGTAGGGTAGTGTGGTAGTAGGGTAGTGTGGTAGTAGGGTAGTATGGGAGTAGGTTAGTGTGGTAGTATGATAGTTTGGTAGTAGGGTAGTATTGGAGTAGGGTAGTGTGCAAGTAGGGAAGTGTGGTAGTAGGGTAGTATGGGAGTAGGGTATTATGGGAGTAGGGTAGTGTGGTAGTAGGGTATTATGGGAGTAGGGTAGTGTGGTAGTAGGGTAGTGTGGTAGTAGGGTAGTGTGGTAGTAGGGTAGAGTGGGAGTAGGGTAATATGTGAGTAGGGTAGTGTGGTAGTAGGGTAGTGTAGGCGGATAGTTAAATGGATTCGACTGGGTGTTTTGCTACTTACGGTAATCTGCCTCCCACCCAAACATCAGCCTCCCATAATCACACACACCACACACTTCACTCATACATTGCACTCACACACAACACACACCTCACTCATACAGTGCACTCACACACAACACACACTTCACTCATACATTGCACTCACACACAACACACACCTCACTCATACATTGCACTCACATACAACACACACCTCACTCATATATTGCACTCACACACAACACACACCTCACTCATACATTGCACTCACACACAACACACACTTCACTCATATATTGCACTCACACACAACACACACCTCACTCATACAATACGCTCGACACA
>JAGDYQ010000116.1:940016-1111766 GCA_021962125.1 Bulinus truncatus
GCCACAACTACACATGTAACATAAGCCACAACTACACATATCAACATAAGCCACAACTATACATGTAACATAAGCCACAACTACACATGTAACATAAGCCACAACTACACATGTAACATAAGCCTCATTCACACATGTAACATAAAGCCTCAACTACACATGTAACATAAGCTACAACTACACATGTAACATAAGCCACAACTATACATGTAACATAAGCCACAACTATACATGTAACTGTAAATTACAACTTCACCACATGTAACATAAGCCACAACTATACATGTAACATAAGCCACAGCTATACATGTAACGCAAGCCACAACTTCACCCGCAACAACAAACTACCGCTGTACATCTTTGATAACATAAACACAAGAAAACTGTTGCAATAAAGCCGACCTTTTACAACAATGTAACTATTAAAATTAGTGTTAAATTTTGACCACAAGATGAAAGCTGAACTCTTTCTACTTGCTCCTTTTTATTATCATTAGTTTGAAGTCAATTTTCTTTGCTGGCGCTAATCGATTTCGACACGATCAGAGCTGTATTATGTCCCTTACTTTGAAAACCTGTTCTTTGAAGGCAGGAGGTGTTAGGAATAGAAATAATAAGCTAATGGATATATGCACATATAAGCATACATCTGCGAACGAGTCAACCATACCGTCTACGGCATTTCAAGGCGTCAGTGTTAACTATTGTCTACTGTATACGATGTTTTTCAAAATTTCGACATCTGTGTAACACCCCAACTTTTTTTATTTTCGTAATACTGGTTACCCCAAATAAAAAAAAAAAACAAAAACAAATGTGTCTATTTTCCATCGTGTTTTTCCCCACATTTCATTGTTTTCGGTTTAGCCATGCAGTGGGTCTCAAGCCGGTACATAGCGTGACCCCACCACACTCACCGTAACCCCACCACAGTGTGGCACCACACTCACCATTGACCCCACCACACTCACACCGCGTACCCCTTAATTGTACAACAATTTGGGAAACACTGTTCTAAAGTAATGGTTCTCCGTGTGTGATTTGAACTGGTAGCCTCACTTTTTGAAATTAATTTCATTATCGCAGACATATACAATGCAATTTTACCTTTTATTTCTTTTATTCATCTGTTTCTCTCTTTCTTTATTCGTGAGTCGGGAAAACGGAACAGATTACTTAGTGGGTCACGAATGGTATAAAATTGAGAAACCTTGGTCTAATGTTTTCGTTTCTACGGAAGGGAGGCACCGGAAGTACAGGAAAGAACTGCGGGGTGAAATGGAGAGGAAGTGACGCATTATAAGAATGTCAATCCACACCCACCCATCAATTTATTAACAGCTTTCATTCTTAAATTTAACGCGTACACTGAAGGTATCGATTACGACGTCTGATCTTGAAACTGTCTTATGAGCTAGATTTTTTAAAAGAATCGAAGCAACATGACGTTTAGAGTGATGTTTATTTATTTCATTTGAATCGATTACTTTATTTGTTTACTAGCTAAGTGACTTTATCCAGCAGCGAGGGTGACGTCATCGATTACGCCAGCATTAAATCTGTATACAGGCTACACTTGTACATTATATAATTCAAACTGTATTACAGGCTACACTTATACATTATATAATTCAAACTGTAGGCAGAGCCCCCTTGTACATTATATAATTCAAACTGGATACAAACTACATTTATAATGATATAATTCAAACTGTATACATGATACACATATGCTTGATATAATTTAACTAAATGGATATTTCAGGTCATGGTTTAAGTCCTCGCTTATCTCCCGTGGGGCCTCCACGGCCATTGCACTCTCTGCTATGGTGGGGATGAAAGAAGGGCACCATAAAACCAGTCCTATTAGTGGTTTATAGTAGAGATTTTATCTCACCCTTACAGGGACTTTACACAAACACGCACAACACACACACAAACACACACAAACACACACAACACACACACAACACAGTCAACACAGACACACACAAACAACATACACACACACACACACACACCTTTCATTCTTGACTCAAAAACAACCAAATAATTCTTATTTATTTATATATATTGTGTGTCTGTCTTGTGTGTGTGTTGTGTGTGTGTTGTTTGTGTGTGTCTGTCTTGTGTGTGTGTGTTTTGTGTGTTGTATCTGTTGTATCTGTTGTGTGTGTTGTGTGTGCTGTATGTGTTGTGTGTGTGTGTTGTGTATGTGTTGTGTGTGTTGTGTGTGTGTGTTGCGTTGTGTAATACTAAAAAAAGCTAGCTATCAATATACAGATAAATTTAATATTAATGGGGGAAAATGCATGTTTCCTCAGAGCCCTTCAAGGAAATAGATGTTTATACATTAGTATAATTAACACTTATACATATTTTTTAACATCTCAGTCCTTGACTCACACATCTATAAATATATTTTCTAAACGCTTGGGGGTGTATGTCCCACAAATCGAGCTTCGCTATTTTCAAACGAAATATGTCTACTAACAGTTAGTTGCGAAATCAGCTAAATACTTAGTAAATATATTTTCTTAGAACAATAAAAATATTTCCATTGATAATAAAACAGCTGTGTTAATAATAAAACCCTCTGCAATAATAGACAACCCCCCCCTCCCGCTATCGCAGACATTATGGTTTGTCTTCTGCAAACAAATGTATTCAGCCGTCATATAGCATTCTGACGTCAGTTGAAAGTCGAGCCAATAGCCTTCCTGGCCAATCGATGAGCGCAGCAGTGGAAAAAGGTAATTAAATGTGCCAGATTTTGTTTGTAATTCAAGCTAAAACGTTTCACACACAATAATTATGCTCCATCGTCAGGTTAATTTGGTATTTTTTTTTCTTTTAGATATGGCCATAAATAATATTTCCTTTTTTAATTCATGAACAAATGAATTGTATGAGTTCATCTTTAGGCCCAATTTCTCTGAAATATCTAATTTTAAAAAAGTCAACATGTCATTATTAGTGACTTAAATAATAGAAAATACCACAATATCATATCATGACCAGCTAGGTGAAACTTCATCTATGGTCTCAGTATATAAATAATATTTTCAAATCATGTAATGCTAAAACAATAACAATCAAATCATTTTTCCCCCAGAAATTAAAAACTGCATACCCTGTCAATTTATAATTCCATTTTTATGGGGGAAGGGAGGGCTATAAAGTAGGATGGGGTCAATGAACTCTATCGATCTCTCTTCCCACCCCCCTTACCCGGTTTCCTTTTTCAAGTACACCGCTTTCCTTGTCCCCACCCATCCCTAGCATTCTGCTGCCCTAATGATAATCATAAAACACCAGGGTCCAGCAATCAACCAATCCATGGCGGGGCAAACAGAGCAACATTATAAATTGAAGAAAGTCCGCATCGTTTATTAATATATATCCACCCCTCCCCGCTCACCAGTACCTCTCCACGTCCTACTGATGCAATAATTCACTGGGCGGCCGAGGTGTTATTCTTCTTTCTATCCGTAGTTTAGCTTGTTTGTGTGTGTTTGTTTGTGTGTGTTTGTTTGTGTGTGTATTTGTTTGTGTGTGTTTGTTTGTGTGTGATTGTGTGTGTGTTTGTTTGTGTGTGTTTGTTAGTGTATGTGTTTGTGTATGTGTTTGTGTGTGTGTTTGTTTGTGTGTTTGTGTGTTTGTTTGTATGTGTGTTTGTTTGTGTGTGTGTGTTTGTCTGTGTATGTTCGTTTGTGTGTGTGTTTGTTTGTGTGTGTGTTTGTGTGTGTGTGTGTGTATTTGCTTAAGTATGTGCACCATTTCTTTTGTTTCTTTTTACTGTCATCACGTCTCTCCCCCTTCTCTCCCTTTCTCTCTCTCCCCATCTCTCTCTCCCTCTCACTCCCCCTCCCTCTCCCTCTTTCCCTCTCCCTCCCTCTCACCCCCCTCTCTCCTTCTCTCTCACTTTATTATTTTACATGTATTTTTTAGCCCACTTCTTCCTCTCTTTTTTTTCCTTTTACTTATGTCTATCTATCTATCTATCTATCTATCTATCTATCTATCTATCTATCTATCTATCTATCTATCTATCTATCTATCTATCTATCTATCTATCTATCTATCTATCTATCTATCGATATCTATCTATCTATCTATCTATCTATCTATCTATCTATCTATCTATCTATCTATCTATCTATCTATCTATCTATCTATCTATCTATCTATCTATCTATCTGTCTGTCTGTCTGTCTATCTATCTATCTATCTATCTATCTATCTATCTATCTATCTATCTATCTGTCTGTCTGTCTATCTATCTATCTATCTATCTATCTATCTATCTATCTATCTATCTATCTATCTATCTATCTATCTATCTATCTATCTATCTATCTGTCTATCTATCTATCTATCTATCTATCTATCTATCTATCTGTCTGTCTGTCTGTCTGTCTGTCTGTCTGTCTGTCTGTCTGTCTGTCTATCTATCTATCTATCTATCTGTCGTAAATCCTGGACAGTTCTAGAAAAAATTACACCAGCGCATTGTTGCTCAAAATGTGGGTCTCGGAATTTTTTTTTAGAAATGTCGCATAATAATAATAATAATAATAATAATAATAATAATAATAATAATAATAATAATAATAACAACAACAACAAACAATAACAACAACAACAACAACAACAATAATAATAATAATAATAATAATAATAATAATAATAACAACAACAACAACAACAACAATAATAATAATAATAATAATAACAACAACAACAACAACAACAACAACAACAATAATAATAATAATAATAATAATAAATTTGAAAAAGTATTCATGCATTTATAGCTACAACTTTTATCCTTGCATGTTAACAGAAGGTCGAATATGTTTACAATAAGTCTAAGTACCACTGGACGTGCACTGCACTAGCGCCATTTGATAAAAATTACTTTTTTTTGCAATTTACAACACAACTAATGTTGAAATGACACTTTACAACACAGCTAATGTTGAAATGACACTTTACAACACAACTAAAGTTGAAATGACACTTTACAACACAACTAATGTTGAAATGACACTTTACAACACAACTAATGTTGAAATGACAATTTACAACACAACTAATGTTGAAATGACACTTTACAACACAACTAATGTTGAAATGACACTTTACAACACAACTAATGTTGAAATGACAATTTACAACAAAAATAATGTTGAAATGACAATTTACAACAAAACTAATGTTGAAATGACAATTTACAACACAACTAATGTTGAAATGACAATTTGCAACACAAATAATATTGAAATGACAATTTACAACAAAAGTAATGTTGAAATGACAATTTACAACACAACTAATGTTGAAATGACAATTTACAACACAAATAATATTGAAATGACAATTTACAACACAAATAATATTGAAATGACAATTTACAACACAACTAATGTTGAAATGATAATTTACAACACAACTAATGTTGAAATGAAAAAAAAATACAACACAACTAATTTTGAAACCATAATTAGCAGCAGATGGCTATCTATAGATATATTCATTGCGCATGCGCAGCTAATAAGAGTAATAAGATTCGGTATCAACCACAGTCCAGATATAATATCTAATCTGTCATCTGTGGTACCAACTACAAGCTTAGAGAGTTATCCCACTTTAATAGCCTGTGACCTGGATTATTGCCCTTCGGTTCACTCCGAGCTTAAAGCTATAACTGGTTCTTTTTTGTTCATATTATGTAATACAAGTACTTGAATGGCTGACTAGTATCAATATTATACAACACGCGGAAATGATATTCAAGACGGGCGGCTTCTATGTTTGGCCCGCTAGCCACGACCCCTGGAGGTTGTTACGCCAAATCGATGATGTTGTTTTTCCCCCTCATTGGAGATCCTGTTCTGGTTTGTTTTTTTCAATCAGAAATATTTCAGCTCGAGTCGGCACTACGGGGGTTCTCTGTAAGATCTGACTTGATTCAGAATTTAAAGAAGCTAGCCTAACTTTTCTTTAATTTCCAATAAACAAACTAATGTTCACACATGCATATAACGATCAGATGTAAACACATATTTCAGACTGGATACTCAAAATGGTTTTCCTCTCCATTCGATCGACTGTTTGTACACACAAACACAAACACACATACACACAAATTAATTTCCTGGTGAGTCGAAGTCATGACTTAAGTACAATCACATATCAAGGTAGTCTGCACACGCAGGTCAGTACCTGCCTACACACCGGCTCTAAAAGCTGTACCCGCCTACTCACGGCACATGTAGCTGTACCAGCCCACACACCAGCTTATTTAGCTGTACCTACCTACACACCGACACATTTAGCTGTACCTACCTACACACCGGCTTATTTAGCTGTACCTACCTACACACCGACACATTTAGCTGTACCTGCATACACACCGTCACATTTAGCTGTACCTACCTACACACCGGCTTATTTAGCTGTACCTACCTACACACCGGCACATTTAGCTGTACCTGCCTACACACCGGCACATTTAGCTGTACCTGCCTACACACCGGCTGATTAAGCCGTACCCGCGTACACACCGTCACATTTAGCTGTACCTGCCTACACACCGGCTCATTTAGCTGTACTTGCCTACACACCGGCTCATTTAGCCGTACCAGCGTACACACCGGCACATGTAGCTGTACCAGCCCACACACCGGCACATTTAGCTGTACATACCTACACACCGGCACATTTAGCTATACCTGCCTACACACCGGCACATTTAGCTATACCTGCCTACACACCGGCACATTTAGCTATACCTGTTACACACCGGCACATTTAGCTATACCTGCCTACACACCGGCACATTTAGCTGTACCAACCCACACACCGGCTTTTTTAGCTATACCTGCCTACACACCGGCACATTTAGCTACACCTGCCTACACACCGGCACATTTAGCTATACCTGCCTACACACCGGCACATTTAGCTATACCTGCCTACACACCGGCACATTTAGCTATACCTGCCTACACACCGGCACATTTAGCTATACCTGCCTACACACCGGCACATTTAGCTATACCTACCTACACACCGGCTCATTTAGCCGTACCCGCGTACACACCGGCACATGTAGCTGTACCAGCCCACACACCGGCACATTTAGCTATACCTGCCTACACACCGGCACATTTAGCTATACCTGCCTACACACCGGCACATTTAGCTATACCTACCTACACACCGGCTCATTTAGCCGTACCCGCGTACACACCGGCACATGTAGCTGTACCAACCCACACACCGGCTTTTTTAGCTATACCTGCCTACACACCGGCACATTTAGCTATACCTGCCTACACACCGGCACATTTAGCTATACCTGCCTACACACCGGCACATTTAGCTATACCTACCTACACACCGGCTCATTTAGCCGTACCCGCGTACACACCGGCGCATGTAGCTGTACCAGCCCACACACCGGCTTATTTAGCTGTACCTGCCTAAACACCGGCACATTAAGCTATACCTGCCTACACACGGCACATTTAGCTGTACCGGCCTACACACCGGCACATTTAGCTATACCTGCCTACACACCGGCACATTTAGCTATACCTGCCTACACACCGGCACATTTAGCTATACCTGCCTACACACCGGCACATTTAGCTATATCTACCTACACACCGGCTCATTTAGCCGTACCCGCGTACACACCGGCACATGTAGCTGTACCAGCCCACACACCGGCTTATTTAGCTGTACCTGCCTACACACCGGCACATTTAGCTATACCTGCCTACACACCGGCACATTTAGCTGTACCTACCTACGCACCGGCTCATTTAGCCGTACCCGCGTACACACCGGCACATGTAGCTGTACCAGCCCACACACCGGCTTATTTAGCTGTACCTGCCTACACACCGGCACATTTAGCTATACCTGCCTACACACCGGCACGTTTAGCTATACCTGCCTACACACCGGCACATTTAGCTGTACCTGCCTACACACCGGCACATTTAGCTGTACATACCTACACACCGGCTCATTTAGCCGTACCCGCGTACACACCGGCACATGTAGCTGTACCAGCCCACACACCGGCTTATTTAGCTGTACCTGCCTACACACCGGCACATTAAGCTATACCTGCCTACACACGGCACATTTAGCTGTACCGGCCTACACACCGGCACATTTAGCTATACCTGCCTACACACCGGCACATTTAGCTATACCTGCCTACACACCGGCACATTTAGGCTATACCTGCCTACACACCGGCACATTTAGCTATACCTGCCTACACACCGGCACATTTAGCTATACCTGCCTACACACCGGCACATTTAGCTATACCTGCCTACACACCGGCAAATTTAGCTATACCTACCTACACACCGGCTCATTTAGCCGTACCCGCGTACACACCGGCACATGTAGCTGTACCAGCCCACACACCGGCTTATTTAGCTGTACCTGCCTACACACCGGCACATTTAGCTATACCTGCCTACACACCGGCACATTTAGCTGTACCTACCTACACACCGGCTCATTTAGCCGTACCCGCGTACACACCGGCACATGTAGCTGTACCAGCCCACACACCGGCTTATTTAGCTGTACCTGCCTACACACCGGCACATTTAGCTATACCTGCCTACACACCGGCACATTTAGCTATACCTGCCTACACACCGGCACATTTAGCTATACCTGCCTACACACCGGCACATTTAGCTATACCTGCCTACACACCGGCACATTTAGCTATACCTGCCTACACACCGGCACATTTAGCTATACCTGTTACACACCGGCAACATTTAGCTATACCTGCCTACACACCGGCACATTTAGCTATACCTGCCTACACACCGGCACATTTAGCTATACCTGCCTACACACCGGCACATTTAGCTATACCTGCCTACACACCGGCACATTTAGCTATACCTGCCTACACACCGGCACGTTTAGCTATACCTGCCTACACACCGGCACATTTGGCTATACCTGCCTACACACCGGCTCGTTTAGCCGTACCCGCGTACACACCGGCACATGTGGCTGTACCAGCCCGCACACCGGCTTATTTAGCTGTACCTGCCTACACACCGGCAAATTTAGCTATACCTGCCTACACACCGGCACATTTAGCTATATGCCTACACACCGGCACATTTGGCTATACCTGCCTACACACCGGCACATTTAGCTATACCTGCCTACACACCGGCACGTTTAGCTATACCTGCCTACACACCGGCACATTTAGCTATACCTGTTACACACCGGCACATTTAGCTATACCTGCCTACACACCGGCACATTTAGCTATACCTGCCTACACACCGGCACATTTAGCTATACCTGCCTACACACCGGCACATTTAGCTATACCTGCCTACACACCGGCACATTTAGCTATACCTGCCTACACACCGGCACATTTAGCTATACCTGCCTACACACCGGCACATTTAGCTATACCTGCCTACACACCGGCTCATTTAGCCGTACCCGCGTACACACCGGCACATGTAGCTGTACCAGCCCACACACCGGCACATTTAGCTATACCTGCCTACACACCGGCACATTTAGCTATACCTGCCTACACACCGGCACATTTAGCTATACCTGCCTACACACCGGCACATTTAGCTATACCTACCTACACCGGCTCATTTAGCCGTACCCGCGTACACACCGGCACATGTAGCTGTACCAGCCCACACACCGGCTTATTTAGCTATACCTGCCTACACACCGGCACATTTAGCTATACCTGCCTACACACCGGCACATTTAGCTATACCTGCCTACACACCGGCACATTTAGCTGTACCTACCTACACACCGGCTCATTTAGCTATACCTGCCTACACACCGGCACATTTAGCTGTACCTACCTACACACCGGCTCATTTAGCCGTACCCGCGTACACACCGGCGCATGTAGCTGTACCAGCCCACACACCGGCTTATTTAGCTGTACCTGCCTAAACACCGGCACATTTAGCTGTACCTACCTACACACCGGCTCATTTAGCCGTACCCGCGTACACACCGGCGCATGTAGCTGTACCAGCCCACACACCGGCTTATTTAGCTGTACCTGCCTAAACACCGGCACATTAAGCTATACCTGCCTACACACTGCACATGTAGCTGTACCGGCCTACACACCGGCACATTTAGCTATACCTGCCTACACACCGGCACATTTAGCTATACCTGCCTACACACCGGCACATTTAGCTATACCTGCCTACACACCGGCACATTTAGCTATACCTGCCTACACACCGGCACATGTAGCTATACCTGCCTACACACCGGCACATTTAGCTATACCTGCCTACACACCGGCACATTTAGCTATATCTACCTACACACCGGCTCATTTAGCCGTACCCGCGTACACACCGGCACATGTAGCTGTACCAGCCCACACACCGGCTTATTTAGCTGTACCTGCCTACACACCGGCACATTTAGCTATACCTGCCTACACACCGGCACATTTAGCTGTACCTACCTACACACCGGCTCATTTAGCCGTACCCGCGTACACACCGGCACATGTAGCTGTACCAGCCCACACACCGGCTTATTTAGCTGTACCTGCCTACACACCGGCACATTTAGCTATACCTGCCTACACACCGGCACATTTAGCTGTACCTACCTACACACCGGCTCATTTAGCCGTACCCGCGTACACACCGGCACATGTAGCTGTACCAGCCCACACACCGGCTTATTTAGCTGTACCTGCCTACACACCGGCACATTTAGCTATACCTGCCTACACACCGGCACATTTAGCTATACCTGCCTACACACCGGCACATTTAGCTATACCTGCCTACACACCGGCACATTTAGCTATACCTGCCTACACACCGCCTCATTTAGCCGTACCCGCGTACACACCGGCACATTTAGCTGTACCTACCTACACACCGCCTCATTTAGCCGTACCCGCGTACACACCGGCACATGTAGCTGTACCAGCCCACACACCGGCTTATTTAGTTGTACCTGCCTACACACCGGCACATTAAGCTATACCTGCCTACACACGGCACATTTAGCTGTACCGGCCTACACACCGGCACATTTAGCTATACCTGCCTACACACCGGCACATTTAGCTATACCTGCCTACACACCGGCACATTTAGCTATACCTGCCTACACACCGGCACATTTAGCTATACCTGCCTACACACCGGCACATTTAGCTATACCTGCCTACACACCGGCACATTTAGCTGTACCTGCCTACACACCGGCTTCAAGACACACACTTTATGACACACACACTATGACTCACTATCTGACACACACACTCTATGACACACACACACCTACACTATGACACACGCACTCTATGACACACGCACATACACTCTGTCACACACAAACACACACACACACTCTATGACACACACACTCTATGACACACACACACACACTCCATGACACACACACAATATCTGACACACACACTCTATGACACACACACTATGACACACACACACACTCTCTATGACACACACACACTCTATGACACACACACTCTATGACACATTATCTGACCTAAGTAAACTATGACACTCTCTCTTTAACACTCTAAGCCACACTGCACGTGAACAACATAAATGATGATGAAGCGCCATTTTCTTTCCTGGGAGCAACGGCACTTGATGTTCATCATTCAGGTGTAGCGTTTAGTGATGGAGCGATTGAGCACAATCCGTAATCGAATCTTTTTAAAGTAACGGATTCTGAGAATGTTTACAGAGCTACCGATTTCTCATCCGATTGATTGGATTCAAATGTGAACTAATTTCAAGCGCTTCATTAATTGTTTGTTAGTTCTATAGATCGCAATCGGGAATCGCATTGGAATCGTTGGTTCAAATAACTGTGAGTGATTATATCGGTCCGCTACTCAGTATCTTATTAATAACCCAAATCACCCACCTATGATCAGTCCAGACAATGGAAGACTCGGCTCTACCACGGTCGAAATACTACATAGCCAGTTTGTACCAGTTCAAACAGCGTGTACCTCTACCTGGGACTGACCTCTAGCCGACCACCGTGCACCGTTAGAGACGATGACATCACAAGAGCACAAAACACATGACCAACTCTGGGGTTGTGTATTGGTGTATGCCTCTTTGATTGCATGCCACTTCTATATCACATTCCGGGGATTTTGACAATGGCGTGATGTGCTGTGCTACAGACAGGAGCGTGATGTTCCGTGGTACAGACAGGGGCGTGATGTGCTGTGCTACAGACAGGGGCGTGATGTTCCGTGGTACAGACAGGAGCGTGATGTGCTGTGCTACAGACAGGGGCGTGATGTGCTGTGCTACAGACAGGGGCGTGATGGGCTGTGCTACAGACAGGGGCGTGATGTGCTGTGCTACAGACAGGGGCGTGATGTGCTGTGCTACAGACAGGGGCGTGATGTGCTGTGCTACAGACAGGGGCGTGATGTGCTGTGCTACAGACAGGGACGTGATGTGCTGTGATACAGACAATGGCGTGATGTGCTGTGCTACAGACAGGGGCGTGATGTGCTGTGCTACAGACAGGGGCGTGATGTGCTGTGCTACAGACAGGGGCGTGATGTGGTGTGCTACAGACAGGGGCGTGATGTGCTGTGCTACAGACAGGGGCGTGATGTGCTGTGCTACAGACAGGGGCGTGATGTGCTGTGCTACAGACAGGGACGTGATGTGCTGTGCTACAGACAATGGCGTGATGTGCTGTGCTACAGACAGGGGCGTGATGTGCTGTGCTACAGACAGGGGCGTGATGTGCTGTGCTACAGACAGGGGCGTGATGTGCTGCGCTACTGACAGGGGCGTGATGTGCTGCGCTACAGACAGGGGCGTGATGTGCCGTGCTACAGACAGGGGCGTGATGTGCCGTGCTACAGACAGGGGCGTGATGTGCTGTGCTACAGACAGGGGCGTGATGTGCTGTGCTACAGACAGGGGCGTGATGTGCTGCGCTACAGACAGGGGCGTGATGTGCTGTGCTACAGACAGGGGCGTGATGTGCTGTGCTACAGACAGGGACGTGATGTGCTGTGCTACAGACAATGGCGTGATGTGCTGTGCTACAGACAGGGGCGTGATGTGCTGTGCTACAGACAGGGGCGTGATGTGCTGTGCTACAGACAGGGGCGTGATGTGCTGCGCTACTGACAGGGGCGTGATGTGCTGCGCTACAGACAGGGGCGTGATGTGCCGTGCTACAGACAGGGGCGTGATGTGCCGTGCTACAGACAGGGGCGTGATGTGCTGTGCTACAGACAGGGGCGTGATGTGCTGTGCTACAGACAGGGCGTCGTATGAGGGCGGCATCGCAACTAGTTCACGTCAGAGGCAGATCAAACGACAGGCTCTGTGGTCCCGAGGGTCGCCACAAAAATACAACTTTACACTTTCATTTTCTGTGTATCCGTCATTTACCTCTGCTCGCAAGGCCCAAACCGACCTTAATCCGTCCCTGTCTCACTAAACCACCATTACTACTACTACTACATACACACACACATATAACAGACACAACACACACACATATAACAGACACAACACACACACACACAACCGCCTAGACACTAATACACATACACACCACTAGCCAACTCTATCAAGTATTATATCTTTGGGGCCTCTAGGTAATGACTTCTAGATATATTGGGGCCCCTAGATAGAGACTTCCTAAGATAATAGGAGGTCCCTAAACACAGACAGATATGGGGGCTCAAGGTAAAATTACATTCCGGAACTTCTTGGCATCATATCGAACAGAAATTCATGCTCGAAAAAAAATGCCCTTTATTAACGGAGCCCATTGGACTGTTACACACATAGGCACATACACATAGGCACATACACATAGGCACACACACATAGGCACATATACATAGGCACATACACATAGGCACATACACATAGGCACATACACATAGGCACATAAACATAGGTACACAAATAGTCAAACATAACATACACACTTATATACACATACATAAGCACACACACATGGACACACACACACACATAGGAACACACATTTGGCCGGTCAATAATAGAAAATGTCATATAATGGTCCTGTGTTTATTGAATATTGTTAGCATAATCATTCGTAATAAAATGACTACAAGTTTAAATTTATATAACTTTCATTTATGTATATACGGTATATGTTATTAGTCTAATAATGTATACAAAAATATAAATCTACGTTCGTTTGTGTTTTGTATATGGCATAAAAACATCAATACATTTTTTTCTAAGAATTATGACCGGCAACACTCACGTCCCTGATAGACACACACATAAACATACAAACACCACGTGCACAACATACGTATGTGTGGGGGTGAGGGGATGAGGGGGGATGGAGGGGGGAGCTACTAGGCCAGACGTGCAATGCTATGCTTGTATTATTTTAAATTCTTTATTTGATTTTAAAATTCTTATTTTTACTTTTCTTGCAACCTGTTTTGAATTCACGAAAAAAAGAATTGAAAAAAATAATAATAATTTTCAATCCTTGAATTTTTTTTTTAACAATTTCAAGTTTTTATTTTTATTTTAGCTAATGACGTCATTATTTTAAATGGCGTTCAATGCAGCATCAAAATCAATCACAGAAAAGAAGTAACGGTCGCAAGAAAGGAAAACAAAACCACCCTTGACCTATATATTCGCCCAAAATGTGACCTTGAGAGAGATGTTGGGCTTATGGTGTTGGTCAGGTTTGACCTTTTGTTTGTCAAGGTGGTAGATGCAAATTTAGGAGTAAAAATAACGTACGCGAAATACTCAAATGAGTTGATTAAAGAAACGAAACAATGTAATAACCAATTGACTGCCCACTAAGTGAAAGTTACTTTGACCCAATATATTGATAACTTGCTGATAACAAGTGCAACTTATAATTTTCACCTTTTACAATTCAGTCAAGTGGATAACGCCCTACCTGTTTGCCAAGTTGATAACTGGATTTAGCCCATCTGTAATATAATTTCGTCACTGGATAAGGCCAAACAGATGCAAAGTGGATACAACATATTAAACAATAGTAATAGCTCATTTATATTTCTCAGAATTTTTATTGACCAAAAGAATATATATATATATATATATAGCGGGGAGTACTAAAAGAGCAGACGATAAAGCTGTAATTGGTCAATTCAAGTCAAGACAATCTGGCAGCAAATATTATCACGTTAACACTGTCTTATCAGCTGCTGCTGAAGTGACAAACAGATGCCAGGAGCTTCTGTCATCGCGTGACACTGCCATTACGTGTGACATGTCATCTTTCACAATATCGAAAGACTAATCTACCCCCCATCCCACCTTTTTTTACCGGCAAGTTTTTGTGTTTGTGTGTGTCAGTGTTACAGTGACATTTTGTCATTCTGACCTTCTGGGAGTAGTGACAGGTAGTGAAGTAATGTGATTATATATTTAGTGAAAATAACAATGGCGCCTTGGAGTCTTCATTGAACGCACTTGGAGACTTCAGCCAAAAACTTTTGTTTTGCATTTCGTCACCATCAAATAAATTTAGTTTTGAATCACTTTATCAATTAAACAGCAATTTCAAAGGTGAACTGGGGAAAAAATTAGTTCACACCTTTTTCCTCAATGAAATATTTATTCCTACTTTTTCAACCGCGTACCTGGGTGTGTAGAACTTAAGAGCGGCTGTTCCTTCTATTGGTTTCACAAAAGGTTTGTTTCGTTCAGCATTGTTGCATTGAATGGTGTGAAACTCTTGTCTGTCGAGCTGAACATGGGGTTGAGCTGTTCAAGGGAGATAACAGAGAGGCTGGGGCTGACTGAGAAAATGAAAGACAACAAGAACAAGCGCATCTACCTGTGTAACGAGGAGGGGGAGGAGATGTCGTCTGGTGCCATGCGAGGGATGCCAGAGACCAGGCCGGTGCTGACGTCTGAAACCCAAGAGATTGTCACGGCATCGTGGCAGATCATCAAGAAGGACATCGAGAGAGTTGGAGTCGTCATGTTTATGGGGTAAGTTTTCATGTTTATGGGGTAAGTTTTCATGTTTATGGGAGTAAGTCGTCATGTTTATGGGAGTAAGTCGTCATGTTTATGTGAGTAAGTCGTCATGTTTATGGGAGTAAGTCGTCATGTTTATGGGAGTAAGTTGTCAAAATTATTGGTTAATTGTATTTATCTGGTCATCCTGTTGTCATATTGTTGTGTTTACCATGTAATTATGGCGCTTCAAAAAAATTTGTTCTATATGTAGGGTATGTTGGTTTGGGTGGGGTGGGGTGGGGGTGTTTGCGCCAATTTGTATATAGTTTATAGGGGCAGGTCGTCACATACGAGGACTGCATGAGTTCAGCTGTTATGTTCATTTGATATCTGTAGAACTGCATGAGTTCAGCTGTTATGTTCATTTGATATTTGTAGAACTGCATGAGTTCAGCTGTTATGTTCATTTGATATTTGTAGAACTGCATGAGTTCAGCTGTTATGTTCATTTGATATTTGTAGAACTGCATGAGTTGAGCTGTTATGTTCATTTGATATCTGTAGAACTGCATGAGTTCAGCTGTTATGTTCATTTGATATTTTTAGATTTGACATAAAAATTTCAGAAATCACTAATGGACATTTAACAGAATTTACACCTGAATTTGAAATTTTCCATATTAAAAAACAAAAAAAAATAAAAAAAAACCTTCAGCCTAATTGATAAATGTTACTTTTTCCATCTAAAACATGTTAGTCCTGTGTAGGGTCATCACAAACAATACTTAGGTCTATGAACAATATCAAAGATTTAATATGTATGTATTCAGTAACACTAGGCAATAGTTATTCACTGGTGTGTTATTTGTACTTTACACATTGTACTCAAATTTCATCATTTCATCTTCATTTCTTAGACTTGGTCAACAAATGTTTTAGACATGGTCATCATGACTAACAAAATTATTTCTCCTCTGGGAGTGACAGTACCTTGATCTCATGATGTACACAAATATACACACACATACACACCCACACACACAAACACACACACACACACAGAAGCAGACTAACACGCACACTAGCAGAAACACACTTAATTGGGAATGGGTTTTTTTATCCATTAAGAAAATAATGAAGTTAAGGAAATCTTTTTATTTTGGTCTCGTAAAGTACATAGCCGATGAAACTGACAGTTAAAATACTGCTAGAAGTTACCAATAGCAAACAATCAAACAGGGTCAATATATGTAAACAACAATAAATCAAACTGGGTCAATACATGTAAACAACAATAAATCAAACTGGGTCAATTCATGTAAACAACAATAAATCAAACTGGGTCAATACATGTAAACAACAATAAATCAAACTGGGTCAATACATGTAAACAACAATAAATCAAACTGGGTCAATACATGTAAACAACAATAAATCAAACTGGGTCAATACATGTAAACAACAATAAATCAAACTGGGTCAATACATGTAAACAACAATACATCAAACTGGGTCAATACATGTAAACAACAATAAATCAAACTGGGTCAATACATGTAAACAACAATAAATCAAAGATGAATAGAGAGAAAACGCGTCATTTAACTGAAGTTTAGATCAATAATTTAGATATTGAATTATGTAGTGGGGGGTAGATAGCCAGACAGATATATATATAGACAGCCTTGTGGTAGATAGATAGATAGATAGATAGATAGATAGATAGATAGATAGATAGATAGATAGATAGATAGATAGATAGATAGATAGATAGATAGATAGATAGATAGATAGATGAGAGAGAGAGAGAGAGAGAGAGACTGCTACTTTTAACAGTTTTCACTTCACTGTGTGACGTCACATTTCAGACTGCTGGAAGATCCTGGGGTCAAGGGGACCTTCATGAACTTCAGAGACAAGTCAGTCGAGGAGCTGAAGGCCAGCACAGCCCTGAGGTCGCACGTGCTCCGGGTGATGGGGGCCGTGGAGAAAGTGGTGGCAAGGCTGGAGGGCCCCCAGGACAAGGTGGTTACACTTCTGCACGATCTGGGTCAGAGGCACATGGTGTACAACGCCAGGCCGGAGTTTCTGGACGTAAGTATTCGTCCACTGATCATACGGTGTAGCCATACTTGAGTCTTCTGAGAGATCGCTCTTGTGTAGTATTCGTGTGTCAGTGCCGTCACTAGAGACTGGGGAGCCCGGGGCCGACTCTGTAAAATGACGCCATATTACCGTTTGACGCCATATTACCGTATGACGCCATATTACCGTGACAGAGATACTGAACGAACCCGGACCCTCAGTTTAACGGCAGGTAATGAATGCAAGAAGTCACTTTTCAATATGAAGCCTGCCAAAACAAGCCAAAGGTCAAGCCGTGGGACATTTACCGGACGACACCTAAGATGACAGTCTGCGTCTGCTAACTACGTTGTCACGTGTTTGTGAAATCGTCGTTGCAAAACAAAAAGCTCTTTATAACCATCTCCAGCTGTAGGATTTTAGAATAGGATGGAAACAATGGGCAAACTACCGCTCAATAAATCGTGACATTACGAGGAGAAATAACAAACAAACAATCGAAAACATCCGCGCGTTTAATATAATAGGTCCATTATAGTATTTAACCCGGTAAAGTACAAGGTCATGTAACATGGCGTATTGATACGATAGTCGTCTAACTGGTAATGATTGGCGTTGGAATACATCCGCCCAATTATATCATTAATGAATATTATTCAGTTGCGCGTGGACCAAATCAAAATGTAAAATAAAAGGGAGAGATTTAGAGATGCCATGATAAACGAGGCGGAAGGACACACGTGGTCATTAAGATGTTCGGCGTACAATTAGGTCATTATATCTCATTTACAAAGTTTCACATCAACGAAGATAACCTTAGAATCATAGATGATCTCTTGTAAGAATGCTACCATTGCTATAATTAGAATTGTGTATCTCAGGCTAAATATTCGCTTAGATGGATCATAAAGACCGTTGTGGCAGGTGAAGTGGACTATATACCTGTCTGTAGTAGGGGACAGGTGAAGTAGACTATATACCTGTCTGTATTAGTGGACAGGTGAAGTAGACTATATACCTGTCTGTAGTAGGGGACAGGTGAAGTAGACTATATACCTGCATGTATTAGTGGACAGGTGAAGTAGACTATATACCTGTCTGTATTAGTGGACAGGTGAATTGGACTATATACCTGTCTGTAGTAGGTTTCAGGTGATGAGTGTTATTTTCACTAAGCAATGGTGTCAATTGGGGTGGTAACAAGGGCCCCCGTCCCATGCTCCCCGTCTGGGGGTCTTGCAAAAAGAGACTCCGTACCCTTATCTGTAACAAAAAAAAATGCTGTATGCCCCAGCGATGATGGAAAAGACCTATTGATCCATACAAATGTTGCGTATTCTAACTTTCCCCTCTCCCGACCAGCGGTAGATTAAACCGCGCCTGTATCAACAAGGACATTAAAAAAGGGAAATAGCTCTCAAATGTTCGAAACAATTACTATACACAATGATCTCCCCTTGATGGCGAAAATGGGGCAAAAATTGGAATGAAAAAAAAAGGCCATTTTGAGTATTATATTTTACATTGGTTTAAATGTGTTTCTTTGTAATCATCATGACCTGTCAAGCGATAAAACTATCTTCGCCATTTACCCAAGATAATGGCAGTAACAAAAAAAACCCACTACCACTGTGTTGATCTATCAATACGAGCCAGGGGCCACGATCAGAGAGTTAAATTGTGAAATCAATAGACACTGTTTATATCACAATAATTTAGATCTCACGCTAACCCTCTGATAGATCTTAGCTATGACATTACAGTATGCAGATTTATAATAGGGAAAATAAAATTGTAATGGCTGTGACCTACTTCCGGTTTGACTGTGTCATGATGGAGGCGTGCCCTGGGAGGCACATGCCATTATAAGTGTGCAAGGGCGTTGCCAGGGTTTTATCCTCGAGATGAGCGGGGATTGGGAGGGGGGGCTTATTTATAAAAAAAACTATTTAAAAATATGTTTGTGAGCTTCAATGGACAACTGAAAGTGCACGTCGTTTCACTTCCTTCTTGCACTTGTCCATTTTCTCGTTTGGGCCTAGGCCTTCTGCAATCATCTGGGGATTTATGACTACTGAGTTCATCTTGGCCTAGACTGAGTTCATCTGGGCCTAGACCTACTGAGTTCATCTGGGCCTAGACTGAGTTCATCTGGGCCTAGACCTACTGAGTTCATCTGGGTCTAGATCTACTGAGTTCATCTGGGCCTAGACCTACTGAGTTCATCTGGGCCTAGACCTACTGAGTTCATCTGGGCCTAGACCTACTGAGTTCATCTGGGCCTAGACCTACTGAGTTCATCTGAGCCTAGACCTACTGAGTTCATCTGGGCCTAGACCTACTGAGTTCACCTGAGCCTAGACCTACTGAGCTCATCTGGGCCTAGACCTACTGAGTTCATCTGGGCCTAGACCTACTGAGTTCATCTGGGCCTAGACCTACTGAGTTCACCTGAGCCTAGACCTACTGAGCTCATCTGGGCCTAGACCTACTGAGTTCACCTGAGCCTAGACCTACTGAGCTCATCTGGGCCTAGACTGAGTTCATCTGAGCCTAGACCTACAGAGCTCATCTGGGCCTAGACCTACTGAGTTCATCTGGGCCTAGACCTACTGAGTTCATCTGGGCCTAGACCTACTAAGTTCACCTGGGCCTAATTGACTGGCACTCTAGGAAGATTTCCCACATCTTTACCTGTCCAATCAAATCAGTTGGACGTTTGTGTGTTGGCTAATGAGAGTAATTAACTAGACTAACAAAAAGTACGAACAACCTTATGATGTCCTGGCATGACATGAAGATATTTGTCACTTAATCTTACAGATATTATACATAGACACAGTAGACGTATTAGACACATAGACACACTAGACACATAGACACAGTAGACACACTAGACACAGTAGACACACTAGACACATAGACACAGTAGACACATAGACACACTAAAACATAGACACACTAGACACATAGACACACTACCTAGACACACTAGGTACACTAGACACATAGACACACTAGCTAGATACACTAGGTACACTAGACACACTAGTTACACTAGACACATAGACACACTAGACACATAGACACACTAGCTAGACACACTAGGTACACTAGACACACTTGGTACACCAGACACATAGACACACTAGACACATGACGCACTAGCTAGACACACTAGGTACACTAGACACATAGACATACTAGACACATAGACACACTAGACACATCGACACACTACGCTAAGACCTAGGGTCATCACTGCCGACGGATCAACTCCTTGTCAAAATTCACGTCACTAATGATACTGTAAGGGCCCTAACAGATACTTTTGCCCACGACCCCCACATATCTCAAGCATTGGCCTAGAACCTCTCCCAACTCACGGCCTGGGCCCTTCATTGAAATTGTACCCCCCCCCCCATTTTGAGTGATTGATTTATTTTTCATAAAAGGTCCTTCCTACATATCTATCATGTGTGTGTGTGACGTGTGTGCATGTGTGTGTATGTGTGTGCATGTGTGTTTGTGTTTGCGTACGTTTCAGCAGGGCCACTGTAAGATGGCCCCAACATTAACACATGTCAAGGGCTATTACTCTCACGGCCACCATCGAGTATGTTCAAAATGACTTAGCCATTGGTGGCAGTAATCAAAGGGTCTCAAATTGAAGATGGCCCAAGTTGAAGGAGATGGCCCAAGTTGAAGGAGATGGCTCAAGTTGAAGTAGATGGCCCAAGTTGAAGGAGATGGCCCAAGTTGAAGGAGATGGCCCAAGTTGAAGGAGATGGCCCAAGTTGAAGGAGATGGCTCAAGTTAAAGGAGATGGCTCAAGTTGAAGGAGATGGCCCAAGTTGAAGGAGATGGCCAAATTTGAAAGAGATGGCCAAATTTGAAGGAGATGGCCTAAGTTGAAGGAGATGGCTCAAGTTGAAGAAGATGGCTCAGGTTGGAGGAGATGGCCCAAGTTGAAGTAGTTGGCCCAAGTTGAAGTAGTTGGCCCAAGTTGAAGTAGATGGCTCAGTTGAAGTAGATGGCTCAAGTTGAAGAAGATGGCTCAGGTTGAAGGAGATGGCCCAAGTTGAAGTAGCTGGCCCAAGTTGAAGTAGATGGCTCAAGTTGAAGTAGTTGGCCCAAGTTGAAGGAGATGGCTCAGGTCTAGGAGATGGTCCAATTTGAAGGAGATGGCTCAAGATTAAGGAGATGGCCCAAGAAGGAATTGGCCCAAGTTGAAGGAGATGGTCCAAGTTGAAGGAATTGGCCCAAGTTGAAGGAGATGGCCCAAGTTGATGGAGATGGCCCAAAGTGAAGGAGGTTGTTCAAGTTGAACATTAGCCAAATCGATGGAGATGGTCCGGTTGAAGGAAATGGCCAAATATAGGCTGGCGGCAGCCCTGGTCAGAGTGTCATAAAGTGTGTGTGTGTGTGTACGTGCGTGCATGTGTGTGTGAGGTCACGTGCGTGTGTATATGCATGAAATAGTCCTTGAATAGCAGGTTATTTCGCCCTCACTGTAGAATTTAATAAATCCCCTTATCACGTAATATCCAAGAACAAACAAAACAAACAACAATCAAATAAAAACCAGACGAGCGTCCAGCTGATTTGAGTGGACAGGAAATGGACGAGATGATGTGGTAAAGCTTCCCAGAGAGCCAGTCACGTGACCAGCAAAGCTCCGACCATCTGTTGCTCTCTAACTGACCAGGATGTTGGACTGGAATGGCTTCTGATTTCCGCCTCTCCCCCCCCCCCCCAGTACAACAAACACAATCACATTTAACCCCCCCCCCCACCCACCCCACCCAGGTGAATAAAAATTTTAAAAAAGTTTCGTGGGATTACCCGTTGTCCTCCACACACCCCCACCCCTTCCCATGCCCCCAGGTGCCAGGTGCTTAGTTTGACAATCGTGCATTCGATTACCTGTGGTGGACCGGCACTCCCCACCCCCATCCCCCCCTCCCCATTGATAGAACACCTGGGAGGGATAGAATTGTTGGGTAATGTGCGCATGCGCGTGTGTGAGAGATTCTCATTTAATAAACAATGAGTGCATTATATTTATTTATTATATTCAGTGTATTATATTTATTTATTATATTCAGTGTATTATATTTATTTATTATATTCAGTGCATTATATTTATTTATTATATTCAGTGCATTATATTTATTTATTATATTCAGTGCATTATATTTATTTATTATATTCAGTACATATATATATATATATATATATATATTATTATTATTTTTATCCCTTGTTGAATTCAGTGGAGGATCTGTTTACAGAGGACAAAAAAATTATAATTAAAAAACAAACTACTTAAAAAAACAATAAAAAAACTTTGACTAAAATGGCTTAGGTCATACAAATACTAATGTCAATTGTATTAACCATAACTAGACGTGAGCCCCAACCTATTTCTGTCACACACGCTTTTAATTTGTCAATGAAACTAATATAATATTAATATAGTCTAAGATTTTTTATTTTAAAAATGGTCTAATTTAAAAAAAAAAAATTGTTTCATTTTATACTTTTTAGTGTCAGTAGTATTTCTGTTGTATGTGTTCGTATAGTTAATACACAAGTGGTGTCAATAGTATTTCTGTTGTATTTGTTCGTATGGTTAATACACAATTGGGATAACGAAAGACCAAACAAATCTGTTGTTTTAAATATACTTTGTATTGTTTAAGAATTTTACTTTCTTTTGTTGGTAAAGTTTATCGACAATTATTCTTTCATTTCTGGAAGCTGACATTGTTTCTTAAGACAGTTTGACATTTTTAGCAGCTGGTGGAATCGACCGACGCACACTCGTCTGGAGTCGCTCCTGTAAGGAATCAGAGCGAAGCATTTCTTATGGTGCCCTCCCCTACTTTTAAATTTGATTTTTATCGTTCATCTAGTTTCAGGTGACTGATAACCATAACTTTTATTTTCCATTTAAAATGAAAATAACAAATTCTAAGGAAATGAAAACAAAACATTAATAGATCAACATCCATTCAGGTGCGTTGGTGAAATGGTCAGCAATCCTCTCTCTTCCCTCTCCCATATCCACGTGTAACAATGAGGAGGGCGAGAAAAGGTGGAAGTCGAATTATGTAACATCCGTTAACAGCCATGTTTTGTAGGTGAAACATGCAAGTGAGGTAAAATTATGGGAAGCTGCCCCACCCCCCATTTTATTCTATAATACCAATGATGCAGAATGACTAACGCAAAAGTGCAAGGTTTAGTGTTAGCACATAATGAAATGCAAACTTTGTTTTAGCACATAATGAAATGCAAGCTTTGTTTTAGCACATAATGAAATGCAAGCTTTGTTTTACCACATAATGAAATGCAAGCTTTGTTTTACCACATAATGACATGCAAGCTTTGTTTTAGCACATAATGAAATGCAAGCTTTGTTTTAAAACAAAAGAAGAAAAAGAATTAATAAAAAAATATGTGCAAGACAAAAACAATAAATTTGTTTAAATCTTCAAACATTAATTTCAGAGCGTACATTTCTGTTTGTCGACATCTTCGTGTGGTCTAATTTGATTGTCTCCGTAGAAATATATTCAGCCGCAGGCGGTTCAATGGGAAAACCAAAGTGTGTTAACAGTGGCAGTATTATATGTGACCATTGATCGCTTACACGTGGAATTATGGGATGCATTTTTTTAATCGACACTCTCTTATTTTAATTTATTTTTATCCAGTTGGTGTTGACAGATATCTATTTTTTTAAAATTAATCATGATTTATCATTATTTTTCAATATATGTGTATTTATGCGTTTGGCTGATTAGATAATTCAGTGTGATATGTATAGACAGATATTTCTTCAGATATTTGCTTACAGAGAGAAACGCAAACAGATAGTTTAGACAAGTACTTAGTAAGATATTTAGTTAGAAAAAATGTAATTGTCTGACGTACCAATAGACAGCATTAAGACATACAAGTATAGACAGCATTAAGACATATAGACAGCATTAAGACATACAAGTATAGACAGACAAGCAGATAGATGGACGCGTGACCAAGTAAACAGCTTAGATAGTAATTGACGCAGATATATATTTCAATATTGACATATACAGACTTATATTGTGAGATAAAGATAGATAGCCTACAGATAGATATAGACAGAGGTGCATTGTGGATAGATCTACATTTTGATTGAATTATATACGTGAAAATAGACGTTGATAGATGTAGATACAGATAGAAAGATGACCAACAATCCCAAACATCTACTGGTCATCTAATTCTGTCCCTATACATATAGAAAGATGACCAACAATCCCAAACATCTACTGGTCATCTAATTCTGTCCCTATACATATAGAAAGATGACCAACAACCCCAAACATCTACTGGTCATCTAATTCTGTTCTAAGTCATTTTTTATTTCCTCCCCAGCTGGTGGGACCACAGTTCAATAACGCCATCCAACCCGCCATGGGGGACAAGTGGACACCGGAAGTGGAGCAGGCCTGGGCTGACCTCTTCAGATATATTACCCACGTGATGAAGGAGACCATGGTCATGTGACATGCAACATTTTTTGATGAGCCAATCATAATCTGTGTCATTGATCATTTTGAGATCAATGCGAAACAACCCTCCCCCCCCAAAAAAAAACCGGTTAAAAAGTGAAGTAGCAATTATTACTTTGCAATATGAGACACAATGATGATTTTCAAAAATTGCCTTATGAATGTATGAACTTCATCATTTATTTGCATACATTTCTATAATGGAATTTTGCTCCATAAACTATTTTAAGGAGAATTTTTTTTTTGTAAATTAATTTTCTTGTGTTGACTCATTTTACGAGAAACGTTTTTTTTTCTATTCATTTACTGTCGTCTGCCAGTCTGGCCGCCATTAATTCACAAACTCAACAACCGTTAGAACCGGCACTTAATTTCTAAACAGATTAATTCCGCTGACAGTTTGAACAAAAATACACCTTTGTTTTTGACAAAGATGCTCGTGTGATTACATCAGCCAAATACTAAAATAAAACAGCAGACGTGAAATGTAGTTTTGCTGTTGAGTTTTTCAAAGCAGTTGTAAAGTTTGCTGTTATTCAAATAGACACGGTATGCACAAATTGAGCTTGGAGAGTATTTCTGTTTAAGATAATATGGAGCTAAGCTCCGAGAGAAATGAATTGAGGCACTGTTGACTGGATGCGAGTTTCGTCTGGTGCTGAACCTAACAGTCGATATTTACTATTTTCGGTGTGTCACTATGTCGGTGTGTCACTATGTTGGTGTGAGGTCTTTGTATGTATGCCTATATAGGATAAACTTTTAAATAGATATCACACTCACAAACGTCCAGACACACACACTAACAAATAAACTTTCAAACACGCACAAACACACTTCCAGACAGACACACTAACAAATAAACTTTCAACCACGCACAAACACACTTCCAGACAGACACACTAACTAATAAACTTTCAAACACGCACAAACACACTTCCAGACAGACACACTAACAAATAAACTTTCAAACACGCACAAACACACTCAAAAACATCTAAACACACACACAGATTGCATACAAACTTCTCAATATACAAAAACTAATTTGAAAGATACATTTCCTTTCATACACTTGTATACACCAATATACACAAACTAATTTGTAAAGACACATTTCCTTTCATACACTTGTATACACCAATATACACAAACTAATTTGTAAAGACACATTTCCTTTCATACACTTGTATACACCAATATACACAAACTAATCTGTAAAGACACATTTCCTTTCATACACTTGTATACACCAATATACACAAACTAATCTGTAAAGACACATTTCCTTTCATACACTTGTATACACCAATATACACAAACTAATTTGTAAAGACACATTTCCTTTTATACAAGTGTATATACCAATATACATAAACTTACACACACACACACACAAATAAAAAACATTGTAAACACAAGCACACAAACTTCCATGCACACACAGGCTTATAAACATAAACAAACTGGTCAACACACAGGCACAGGGTTGTAAACATAAACAAACAAATTTGTCAACACACAGGCACAGGGTTGTAAACATAAACAAACAAATTTGTCAACACACAGGCACAGGGTTGTAAACATAAACAAACAAATTTGTCAACACACAGGCACAGGGTTGTAAACATAAACAAACAAACTCACGATGTCTAAACACATACACAATAAATTATGGTGCCATGTTTATTATTGCAATGATCCAGGAAGGAGAAAAAACCAAGCCACATATTTTCAATAAACCTAGATGATTTGTTTTTTAGTTGAATGAGCCTCAGACGTCATCATGTTTAGACGTCATCCATTGCTCGTCTGTACATTAGCCTGTTCTGACGTCACGTGACAATTTTTATGCTTAGGCAGACATTTGACGTCACTAGCCTTAACAAAAGGAGAATCTGCCTTTACTCTGTGTTTAATCTGATTGTATTGTGGCTTGAAATGTTATTGTCGATAATAGCTAGAAAATATTAAAGTCAACAACTGGGAAATTAAATTTGCTGTTTATACGCATTTTAATTTTTGTTTTATCAATTATAAGATAGTTTTGTTCTTATCTATTTTGTTTTTAAAAGCTTTTAAATAAACTTCTTTATTAATATGGGTTTGTGGGTCGGTCTGTGAGATCTTTTTTTGCTGAATATTTACTTTATGATTGGGGAGATAAGTCGTATAGTCAAAGACATACAGGAATTAACAAGAGTAATTTCCCCTTTATCACACACACAGTTTAACTTTAAAATTAAAAAAAAATGGCAAATAAAAAAGGATGTTTAACAACACGCTTTTATTCAAATGCACTAAAAAGGACAAAATAAATTCTTCGCACACACTTCGATTTCCTTTCAATTTCTCGTGTCTACAAAAATAAAAGCGTGTGCGCAAAAGATGCGGAGTGGATGGTGTGGGTACTACTTAGTGGATGCGGAATGGATGGTGTGGGTACTACTTACTGGATACGGAATGGATGGTGTGGGTACTACTTACTGGATGTGGAATGGATGGTGTGGGTACTACTTACTGGATGCGGAATGGATGGTGTGGTACTACTTACTGGATGCGGAATGGATGGTGTGGGTACTACTTACTGGATGCGGAATGGATGGTGTGGGAACTACTTACTGGATGCGGAATGGATGGTGTGGGCACTACTTACTGGATGCGGAATGGATGGTGTGGGCACTACTTACTGGATGCGGAATGGATGGTGTGGGTACTACTTACTGGATGCGGAATGGATGGTGTGGGTACTACTTACTGGATGCGGAATGGATGGTGTGGGTACTACTTACTGGATGCGGAATGGATAGTGTGGGTACTACTTACTGGATGCGGAATGGATGGTGTGGGTACTACTTACTGGATGCGGAATGGATGGTGTGGGTACTACTTACTGGATGCGGAATGGATGGTGTGGGTACTACTTACTGGATGCGGAATGGATGGTGTGGGTACTACTTACTGGATGCGGAATGGATGGTGTGGGTACTACTTACTGGATGCGGAATGGATGGTGTGGGTACTACTTACTGGATGCGGAATGGATGGTGTGGGTACTACTTACTGGATGCGGAATGGATGGTGTGGGTACTACTTACTGGATGCGGAGTGGATGGTGTGGGTACTACTTACTGGATGCGGAATGGATGGTGTGGGTACTACTTACTGGATGCGGATTGGATGGTGTGGGTACTACTTACTGGATGCGGAATGGATGGTGTGGGTACTACTGGATGCGGAATGGATGGTGTGGGCACTACTTACTGGATGCGGAATGGATGGTGTGGGCACTACTTACTGGATGCGGAATGGATGGTGTGGGTACTACTTACTGGATGCGGAATGGATGGTGTGGGTACTACTTACTGGATGCGGAATGGATGGTGTGGGTACTACTTACTGGATGCGGAATGGATGGTGTGGGTACTACTTACTGGATGCGGAATGGATGGTGTGGGTACTACTTACTGGATGCGGAATGGATGGTGTGGGTACTACTTACTGGATGCGGAATGGATGGTGTGGGTACTACTTACTGAATGCGGAATGGATGGTGGTACTATTTACTGGATGCGGAATGGATGGTGTGGGTACTACTTACTGGATGCGGAATGGATGGTGTGGGTACTACTTACTGGATGCGGAATGGATGGTGTGGGTACTACTTACTGGATGCGGAATGGATGGTGTGGGTACTACTTACTGGATGCGGAATGGATGGTGTGGGTACTACTTACTGGATGCGGAATGGATGGTGTGGGTACTACTTACTGGATGCGGAATGGATGGTGTGGGTACTACTTACTGGATGCGGAGTGGATGGTGTGGGTACTACTTACTGGATGCGGAATGGATAGTGTGGGTACTACTTACTGGATGCGGATTGGATGGTGTGGGTACCACTTACTGGATGCGGAATGGATGGTGTGGGTACTACTTACTGGATGCGGAATGGATGGTGTGGGTACTACTTACTGGATGCGGAATGGATGGTGTGGGTACTACTTACTGGATGCGGATTGGATGGTGTGGGTACTACTTACTAGAATGTCGACCGTAGTGACCTCCACTGACTCTTTATTGACGAGTCGGAACATCGCAAGAACCGAACTTCCATACTTTCGTGCTGTTTTCAGCAAAGCTTTCCCTTCGCCGACATTGTCGTCAGTGACCCTTCAGTTACATCTCCGAGTATATGCTAGATATACAGCAGCTAGATTACAGCAGCTAGATATACATCAGCTAGATATACAGCAGCTAGATATACAGCAGCTAGATATACAGCAGCTAGATATACAGCAGCTGAATATACAGTATATACGAATTGTATCACAGGTACGTAGTACACAATATTGACAAATCACGCACTCGTAAAATATCTTTGATGTGCTTTTGTTGTTCGTCTTCCCGGTGGTACACATACAAGTGAATTGAAGTGATAATGGCATATTGGAGCTTTCTTTCCACACTTCCATGCTTCATCCACACGGCTTGGAAATCACGACAACGTAACGATGTATCGTAAAGAGAAACATCAAATTGCTCCAATTCCAAAAAGGACACCATACTGATTTTTATTTGTTTCAGTTAAAAAAAACAACATTTTCGAAATGTGTAGCCAGCTATTTCGTCTGTCTGATGAAACTGTTGCTAGGATACAGAAATAATCAAAGGAAATCAAATTTTAAATAGGATGTATTTTATCCATAACTTTGTTATTCATTTGCATATAGCTGTTTATGTAGTCTGTGAGTTATTTTCCCTTGCTTTCCGATGTTTTGAAGTTTATGCGTCTATCATGCAAGTATTTTATGAAACATTCGGGTACAATTTTATGTCAGTGCACAACGCCACTGTTTAGTAAGGTGTATGGCAATGCACAACGCCACTATTTAGTACAGTTTTACGGTATTGCACAACTCAATCTACGGTTATGAACCAGTTCCTTTCAGACTTCCATAGTAAATGGCCGACGAAGATCCTAAAAAGGCCCTACCACCACTCATTTCAATAAAAAAAAACTCAAATTCACTTTGCGCGAGCTAGCAACATCGTGAGATAAAGGTGCGAGCTAGCAACATCGTGAGATAAAGGTGCACGACTCGAACAACATTATATTTATTGTGTGTGTGTGTGTGTCAGCAGACGACAGTCTTGTTTGTGTGAATTATTTCCCTTCCATTGTACCATTTTAATAAAAAAATATTCCTAAGTGGCCAGGATTTTTTTCCCTCTGAAACTTTTTTTATTTATCGGCATCCAGAAAACTTTCCATGATAGCTATGTAGTAGGAGAAAGGGAGCTATCGTGCATTCCAGACTACAACCACGAGTAGCTGTGAGGCTGTGATGCATTTTTAATGGGATGAACCATTGTTGTGACATATCCCTCCCCTCCCGTCCTCGACTGCCACATTTTCAACACCTTGGCTGACATACTGTGACTTTTTTTTTTTATTATTCCTGGAAGGTTGCAGGGTTGGAGTTTGTGGTGACAATAATTTTTATTGTGAATGGGGAGGGGGTGGATTTAAGAAGACGGTCCCAGTGTAGTGAAAAAGAAACAGTAGCATCAATACAAATCTCATTTCACGCCCATGAGTTCTGCCCCCTTTCACCACTATCTTCTCTATGGAAACCATTATACTTCATCTGACGGGTTTATAGTGTCATTATTCTGTATATACTAACAAATAAATAACACAGTTTTCGGTGGTTCGCCGATGGCCCTTAAAAATTATATATATATATATATATATATATATATATATATATATATATATATATATATATATATATATATATAATGAATATTGGTTATTTTGTTGCAGCTAAATGACCTAGGCCTGGACAACTAGAGGAGTTCGTCAGATTTATTATATATGTGGCTGATACATGGGAAGATTGTATCCATACTAGTATGTATCATACTATCATAGTGAAACGCCCAAAAAAAAAAGTAAAGCTCAACTGGTATGCACCAGATGAAAGTCTACTATGGAGTCAATAAAGAGTCAAAAATGACTTAAAGAAATGACCACATTTGATTTTTACTAATCTATTGATCATCACCATTTTTTTTATTTTTGGTTGCCTGCCCCCCTACCTTCCTAAACACCCGCAGGCAAGGGGAGAAACTCTTTTGACAAAACTAAACAACACATTTATTACCCAGCCAAGTTATCTCTTTTTATTTCCCTGGTCCATACCTTGTTGTCCGACACCCCCTCCTCCCAATACTTGTCCGCCCTTTGGCTACGGATAGAAAAAAAAAACATTCCACAATGAAAGCTAAGAAACAGCTGTGTACGATGACCCACAGCGAGGGGTCAGCATAGTGCACTGGACAAAACATGTGTAGTCACGGGGAAGAGAGGGGAGGGTGTGGATGGGCAGTGAAGTGGAGTGGAGGGAGGAGAGACTGTTTTCACACACACACACAAAGTAAAGCCTGGTCCTTGATTGGCCGAGAGGTTTAACTTTTAACACACATAGTTTCACACACATATTTACACACACTCACAAATGAAGTGCTGAAACTGACAGCAGTCAAGGGAGAGATGTGAACAGCAGCTCAAGCAGTTAAAAAAAAAACAACTTGTATAGTTTCATCTAGGGAGTTATTATTACAGCAATTATCTTCCCAGCTGGAACTCGGCGATTATTTGTTTCATACATTAGGTAAGTTTGTTTACATTTTATAATACACCTGTATAATACATTATATATAAGTGCATTATTTAGTCATATACTTGTTATGTTAATACATGTGACTTTTTCTGTCGTTGGAGTTATTTGTGTGAAAATGTTATAAATACTGACCATAACTGTTTATCATTGCCACCACCTTCGGAAACATCCATGAAACTATGAAAGGGTCATTTCGGGTCCAGACAATATTAATCTAATAAGCCAATCAATACATGGGGGGGGGGGCGTACAGGGGTGGGGGATCGTCCACGCATTCAAATTGTTTTCTAAAGTTAAAAAAACAACTTCGAGGTCTTCAAAATGTAACAAAATGAAAGCAACCCGAGACGAAATAAAATATTGCCCCATATTCAATGCAATAGGATTGAGTAAATCAAGAAAACCAAAAACAAAGGAAAGATAACTCATTGGAGGCTGCAAATAAATATTTGAAGAGTCGCATGCTCGAAGTCATACGGGAAAAAAAAAGTCACATTAAAATCTGTTAAACAAGTTTTTATAACTAATTGATTCAACGAAAGGCCACATGCTGCTCTAGGAGCCACCTTTCGTATAGTGTTGTTGACCTGTGACGTGTGTGTGAGAAGTGTCGCTAATACTGTGAGGGCCAATTGTTTTAGGCGAGTCCGTCACATGACTCCCCATTATTATCGGGAGGGGGGTGGGTGGGTGCAGAAGTAAATGCAGCGCCCCCATCTTTAAAATGTAAGACAAACGGGAAACGTCTGAGGGCGACTGGAACTCACGAGATTCGAACTGATGGCTCACGTGACACCGGTACGTCTTCGTATTTTGCTTGTTACAAACGGGTAAACATATACCCGCATTGACCATGCAGACCATCAGTACTTTTTCTTATTGTTGATTACTTTCCATTATTTGACAATCTGGTTTATGAAATGCATCAACCAATCACCATTCATCAAATGTTTTACCCAGAAGTCCAGCAAAGTACGTAGCAGTAATGAAGGTTTACATTACAATCAGATCCGTCTGATTCGCGCCTTTTGGTAGAAAGTTTACGTGACGTTCACAATGACCTAGTGGTGACATTCACACATGCAACACACGCACATACATCCATACCTACAGATATCCTCAACGGTTCTCACTCACAAATACATTATTTGCATCCTTATATTATCAAACCTAATCCTTTTTTTTAAAAACCAAACGATACATCAAAGCTCAACTCTAAAATCCCGGCCTCCATTAATTTATTGCTGCAGGTGCTGTAATTATTGTAATGAAAAGGGTGTGGTGTAGAACTGGTGGAAGATCTAGGGACGTTGGATGAGGTGGTCGGTCCCGGGTGGTTCTTTCTGTGCCACCAGCAGGGGGGGGGGGCGACATTTACGCATTAGAATTTTTTCGGTTTAGGAGAAGGGCGTTAGTTGTAAAGTCCTCCCCCGGGCGCTACAAACGATAGCTACGCCACTGAATGTGCCTACGGGCGTGGATGGGGCGACTGTCTGTGGCCATTATTTGTAGTAATTTCCACTTCACCATTTACTTTTATGTTGGTCTTTTTATCTAACCTTCTAATTCAAAACATTTCTCACACTTCCGGCACGCCCCCCCCCACCCCGCGCGCCCCTACCGCAATCTATTTTAGTTTTTTTCTTTGTTAAAATCAATGCCACACAGTGTGTTTCTCCACGTGTGGCACGTGTTAAGATTTGAACTGGTTTAATACACTATACCATCTTGGCCTTCCCACCCGTGGACCACCGAGACAAGCCTGCGTCTATACAAAATCTATTCTGGGAGTGTCCAGGTGTGCTAACTTAAGTCTCACTTCATTTGTCCACTTTAGAATTCCCAGAATTCTCTTCCGCCTAAAATTTCAACAAATTTAATTGCACACCTTTTTTTATACCATGTTAGTGTAAATGCGTTGTAAAATAAACCAAGCTACAATAATGGTATAGTATATTTTCATTAATGGTATAGTATATTTTCATTAATGGTATAGTATATTTTCATGTACCTTTTTCATCCTAAACGATCTCATTCACATTATATATGTCATAACAAAATATATTATGACTGTATCACACACACATACACATACATACAAATACATGTGCTCTTTCTCTATCCACGTGTATATCTGTGTGTGTGTGTGTTTTATTCACATGGCTGTATATTCAGTAAAATAACTGGTAAAGCCCAGTCTACTTTTGGTTTGTTATGATTTGTCCGACGTGGCCATGACCTCTTCTGTGTAGCCTGCTCTGTTGTTTTTTCTCCAAACCTCCCCAGTGTTATAAGTGCCGTGCAGGTGTTTAGTGTAAACACAGGCCAGTCGTTAGACCCGTCACGTGGTCAGGGCCCACAACAGTGGTGTATGTTGTGTGTGGAATGGTGAGGGGAGGGGGTGCGTCTGTCCGCTAATGTCCGGTAGCACCTGGCTTATATATCGTTTTTACTTCCACCACTTTAGGTCCACTTCAAGGACTAGCGTTATGGCCATTGGTCACTCTTCACAGGTGGTGAGTCTCACTACAATAGTATTGACCCACTGGAATAAACAACTAATTCACCAGTGTCCGCCCCACAGCCTGTGAATCGGGCGTTTTGTTTTATTTCATTAAACAACTGATGAATTAGTTTAAAAATGTGCCTAAGATCACAATAAAATAAGTAATACTGTACATAAAATAAGAAATACTGGTACATAAAATAAGTATTACTGGTACATAGATATGTTACGCCCAGTAGGCAGTACCATGTGATATGTGGGCCCTGCTTGAATGTTTTTGCACTTTTTAGATTTAGAAGAGATGCAAAAATATAATTGTACAATAGCCGCAGGCTGTGTTTCGTAGCATCAATGTAACTCTCACAGGGCGACACAATAGCCATCCCTTCATTCAACGAATTAAGCCCATCTCCATACAGCCATCCCTTCATTCAAGCCCATCTCCATACAGCCATCCCTTCATTCAAGCCCATCTCCGTACAGCCATCCCTTCATTCAAGCCCATCTCCATACAATCCCTTCATTCAAGTCCATCTCCATACAGCCATCCTTTCTTTCAAGCCCATCTCCGTATAGCCATCCCTCATTATTTTTTTTTTACGAAATAATTTAAATGTCTTAACCCATTTATTCCCTGGCGTCATACAACATACACAAATAAAATGTCAGAAGATTACATCACATTTGATGACTTCATTTAGGTCAAATATCCTATTCTTTATTTTTCTTGTGTTTTTGACCTAAATTCTCCCAGATTATTATATAGATGTGTATACAATGTTCACTTCTATTCTTAACAATTAGCCCATAATTTCATTACAGAAAGGAGTCGATTCATCAGGAGCGTGTACCAAGGTGGGGCGCCTCAATCATGAATATATCGGCGTTCAGCAACATGTTCTCCTTCAAGAGGCGGTCGGGCTGGAAGCAGGGGGACGAGGAGTCCGACTGGGGCAAGAAGGCAGTGGAGTCACTGATGAAGAAACTCAAGAAGAAAGGGGTCCACGAGGACCTGAAAAAGGCCTTAACTGATAAAGACCCCAACTCCAAATGTGTTACGATCCAGCGGTCATCTGACGGCCGGCTGCAGGTGTCTCACAAGAAAGGCCTACCCCACGTGATCTACTGCCGGGTGTGGAGGTGGCCGGACTTGCAGTCCCACCACGAGCTCAAGTCGGTCGAGACCTGCAAGTTCCCTTTCAGCTCCAAGCAGAGCGAGATCTGCATCAACCCGTACCACTACCGCCGCGTGGAGACCCCTGTGCTGCCTCCGGTACTGGTGCCCAGGTTTGACGAGTTCCCCGGTGAGGCTCTACCACCATACCAGCCCATCCCAGAGCCCGCGATGCCACAGAATGTGACTTTTGAACAGCATCACTCTCCTTTGCAGTCACCGTATAGCCCGTACAGCCCATACAGCTCCTGCAGCCATTCCTCTGGATCCCCGTCCCCGGTGTTTCAGTCCAACACGGACTATCCGGTCCCGATGTTCATGGACACAACTGACCACCTCAGCTCCTCCTCCCCGTCGGACACCCCATACTCCACCCCGTCCACCACGCCGCCCCCACAGCCGGTCAGCTACAGAGAACTGGCACTGTGGTGTAACATCGCCTACTACGAGCTCAACAGCCGGGTCGGAGAGCAGTTCCGGGCCTCCACCCATGAGGTCACCGTGGACGGGTTCACGGACCCGTCCAACTCTGACCGCTTCTGTCTGGGGCTCTTGTCCAACGTCAACCGCAACTCCACGATCGAGAACACCCGGCGACACATAGGCAGGGGAGTCCGCCTGCGCTACGTGGGGGGCGAGGTCTATGCCCAGTGCCTCAGCGACAGCGCCGTCTTCGTGCAGAGTCGGTGCTGCAACTACGTCTATGGGTTCCACCCCACCACCGTCTGCAAAATAACCTCCGGCCAATCTCTGAAAATTTTCGATAACCTAGACTTTGCCACGCTCCTCAACCAATCCGTGCGCCTGGGCTACGAGGCTGTGTACGAGCTGCACAAGATGTGCATCATACGGATGTCCTTTGTGAAGGGCTGGGGCGCGGAGTACTACAGGCAGGACGTCACCTCCACCCCTTGCTGGATAGAAATTCACCTCAACTGCCCCCTGCAGTGGCTGGACGAGGTTCTAAACACAATGGGCTCCAGCCATAACCCTATTTCTTCGGTCTCCTGAGTATGCCCCTGGCTGCTGTTAATTTTTTTGTATTGTACAGATTATGTTTGACTCGTAATTGCATTGAATTATTAACAAAAATTAAAAGAAATATTAACAAAAATTAAAAGAAATTTCCCGACACATCTGCAAGGACGGTATCCTACAGATGGCAAATGTGGTCAGTTTCACTGCATAGTGCACATTTGATATGAAGCCATATGGCACAGATGTAAACTGACTCTTGGATTATAATTTTTTTTCTTTTCAAGCTAGTCATCAAACGTGATATTTTATATGTTCAACTGTTTTTTTTTTAAATCCATCGTTGTTTTTAAGCATGATTGATGCAAACTAACATTAATATAATTTTAACTGACAAAATATTTCTTCATGTAACATAAATATCTTTGCAAAGCGTTTTTAATTTTTTTATCTCTGTTTTTATTCTTCATATCATTGTCATAATAAATACTTTTCCATATTTTGAACATACTTTTTGTTTTTGTCCATTGCTTGGTGAGTCAATTCAAAGTCAGTCAGTTAGATACAAAATTGATGAGGAATGGGAAGGAAATGTCAACACATGTTGTTGACTGTCTAGGTCTCGAGGATCATGAAATCCAATGCATTCCATACTTAGCAATACTATAGAAATAAATGACGTCATCAGTACATGAGTACTAGACAAACTTTTAAAAATGAATCAATTTAGGAATAAAATACTCCCCCCCCCCCCCACACACGTTTCTCATTGTGAAGATAATGGCTGGGCCAATGACTGACAATGAATTCTGAGTTCCAGTCAGAAGCGCTGTTCGTATCTGTGTGTTGTGGGGGGAGGGGGGCCGACTAGGTAAAAGTACCCGTCGGGGTCCTTTAATTGGACTCTTACTGGGATTGGGTCATTGGGCAGTGGCGGCTATAGTTCTAGTTTGTCTATCCATAAGGCTGTCGGCAGAGTTCTAGTTTGTCTATCCATAAGGCCAACGGTGCCTCGACACGTACAATCAAAGGGACACATATTCTATAAGGGCCGTTCATATGATTTTGATAAAAGCTTGATTAGGGCCCATAGACCGCCAGGGTTGCCCCAAGCTAATCCTAGACCCCTAACAGTCTCAGACATCTGAAGGACAGCCCCGTAGCGTGAAAATTCTACAGCAGGGGCCAGGCAATAGCGGGGGGGGGAGGTGATACATTGCATTAAGTAAAGCAAATATGCATAGGGGGCCCGACACAACGCTACGGGCCTGCTGGAGTACACCCCCATCCCACCGCATTGCTATGTCATTTTATTTCTCCATTTAGACTATATGTTTATATTTACTAACAACTACTGGTACAAACTAATATACTAGAAGAATGGATGGGCTGACTGCCAAGCTAGTAAACATAATTATTATATGAAATAAATTTTGTGACTCAATTAATTTTGAATAGTTAATATGCATAAAGTATTTCACATCTTTAATTCTTTATTTGTTACAAAACTAAACATATGTAAATCTAAAAAGTTAAAAAAAAAGTCAATTTGTCCGATTAATGACTCTATTATTCTTTCTTTTGTCCTTAATTTTATTCTGCAGGTGGGTCGCGAGAAGAGTACAAATTTGAGAACCACTGGTGTATAATGTGAGTCCTGAATTTGTCAGCAGCAGATAAGAAGCGAGGTAGCGAACTCTTGTGCATTCTGCTGATGACGATTGGTTCATTAACCTCTGACCTCTGCATCAGAAGTGTGCGCCGTAAACGCGTAATTAACGTCTGCTGAAAACGCTGATGAGCAGGGGCGCTGAAAGGGGAGGCAACTCGAACACTTTGTCTTACGTTCTGAAATTTTCCAAAATTCATTCATCACATGACCTAGTAGTTGATGAATGTGGCTAGGGGACCCCGTATTGATTGTGTTTCTCTGGGGTCCAAGACTTTTCGCGGTGTCCCTTCTTTGAGGTCAATGTTAATTTCACACTCACACCAATTTATTTGCTGTCATATATATGGGTTTCATTTGGGTGTGAACATTTTAAAAAATCGCAGGTCATAGTGGGGCCATAAATTTGACAGAAAGAACAGACTAACAGCAGAAAATCGACATACGGGCCTAGAGTTTATATAAACTAATATAGCTTAAATCTAATTACAATTAAATGCACGGGTCGGATGGAATGTCCAAACTGATTCAAGACTCAATACTTTGCATGTAAATAACAAATCAAATGAAAATAATTTTTTGTAAGCATTCATTCAAAGGTTGTTTTTTTTTTTTTAAGCTTTAAATTTTATGCGTTTATGCAAATGCACTGAAAACTAACAAATAATTCATTATATCATACAAATACTTATAACAATTATATAATTCCTAAAATTATGGATTTCATCAGTTGATAAGTAGAAAAAAGTAAATAATTAATTAATCAATACATTCATAGGCTAACATAATTGGGCATTCATGGTGACTGGACCCATGCATATAATTTTTAGTCATGATTATTTATTTAAATGTTTGTATGATACAATAAAATCATTTTTCATAATTTTCAATGCAATTTCATTCAATCTTTTTTTAAAGTGTTCAAAAATATTTTAAAAATTTATTCTAAAAGTTATTATTTATTAATTTATTTCAATACATGTATTATAATTCTAGAAAAATTCGAAATCATCGAAATGGAATAATGTAAAGTAAGGTGGATGACTCCGATTAATACACAACTTGAAGGTTTTTCTGCTAAGTTCTAACAAATTCAAGAATCAAGATTAGGTTTATGCTCGTTGTTTTACTCATTTAATTAATCTACATTTCAATAATACCTAGTATTAAAATAGACGCATGCTTGCTAGATGTGACAAAACAATGAAATAAGGACATGCAAATTAGTTATAGCTCAGAAACTTGACTGCCTCGGAGTCAACGTCTGCTTGACTCCTGGCTTTATAGACGCCGGCTGATCTATATGTACATTATAATTACTGTCACAGTTTAACAGTACACTAGTGTTAACCAAGTTAAACAGTTTGGGAGTAAGTATGAGTGTTGCCGGTCATAACTCTTAGAGAAAAATTTATTGATGTTTTTATGCTATATACAAAGCACAAATGAACAAAGATCTATATATTTGTATTAAGTATTGGACTAACAACATATATGATTTATATATAACCAGGGTGCTTATTTTGTGCTGGTATGCACCGGTACGGCGTACCAGCACCTTTTTCAATCTGGGGAAAAAATTATTACTTTTCTTGTATTCTAACGTTTATTATTCATTTTTTTAAAAAATTAATTTGTTAAAATTGAATTATTTTTAAATTGCGCACAATAATAATTAAAATAGGTGCAAACTGGTAGTTAAAAGTTAGGCAATCCTCACTGAGTACCAGCACCTATTTTTTTTTTACTAAAAAAAAAGCACTGTATATAACTGAATGTTGTATATATTTAATCTTATAGTCATTTAAATAAAATGATTATGATAACTATATTCAATAAACGCAGTACCATTATATAGCAATAGAAAAATGCATCATCATCATTGTCTGTCAACCGTGACAGGCCACCAGCAACAGATCTCCAGAGTCCTCTGTCTGTCCTCTGTCTTTCCTCTCCAGCTGATTCCAGGTGTAACACATCTTTGTGATTTCGGCTCTAATGTCTTGCCGCCAGGCTTTTCTTGGACGCCCTCTTCTTCTTTTACCTTGGGAATCCCACCTCAGCGCCTGCCAGGTGACACTGGTTGCTGGTCTAAGTAGGCTAGCTGGTGACACTGGTTGCTGGTCTAAGTAGGCTGGCTGGTGACACTGGTTGCTAGTCTAAGTAGGCTGGCTGGTGACACTGGTTGCTTATTTTTCTTCCGCTGAAATTTCGGCAGGTCCTTTCCAATAGAGAAAAATACTTGTGCTTATTATTTTTTTCCAAATTAAAGAAATACACATTAGTTTCTATTATAATGTAAATATCTATAATATTATAATTATTCTAACTATGGCAAATAATACTATTGTATATAATTTAAGTGAAAATTAGACAGAAAAAAATATTGGTAACTTTATGAAATAACAATTTTTACTAGATGTATTCTTTTAGGTTTGATCAGTAAGCTAGGTTTTTTTTTGTTTCAGACAGTTCCAATATTTTCATATTTTTTAATTACAATTTAAAGATGTAATATGATGTAGAAATATAAAAAAAATATTTAAATGGAATTATTTCAAATTTTAGCCTTTAAGCCTTTAGGTTTCATGTTTAAAAACCGCGGAAAGTATTCAAAACAGTAGATTTTAAAAAAATATTTATTGAATCGAGACGAGGCAAGAAGCCATTTAGAATTCTTCATTCCTACTTTTGATCTCACGAAGATGTGAGACTGCTATTATTTATATAGATTAATATTAGCATTATTTTCATTATAATGTTCATATCTTACTTTAATTGATAAAAAAGTAATAAAATATGCCCAAATGCTGACATTAAATACATGTACTATTAAATTCAAATAAAGTGCTGAACTATCTGACAACCAAGATTAAAATTGATTGAATTATATCTTTTAAATTTTAAATTATTTAATGCTTATTTAATGTATGATTCAATACTATTATATCTTGTTCTTGATCATTTAAAGTAAAAAAAATATTTATTTTTTAAAAATAGTTTTTATTGTTGTATTAACAATTAGACATAATTTTTTTTTTTTTTTTCTCAAGTGACTTGATGATATCTTAGTCTATTGGATAAACCACCCGAATTTAGTATGTCATCACCCTCAGCTTGGTTTACCTCAGAAGTTCAGCAAATGATGTACGGTTTTGGAGACTGCAAAAAACCATTGCTAGAGACGGCTGCTCTTGTAGAAGAGATAGTACATCAGCAAATAACTGCTATGATTTATAGAGCCAATGATGTTGCAGTAATCAGAGGAGATAAGCAAATATCCATTGAGGACATTCTTTTTCTATTGAGAAAGGATAGGGTGAAATTAAAGAGGCTTCTTAAATATTATGAAGTTCGGGACCTGAAAAATGTATTGAAAAGTTCCATTTCATCTGGCGATGATTCAAAGGTTGATCCAGCTGCCATACAGTTTCAAGAGAAGGTTATGTTTGATAAAAAGCTCATGAGTAGAAACCGACAAATCTGTTATGAGTTTTTATCATCCATTGATCAGACAGGTGAGTTAGTTTCATTGTTTACTGATACTGAAGTCGATTCAGTCAAGCATGAGAGAATGCTTCGAGCTGAGCTGCAGTCCCAAGGAATGGATACTCAACAGTATTTTGAATTTTGTCAGGCTCGCCAAGTCAGTTTCAGTCGAGGTTACAACAAATCTCAGCACTTCCGTGAGTGGCTTCAGCTGAAACTGACTCCAGACATTGTTGTCAACCCCAATTTGCTTGAAATATTTAGCTACTTAGCTTATGAAACTGTGGTGCAAGTTGTTGATTTGGCTCTGCTTGTTAAACAAGACATGAGAAGTCCCCCTGGAGATTATTTAGCCAAAACAAGGCCACCTTTATGCATAAATTATTCAGAACTGTATGCCAACAGCATTTATAACAAACCGGACTCTGGCAGCGTAGACCAAAACTCTTCAACGGATATACTTAACCAAACTCAACTCAAAATACCTGTCGCAGGTAATCTCCAGCTGCCTACAGGGGTGGCTCAGAATAAACTGAACAAAAAAAAGAAGAAGAAATCTGACCCTCCAACAAGTGTGGAAGTTTCTTGGGATAGCACGATTCTACCTTCAGACGTGAGAGAGGCGATGAGAAGATACTACACTGACATTGGCCCTTTTGCATCACAGCTAAAGTTGAACTATTTCTGCTCATCTTGGTACAATACGCTTTGTGAATAATCTGTATCCTGTTGTTAAATTATTTTTTGGTCTGTCTTTTATAGTTATGTTGGTAACTATATTATTAACTCTTTCCCCACCCTAATCTGCATTTTGTACCTCAAGTTATCTTCATTTGATGGCTCAAGCACACTTATACCATTCAGAAAAAAAATATCCTATCCAGCAGTAATTTTTTTATTTAAATTTCTGATTTTATATCAAAGATATGTGGGTTTTTGTTTCTAGTGATGAAATAGCATTCCAGCGTTGATTAAAATTTACATTTTATCAGATTGGTTAATTTTTTATAAATATTTTTTCCTTAACGGAAATACCATCACCAGACTACTAATACATTAGACATAACGTTTTTTTTATTTCTGGCCTTGTAAAGTAAGAAATTTTAACATTTTGTTAGAATTTAATTCTAGATTTTGTTATTGCATTTCATGGTAGTTTTATTGATCTTTTTTTGTTAAAATTTTAATGATGAAAGTCGATTTCTTATGTGATCTTATCTTATTTAATATGTGATCTCACAAATTCATCTTTTGCCATTTTGTTAAAATAATATTTTTTTTTCACTAATATTAATATCTGTAAAAAGAGAATTCATTTCTGGTTCAGATGATATAATAATAGTGAAATCTAGTTTTAATAAGAGTAATGAGCTAAGAAATGTTGGTGTACTAGTGAGGACAGTGGCCATGAAGTTATACTTGGAAGGCATGAAATGTCATGTTTAAAACAATTGTACATTTTATTTTCTAACACAGACTTTGTAAAATTGCAGAAAATGATACAGGTTCTGTTCACTTATGATCTGAAAGTAATTTTTTTGATGAAAATGACATTGTGACTTACACTGCTAAGAGATTATTTTTGTTTTAGATGTTTTTTGTTATGCACACATACCTGTGAAGAATAATGTTAGCTCTTTATAATATGTTCAATCAAGAGTTAACAACTTTTATATATTAATAGTATATTAATTCATTGTTGCACAAAACAGGCAGAAAACCTAAAATTTGAATGAATATGAACTTGTACGTTTCCCCAGTGAAATCCCTAGGACAGTTTCTGTTTTCCTCAAATGCCAAGAATTAAGTTTTCAACAAAAATAATTTTTTATTGATGTTCTTACAATTTTTTTTTTTATTTTGACAAAAAAAAAAGACCAGTTGAAATAAGATGGAATATAATGCACAGATCTTTTGTGGGTATTCTGCGATTGAAGATTTTTTTTTGTTAATTGTAAAGCTGCAGGGATAGTGGCAATGAACATTTTTTTTTACTCATCCACTCTAGTCTTGTGTTTGGTTACATCATTATCCTGTTTATTTGTTTGTTAATGTTTGCCTAAAGAACCTTACACAATAAACCATAATCAATTAATTTATGTTGTTCTGTTGTCATCTCAGTTGTCTATTATATACTTTTTTTCTATCTGGTTTATTTTTAATGTTTCTTTCAATTGCCCGAGCAATTAATTCTTTATGTAGCTTAATTCTTTTTTAATTTACTTTGATTTGTTTTAATTGGGTATTCTTTTAGGAAGATTGTTCAAGTTTTCATTTATTATTTTTATTTATTTATTAATTATTATTCAAAATACTTATCATATTCTTACTCATGATATCTGTTTGGATGTGAATGGCTCTAGATCAGGCGTGTATTCTTAGTCGTGCATCGGTGTCCAGTTTGACAATTTAATTCAATAGTGTTGTTCTCATAAAATGCAGGCCAATTTTCTTGGAAACCCATAATGCTTTAGAGGCAGCTTCCAACTTTTCTACTTTTAAAGCTATCTTATCTAGGAGTTGGAGACAGTTATTTAGAATGAACAGTGATCTCGTTTACTAGAGTTAGAGACAGTCATGAATATTATGTCTGAACCTTTGAATTATTGTTGGAGAGACCCTATGGCCTACAGGCAAAGTAAGCCAGTGCTTAGGGCATCAAAGGAACAGAGAGAGGGCACCACCAAAATTATATATAGTCGAATTTATCAACTCAATGCATTAGACTTATCTCCACCGTAAATAATACTAGTTCAATGAAAAAATGACTAAGTGTAGATAGAAAGCTGTACACATTAAAGTAAAAAGTCTACATGTGTTCCACACAGTAAAAGGAACAGGGGATGGCCCACCAGTAGGTCTCTGGAGTGTGGGGACGATACAACAAATTATTGCCCCTATTACTTTGTACATAATATAGCGTACAAGGCAGTGGACAGAAATAAAGTAATCGGGCTTTGGTTTAATTCATATTGGGGGGGGGGGGGACAAATTAGTTGTTGCTTAGAGCATCGAGGGGATTTAATTCGGTAATGCTGGGCATGTCCTACATTGGCTAAAATGTTTTAATTGCAGGCTAGGAATTAGAGTGAAAGAGAGAAGCTGTCAGATTTGAAGACGAGTGCAATCTAATTATTTTTAAAAACTTTAGACAACAGCAATAATGCTATTTAATTTTGTAACGAGTTCTTTAATTGGTTTATTTCAGCACTGATCCATATAAACTGCTCTTTTTTTATACTGCCAACTGTTGAGGGGAGGGAAGGTGGTGGCAGTACCAAAGGGAGATCACCAAAACTAATTATTTCCAAAATGGGGGTAGTAAACAAAGTTTGCTTGAGGACTTTATATACACAAGCAAGTAATAGATACATCTTTTAACATTCAGATTTCTTGTTAAATATTACTGTGTTTTTTTAAACCAAGAAAATCTTCAAACGTATGCTACTATTAGTGTTGATAATAATTATCATATTAATGGACTAAACAAGACAAATCCAGTGTTTAGAGCAAGAAAATAAACGGACAGGCTACGCTTACGTCAAGACGTAATTCGTATTTTTTTTCCGGCTTACGTCAATAGATATTTCTCCACACCCTAACACTGTCCCTAACCCTAACCCTTTTTGTTTACGCAGTGGCAGCGTTAACATCAAGACGTAATTCGTATTTTTTTTTCGCACTGGCTCCGGTACCGTCATATGACGGTGCCGGTATCTTTTTTTTACCGCTTCCGTCAACATTTGCATAGCCGAACAATTATACATTAAAATGAGAGGTTAGTTTGTGTGGCGCGCTAGGTTGTTCGCTTGGCTGAGACCCAGTTTGGCTAGCTATGTGCGGGTTCGATTCCTGGTAGAGACATGCATTTTTTTGTTCAGATTTTATTTTTCAGGATCAGGGTTAGGGATAGGGGGTTAGGGATAGGGTTAGGGTGTGGAGCAATATCTATTGATGGTCATTTTTTAATAAATCATAATTTTTTTTTTCAGATTTTTTTTCAGGATTAGGGATAGGATTAGGGTTAGCGATAGGATTAGGGTTAGGATTAGGGATTGGGTTAGGGATAGGGTTAGGGATAGGGTTAGGGATAGGATTAGGGATAGGGTTAGGGTGTGGAGCAATATCTATTTATGGTCCCCGAAAAAAAAAATATCTCCGATTTTTAACAGTAAATAACGTTATCAACGTCTGCAGTAAATAAGAGTTCTCATTCATTCTGTTTACTCTTTAAATGTGTTAAAATGATCGCCAATAATATCATAATATAAACTGCATTTATAACTTTACATCATAAGAGTTCATTCTGTTGACGGAAGCGGTAAAAAAAAGATACCGGCACCGTCACATGACGGTACCGGAGCCAGTGCGTTTTTTTTTACGTCAATAGATATAATAATAGAAGGCGCTTGACGTAAGCGTAGCCACTTCGGAAAATAAAACAAAATATTACAACCTTGCTAAACAGTATTCTCACTTTCCCCACCACTTTTGGGAGAAAAATGAATCTTATAGCCAAAAAAAATTGGTAATATGCCGAGGTTTTCTTATTATTATTACTTTACAAGTATTTTAACCAAGTACGAATACAGTCACACCCTGCTTAACGGCTAACAGCAGTAACTTTTCCATTTAATACCGTTTTTTCTACTTATCTATAGTTTCATTACTAACCATTTTTTTTTATTATAATTAATTTTTAAAAGACTTTTTTCAGCAATAAGATAAGTCATAAGGATCAAAATGTTGAACATGAAGAGAATTTAGATTTAAAATAAATGTCAGTGATAAAAAGCAGATTGGACACATATAGTTAGGTGACCTGTTACTCTTGACAAAAACACCAAATAGTGACAGTAACCTTTAGGTACTTATTAATATACTGATATACTTGTTTTAAGCCATACTCTAAATTATTGCATGTAACCTCATTATTTAAATGATATTATTGCCCATTTTGTGCTGTGATTGTTTGGAACATACCTCCTCCCCCTACCCCCCCACCCACCCCACCCCACATGGAGTTAAGTGGGCTCTAACTGTATTTGAGTTATTCAGTCCGTTGTGCGACCATGAGAAAAGGCAATAGCTTTCCTAAAAATGCCTATTATTTTTTTTTAAACCAGCTCTTTTTTTTATTATTGTTAACTGATGTAACTGTCTGTAATATTAATTTAGGGCAGTACAGCAGAGATGAAAGACTTTCAACATTTTCCTACTGGAAATCTCAGTACCAAAGAAAAACTCAGGATATTGGCTTTGACTGGTTTCTTGATTCACAAGGAGTTTTGACAACCATCCTTGATCATTTAAAACAGGTGACTAAAAGTAAGGACACCCATAAACTATATAGAAATCCTCGCCAGAGATAATTGTATCAGATATTTTTTTTGACTATCATGTACTTTTAGTACATAAAGGGAATTAAAGAACTGTTATGAAGTTGACCATAAGGCTGATGTTGTAGTAATATTGTAACTTCATCTTTCAATAGGTACAATTGTAAAATTTAAACTTCTGTTATTTGTTGCCTGATACAGGGAAAGAAGCTTTTTTTTTATTCTAATTTTGTTTTAACCATATAAACTTTAAAAAGAGACCTACCATTTGGTAAATTAAACCATTTCGGGGAATAAAAAAATCAGATAAATCTTCTGGATCTAGTTTTAACTCATAACTAATAACACATTTGAATCATAGATGCAAATTTATACAAAATGACTTAATAATTTAATATACACCCAAGTCAGTCAACATTCGTCTTGATTACATTAAAATTACTTCTGCAACACAGTTATGTTCTCTAAGGAACCTCCACAGCTGCCGACCATTTATGTCATGAGTACGTTTGTAGATCAGTTGTATGTATAATATATATATATTATTTCCTTGGCGCTTCTGCTAAGTGTATATTTATATTACTGGTATATTATATAATTCTGTCTCTTCGGAGTTATTCTTGTTGACTGACTTGGGTGTATATTAAATTATTAAGTATCCACATATATGAGACGAATCACAGTTATAAAGCACTGAGTAGACTTGGTTGTATAAATATATATATATGTTTATTTATTTATTCTTATTCACGAAAATACATACATGGTATAAAATGATGTGAGATGAGGAATCAAGTCCGTCTGCTTGTCTCTACCCAAATCTATCGTCTCTTGATTATTGTCTAATGATTCCCACTTCCACTAAGCTAAGTGGCCAGATAATTAAAACCATCTCTGTGCCAACTGTAAATTCTCTATCCTAAACTGATTATTACAACTAATAACACATTTGAATCATAGATGCAAATTTATACAAAATGACAATGCACATTCTGTATAAATTGTATCTTGTATATCAAGAGATTTTTATTCTTTCATAAATCGGATGACTTGACTTCATATTTACCATTGTCTAAAAAATACATCATGCTATCATATAAATGTATTGCTTTCAGGTCCCTCTTACTCCTGTGTGGAAGAAGACGCCAAGAGAAGTTTTGTCTCATACTTGGATCTTGGTTGTGGAACCTCCAGCTTGTCTTTAGAAGTTTTGAAAAATTCTCCACACTCCATGTTACAAGTCTTATTGGACTTTGTACCAGAGGCATTGACCTACCAGATGGCTAACCTGACCAACAGTGGATCTGCAGGGAAGGAAAAAACCTGCGTTGGAGTGTGTGCTGATGTTCAGAAGTTGCCTTTTGCATCCAATACTTTCAATGTTATTGTGGATAAAGGTAAAAAAAAAGACGAATTTCTATAAAATGTAAATCAAATTTCTAAATAGGGAGTTCCTTTTCTAAACAGAAGTTATATTTTTTACTGAAAATAGTGTCGCCTACTTTTTTAAACCAGAAATACTAGAAAAGTAAGAAGTAACAACACTGCATATATTAATTTTTATTTAGATTAAAATTTTTCATTTGATTAGTATTTTAACCCATTATTATACAAAATTATTATAGGTTCATTTAGAGCAAAAATCATGAAACGGATAATGTATTTTAAAAATTTGAGAACATATTTCGCAATGGCCTAAGTTTAATTTTTTTCCCAATCATTAAAACTCAGACTAGTTTTACTATAGTGGAAAGTAAAATACTTTGACACAGCATCAAAGTGTTCTTCATTGTGCTTTTATTTTTATATTTCATACTTATTACATCTTATATCACCTCTTGATATTTTTTTTTCTGTTAGCAGACACTTACATTGTTGGGCCTCACTGTAGTTGTGGGGTGAAGGTCACTGTCATGACTCTGTGATGATATGCATTTTACAACTCTGAGCCGGAATATTGTTATTCATCCAATTCACTGCTACCTCGCATGCAGTTTTACTTGAGGGTTACACCACTGTTGGGGTTGGATGGTTGAGTGGTGTATAACGCTCCTTAGTTTACCCCAGATTCGATCCTTCTGCTGACTTAAACCAGGTTTTCTTATATGTTCTGTGTGACTCATAATCAATACACTTGCTAGCTGGTTGTGTGGGTTTTTTAAATACTTTTTGTGTACAATATTTTGAGAGTTGACAAATTTGCAACTGTCTAATTATAATGGGAGAGCAGATGTCTCCTTGAAAGATTTACTCTACTCTTAACTGCTAACCTCATCACATTATCTGTCAAAGTATAAAAATTTTATATCAAAGCAACATTCACAAATTTCAGCTTGAAAAAAAACTTTATCTGGAATATGTGTAATAAAGATTGCCATATAATGGAGCATTATAGTTTTAATATTTTGATGATTCAATGCTTTGGATTCAGTGATAGTTAAACCTTAAAGCTGCATACATTAGGCTTTCATTTGAGGGTCACCAGCTATATGAAAATTTACTTGTTTAGTAGTAACCTCCATGACTTATAGTGCCGTGAAAAAAATAAAAAATATTTTACTCTTTTAGGTAACATATTAGATTTTGTTCAAATATTTTTTCATTAGATAGTAGAAAAAAAGGCAGTTTGAGAAGAACCATTTCTCATTTTATTTTACTAAAAAAATCATTTTATTTCAGGTACAATGGATGCTCTAATGAAGGACAGAAGTCATGGCCACCACAAAACAAGATTAATGCTTTCAGAGGTCATGCGTGTACTAGCCTCAGGTGGACGCTACCTGCAAATCTCAGATGAAGATCCAGATAGCAGGCTTCTATATTTAGATCAGATATGTTCAAGGTGTCAGGAAGGGCCATCACCAATAACATCAGATTCTCAAATGCCATATTTTAAAATTTCTAATGAGGGAACATCACATATCATTTTACCACAAGGCAGACTTCTGGATTGTTCTGATTTGATGAAATATCATCTTAAAATTCTACATTCTTCTGATCAAGTACACTTATAGACAACTTGTCACCTGACAGTGCTAATCTGGACAAAACAGGGCATCCTTTATCATCCTGGTCATTTCAAGTACTTTCGTCCCCTAGTGGCATTGAATATTTTGTTTACTGGGCGGATAAAAAGCTGTGATTGGAATTTTAAAAAAAAAAAATTTTTTAATTTATTCTTTAAAAAATGTTAAAGTTTCTGTAATACTTTATTTGTCTTTTTGTTTTTAGATGACAATTAAACATAATTTATCCAGTAGTTTTTTTGTAAATTGATTCATAATTTCATTTCTTCTAAATAATAATTGCATTCTTGTGTCATTTGACTGGTCTGCCAATGGTGACCAACTTAAATATATCCTCATGTGATTTGACATTTCTTTTGATTCTACAATATTTCTCCAACCAACTACCTAGACAAATGCCATGGCATGTCACAAAATTATCACATTAAATTGTATCCTCGATTTCTATCAATGGGAAACAGGTTTCACCTGATGAGGAAAGAGTTGTGCAAGCTAGAAGGCAATGCTTAATATTTCAGTGGCTACAAATGAAATTAAAGTTACACGGTTAGAGTCTTTCACAATAGTGGAACCCATACTTTACACTCAACTATTTTACAGAAACACAGTCAATAAAATGCACTATCTCTTTAACAAATACCATGCTTGATTGATGTTTGTGTATTTTTTTTTACATGGAGATGGAATAACACAAGAATAATGAACTAATGTAAAATAATTTTATTCAATAAGTGATCACAGTTTCTCACAGATTTCTCACACAGGTGTTGAAACATTTTAAAATCACCCACCTGATCATACAACTGTGTCTGGTTACACAAGAAATAACAGAAAATAATATATTAAAAAAAAACATTCGTTCTGATTTCACTAAGTCAGCAACAGCAACAGTCAGCAACACACCCAGCAGAGAAAAACAAACACCAAAACTGCAGTTGAAAAATTTTTCAATGAACTTTAGTTTAACAACAGTGGCATAATTTTAAAAAATTAAGCTAACATGAAATAAAAGGAATTTTGTTTTTTTTAAATTTCAATAAATTTGAGGTTTAATAAAAGATAATCAAGGGCAAAAACAATAGAAAAATTTATTCTTTTACTGCTCATTTATTTGAAGTAACATCTGACAAGAATACTACGGAAATTGTGAAACATATTTACATAACAGCTGGTTATACATTACACTTGAGACCAGACTATAAAATTACAAAGAGTTCAATTCAAAATGATTCCTCCAAAGTAGATGCTAAATACTACACTACAAATTTTGATGATCCTTTGAATTTTTTAATTATGATGGTAATTCAATAAAATCACAATTTTGCAGAAAAGATTTTCAATAGTAAACACAGTAATATTAAAAGGCAGTGAAAAATTCTGTTTTATAAAAATAGCTCAATATTAATGATTGTACATAAAAGAAAAAACTTTTAGGCTGTTGGACTCTCAACAATTTAAAAAAAAAAAAAGATACATTTCAGCAAAGGCTCAAAAAAAATTTATTATTGACAACTTTCAGCCAAAATGCATTTAAAGCCAATAATATTTTCATAATGAAAGCTAGAAGCTTTCTATAAAACATGTACAACATATACTTTCTCAACTCTGAAAATGTTTCATCTTATATACAGTGGAACCTCGGGTTACAAACACACCATGTAATAAACAGTGCCTCAGTTTACGAACCAAGAAACGGAGTACAGCCAAACTTAAAAGTTGGAGCCAGTGAATGTTTCAACTGCCAGGATGTGAGAAATCTGTATCACATGGGCAGAGGTTGAAGACTTAGTTGTGAACAAACTAATAACTAAAAGGAGATGTCAACCTGATAAATGAAAATGCAATGGCATACTTCTGAAAGAATCTCCAGCAAAAAACGCAACAAATTTCTCTTCACAGTTTCTTTGTGTTGAAGAGTCACAGTTGGCTGCCCAGAATCAACAAAAGAGACTCCTGAACCTTGTGATTCATAATATTTGACAAATTTCACATGGTCATTTTTTGAAAGACAATCTTTATTTTATTTTACAATGAACTTAATTGGGTGTTATTTATTTAATGTTAAGTATATGTGTTCTGTGTATTCTATGCATTCTGTCAGGTAAACAATAGGATGTTTATAAGTAAAAATTATTCTTTCATCTTGAAACGGATTGTGTTTATTTCGGTGTTCTGGTCACCAAAGTTTCAGGTGACAAACCGTGTTCAAAAATGAATATAAGTTCATAACCTGAGGTGCCACTGTACATAAATGTAAATGCAATAATAATAAAAAAAATCAAATCATCCATCAATTATTGCAATTGACACAAATGATAGGCTTCGGTTTTATTCACACCCTAATTTAATAATCTATTCTTGGCCCAATATCAACACAGTGTCAAAAAATGAGCTTGAATTTAAGTTTTGAAAATATTAAACTGGGCACTACAGGATAGTTTCCAGAAGGTGAAGAAAACAATTATGGCAAATTTTGTAACTGTGAAAAATATGACACAAATGATGTTCGTAGATGAATAACTTAAAATCAAGTTGAAACTTTAATGTGAAATGGGCCAATTATATTTGATGGGAAACAAATATTTTCAAATTAAAATAAATTATGAAGTCAAAATAGCAAAATATTATGTGGGAGAATGTGGGAAGACAATGGAACAACCCGTTGTGCAGCCCATGACCAACTGCAGCATTCTAAATCTCTACATTTTTCAAATACAAGTTCGGAGAAATAACACAACTACATGTATGATATTTTCATAGCAGAAATATTTTTGAACTCTGTGGGATGAATATGAAATACTGATAATAGTTCTTGATTAAACTTTTCTTATTAGAAATATAATATAAATTATTTCAACGGTTATAAAGTTGGCCTGAATAAACAAACTTTTTTTTTTAAAGTCAGACAAAATTCACAAATTTTAAATAAAGGAAAAGCCTAATTCTTACAGAAACATCAAATAATAAGACGTAAAAATCTGCAAATATTTGATGTCATGTTCATGGTGAATGGAGATTTAATGGACACCCAAAACTTGTGAATGTTGCGGGTAAATCAAGAAAATTGTGGATTCTCCAATAAAACTAATCAAGAGCAGTGGATTTTCCAATAAAACTATTATTTTACTTTAAAAACTAATTTATATTCTAAAGTAGGTCATGCTCTCTGTTATCTGACATTTCTACGTAAAAAATAAACAATGCCACACAGGATGGCCAGTATTGATGCTAAGTAAAGATCCCACTCTGGTCCAAAGTAATTCACTGGATCCAACATGCCAAGTAGGCCATACACACCTTCAAACTGAAAATAGAAAAAGGTGGTTATGAATAAATGTTTTATGTTGGCCACATTAGGCTGGATAATAAAATTGTTGTATTCATCATTTTTCATTGTTTCATGTAACTTAAAATAAAGCTTCAAATTTTAACTTTCTGAAACACATTAAGGAGGCCTCCAGTTTAGGACAGGGCAATAAATGGCTGAGGGTTGGACAGGCCAAGGGTGGGGTCAAGTTTGGAATCAATAATGTCCAACTAATAGCTGATTTAAAAAAAAATCTATCACAATATGTTCAGATATTTTTTTAATGAACAGACTAATCTAAGCATAATCCAACAGGGATACAATATGGACTAAACTAAGCCCATCCAACAGTGATACAATATGGACTAAACTAAGCCCATCCAACAGTGATACAATATGGACTAAACTAAGCCCATCCAACAGTGATACAATATGGACTAAACTAAGCATCATCCAACAGTAAATTCCCAACTAGCTCTAGAACTGAAAATAAACCATTAAAAGTAAAAAACCCAACGGTGAAACAAAAAGGGGGAAACAATTCCTTCTCACTAAGTTTTTTTTTTTTAAACCAGCCAAAGTTCAGACTGACCTCCTTATTAAAAACATCCATTCCGTAGAAGAGACCAAGTTTGAATAAGGCAAGCGTGACTGGAATGTGAGCATCAATGCTGGTCTCAGAAGCCAAATCATAAAATCTTTTAGCCAGATGAATGTCCTGTAGTTGGGAAAAAAAAATTACAAGGTGATTATTTAAGATGGAAAACACTGTACAGTATATCTGTTTTTGTAGTGCCCTTCTTTCATAATAATAGAGAAAAACTGGGTCACAGGAAACAGCGTAAGACTTAACGAACCTCATTTGTCCAGCATTTTTAAAATTTCAACTCAATGACGTTTGATTATATACAGATAAAAACTTCTCTTTATATGTTGAAGAATTTGTTGAAACTTCAGGGATGCTGGAAGGACTTCGTTGCTAATTAATATAAAGTTATAGTGAACTAAATCTTTAAAAGAATTGTTTTAATCCTGATATTTAAAATTGTAGAAATGAAGATAGGGAAATCTTTGAGAACCTGCCACCACCCATTAATTTTTAAGTACACTGTTACTCAACAAAATTATGCAAATAATTGAGAAATGATCAACAATAAATGGAATTATAAATGCACTCATTTTGTCAGATCAGTTCCCATTTTTTTAAAATTCTTAAAGCAAATTATTTGACCTTTGAACTATTGATTACCCACAGTACTATGTAGTAAAGAGGTGGTATAATATATGATCCAGACATCCTGTGACAAGATAAAATGAATCACACGAGTTGAGTAAAATTACCAAGCCGTATTCAAACATTTTGTGATTTTTCTTGAGCTAAATAATGAATAGAATGTGATAAAGAAATTTTGCATAAAATCAAATTTCACTCTCACCTGCAACCAAATTAAAGACTATAATGAGGACCATGAGAAAAAACATTTGGTGGTAAAATTCAACTAGATAAGAATTTACAAACGGAACTTATTGCATCAACTGAATAAGAGTTGATACATGAACTTTTCCCTCACCTGCTTCAGGCCTAATCCTTTCTCGTGCATGTAGCCCAAGTTGAACATGGCCTGGGCATTGTGTTGCTGCTCTGAGGCCATCCGGTAATGAGATGCTGCAGACTCGTAGTCAACCTCAGTGCCATGACCATAGTAATGGTAATCCCCCATCTTCAAGATGGCGTGGGTTGAGCCTGTTAAAACCAAAGGAAAGTTAACTCAGTGATGGACAGTATATTTTTGAATGCAAGGATCTTTATCATTTTAATATGTTTATATTTTTGAATGCAAGGATCTTTATCATTTTAATATGTTTATATTTTTGAATGCAAGGATCTTTATCATTTTAATATGTTTATATTTTTGAATGCAAGGATCTTAGTCATTTTAATATGTTTATATTTTTGAATGCAAGGATCTTAGTCATTTTAATATGTTTATATTTTTGAATGCAAGAATCTTTATCATTTTAATATGTTTATGTATGAGTGCAACCAACGGTAAAACATTTTTTTACTCATATCAATAGGTCATTAAGTCTCATATCCCTTACCTTGAGATGCGGCTCTGGAGTACTGCAGTAAGGCACGTTGGTAGCTTTCATGTCTGTTGAACTTGTCAGTGACACCTGTAGGCAAAACAAAACACAGATGTCATTTGTTTTTAAACACAATTCATAACGTTTGTACAAATATACTTTCACTACCCCTGTGTACACAGCAAAGCACACACATTTTTCTTTTCTTTTTATATGCTTGACACGTTTGAACAAAAAAATGAGACCACAGGTCAGATTTACTCCTACCATTGTCCAGTATGAAGGCAACATTGGACTGGGCCACCTCATAGCCCAGCTCGGCCAGAAACATGTACTTGATCAGGGCGGTGTCCACGCTGCCCTCGTGGTACATGCGGTGAGCGTCCATCATCATCTCCGACCACCTGCCTCTTTCAGCCACATTTTTAAACAACTGAGGAAGTGGGCAGACAATAAACACACTGACAGATAATTATATTATTTAATAATCATGAAAAAAATAACAAAAGAAAATTCTAGATCCTAAATTTTCATGGTGAATGACATAATTACCTCAACTGCAGTGTGACAGTTTCTCAGGACACCTGTACCGGTGGCATGCATCTGTGCCAGGTTGAAAAATGCCAGAACGTGGCCATTCTGTGATGCCATAGTAAAGTACTTGACAGCCATTTTGTAATCTTTCCTGACTCCTATACCACCTGTGGAGCATACAAAACATTTTATTACTTGGCTCAAATTTGCTGCACAAGTTCTCTTTAAAATCAAACAAGAACAACCAATTGCAAACTTATACATGTATTGGCCTAACTTTTCATTAGCTAAATATATCATCATCATTACACTGCAGTAATTGGTCACCCAATTAAAATTAAGGAGGATGGATTCAGAAATCCAATATATACTTCCACTTTTTAGGAGAAAATTTCAGTTGTTTCATAAACATTCTCCATTTCCGTACAGTCGGGGGAGATATTTATTGTTATTTTCTATTCAAAATTTATTTTTTATGTCACCTTAGTTTTTACCATTTTATTTAATGGACCAAAATGGCTAAATAAACATAATATAATAGGAGGGGGGGGATATCCAGTTCATGGCACGTTACTTTTAGTGCACTTGATACGGATATTAAATGCTACAGGAATTATTAAAGTTTAATAGAAATTGAATACTTAAAAGTGGAGTAATTACTTCTTACTTCTGAATTTACTTCAAATTTCAATTTTAATAGCCAAGCAGATTATCTTTCCCTTTGCCACTGAAAGTATTTGACATCCTAAGAAATCTGTCAGCTTTAAGCATATTTCCAATGAAGTTCTGAGATTTCAATTTATTCTAAAATGAAATTGTTTCTACAGATTTTAAAAAAAAACTTTACAGTATCTTAACAAAATGAAAGCAAAAAAAAAAAAAAAAAAAGTTTTAAAAATTCAATGCAGGGCATAAAACTGACAGATTATTGATTGATGATGAACAAAGTTCTTCAACGCAGGGCATAAAACTGACAGATTATTGGTTGATGATGAACAAAGTTCTTCAACGCAGGGCATAAAACTGACAGATTATTGGTTGATGATGAACAAAGTTCTTAATAAAAAACAATGAACAGCCAAAGAGTTAGGAGTGAGAACATACAAGCCATTGCCCAGGATGCATCAGATCTATTAATACAATACTTGTATGAGAGTTGACTTATTCTTTACACAAACTAAAAGGAAAATGAAAACAAACTTACTAAAGTACATAATGCCCAGCTGAAGTTGACCATCGACTGAACCTTGGTCAGATGCCAGAGAAAAATAACGGAATGCTTTGTTAGTGTCTTTTTCAACTCCTAGGCCGTTGAGGTACATCAGACCAAGTCCAGCTTGACCAATGTGATTATTCTGCAGCAGAATATGAACATTTATTAAACAAAGTTCAATGAAACAAACATCACAGGCTTTGGTGAAGTAAGCTAAAAAATGGAATGAATGGAATCAAGTTAACCTTTTCTGCTGATTTCTTGAAATATTCATAAGCTGTTGTATTGCTCTGTTTAACAAACGGGCTGCCTTCAGAATGCATCTGAGAATATAAACATATTTTTATTTCTGTAGTAGGAAAAACATGTAAACAAAATTATACGAGCCAGATGAACAAAATAAAAAAAAAAAATTCAATAGGATAAAATAGACGAGATGTTTAGCAACACAAGTACATGTAGTATATATATTCTGCTTTTTCTGATCAATCCTGAATGGTTCTTCCCTCATATTGAAAATAAACAATTCTAAATAAAAACACAAACATGATACATGATATATGTGTCAGAAAACTGTTACATGTATTATTATTATCTTTTTCTCTAGATTTCCCCCCAAGATTAGACATCAGGTTTCCAAAAAAGCTCATATCAAACTTTATAAAATGATGTCCCTAAATAACCCAAGTTCAAATCCACTTTAGATTGTACATAAATCAAGTTTATTGACAGAAATGTGTAACACAAGAATCTTCATGTAACAACAAACAAATTTACATGTTTGTACATGTATGGATTATTTCAAGCTTACCTTTCCCAGGTATCCCATAGCATGACCATTGCCAGCCTCTGCTGCAGTGGAAAAATAATGGTAAGCTTGCTGAGGAAAGAAATAAAAAATAGATTGAAGAGGAGCAGAACACAAGATGGTGTATCACATGGTACATGTATCACATGGTACATGTATCACATAGTACATGTAAGACATTTACTGTAAACATTCTCAATGTTTAGCCAGTAAAAACAAGCACAACAACAATAACAAACAATGTCTGAGTCAGAATCTACGAGACAATCTAGAACTGGGCATGGTCAGTGACCTAGCATTAGGTTTGGTCAAATTAATACTTCGACATTTTAACAAGCTGCCTGGATAGGCCAATGTCTTTACCTCATGATTAATCTGGACACCTTTACCTCCCTGGTAGTACAGAGTCCCCAACACAATCTGGAAAACACAAGGAAAAAATAAAAATGTGTAACAATGTTAAAAATAAAGACTTTTGACTAATTAGCCCAAAATTAAAATTGAGGAATAATTTATTATCTATCAGTGTTTATCGATTGTGTACAATGTAAAAAATAACTTTATGTTTGACAGTATAAAATTTATCTGAAATGTGTTGAATAATTAAATTTAAAAAAAAAATATAAAAGTTTTTTATAATGGTTTGGGTTGAGCAGTGAGACGAATGTCCAAGTAGTGTAGACACTCATTTGTCGACCTGAGAGTCCTGGATTTGATCCTCTGACAGAACCATGGACATTTTCCCAGGGGAAATGGGTACCTGACTTGAGTTGGGGAAGTTAAGGTGGCTGGGGGTTGTGCTAACCACACAATCCTTTCATATGCCGAGCTTGAAGCAGATGAATTCTACACTTTATCTGCCCCGATGGCCCATTTGGGCTAAGGGAACATAACTTTTAAGGGTAGAACAGGAAGTGAGTTTTGTGTCCAGCTTTTTGCACACCATGTTAGGTCAAATAACCTGGAGTCGGTGGCAAACAAAATTTAAACAATTTTTTGACAACACAACAAATGGCCATTTATTCAAAATACAGTTGACTGCACTGTCAAGTTTTCTCTTGCATGACATTATTTTTAAGTTACCATTAACTGCCGGATGACAAATTTCTTTTTAAAAATAAAACCTCACCTGTGCCTGCTGGTCACCTTTGTCTGCCAAAAAGTGGTAGTACTGCAACAGGTCGTCATCCAAGACCGGACTGTTGTTGACCCCTTGACTCTCCGTCTCCTCCTGCAGCCTGATGCGCTGAACCACGGGACCTCCAGCCAGAGTCACAGAGTCAGCCACTGAAATAAAAATGCTATATAAATATATATGTAAAAAAAAAAAAGTCAAAACATTAAGTTGAGGAGAAAGCATAAAATTGTGGGCATTCAATGCTTAATAGAAGAGCTCAAAAGTACATTGCTAAGACATCATCTATTACCTTTGGTAGCTACTTTTCTGTAATAAGTCAGGGCCGTTTCACACTTGGATTCAACCCCAATTCCAGCATAGTAACGGTAGCCCTTTAGAGCAAGAAGAAGAATTTTAAAAAAACATCAGTATGAAGTAAAATCTCTAATGCTATGGATTTTTTAAAAATAATGAAATAAAGTCTGTTTTTTTTTTTTAAAATAATGAAACAAATTCTATTTTTTTCTTACCAAAGCCATCTGAGCCAGTGGGTCACCACCTAGAGCCCCAAACGTTGTGTAGATCAAAGCCTGTCACACACAAGATTAAAACTGAACACAATTGGAATTTTTAAACCAAGAAATAGAAACTAAAAACAACACTTAATTTTTACACTCTTCTATTTTAAAGAATAATTTTAATACTGAACCTATGAGTATCAGGGGATGTGTGGTTGTAGGGCACTTGACGGGATGTGTGGTTGTAGGGCACTTGATGGGATGTGTGGTTGTAGGGCACTTGACGGGATGTGTGGTTGTAGGGCACTTGACGGGATATGTGGTTGTAGGGCACTTGGATGTTGAAAGGGGGCTCCCGGGTTCAAGCCATAAGCTTTTTTTTTATAACACACAAATGTCTCAAATTAGCTGACAGGCATAATTAATTCCCATTGAGTTTGTGCTTTCTTAACACTTTGTATATATAGGTGATGGACAGTTAATTATCTATTTTGATCCGTTTTGCTTATTTAAACTTCATTTTAATCTAACCAGCTAACTGAATAAAGGACTCAAAATAAAAATAACAGGTTACTTTGGCTTGGCTGGAGTTGTAGTGCAGCCCAGAACTGAACATAAAAGACAAACCCTGGAAAAAAAAAAAACGTAATCAATCTGACATTGATTATGTTTTAATACGCTACATAACTAAATGTATGGGTAAGAATTTATAACTTCACTAATTGTTTATTGAGTTCTATTTTAGTAGCAGCATTATTGTTTATTGAGTTATATTTTTGTAGCAGCATTATTGTTTATTGAGTTCTATTTAGTAGCAGCATTATTTACTTAATAAACAGAACTAATTAGGTAATATATATATACACAGTCAAACCTTAACCTTGGATTACGAGCAAAATTAGATCTAGAGAAATGCTCACGCCCGAAACACTTGTATATCAAAGCAGATTTTCCCATTAGAAATAATAGAAACTGATAAGTGGTGATAGAAATGTAAAATTTACTCATATGCCTATTAACTAATGCATTTTTTTTTATTTCTAAATTACAAGAAGTGTTCACATTTAACAATTGTCTAGGATTGAGAACGACCATTGGAAGGAGGTTTAGTAGTGACTACATAAATCTCAGCAGAAATAGCAGCTAATAGGTACATGTATTACTTAGCTGGAGTTTTTTTGAAATAAAAAATGTATTGAAAGACATTGCTCATTAAGGAAATTTTGTTTTGCTTGTCGCATACAACACTCATGAATGAAGGTTTGACTGTATTTTCTCATTTCGTTGATTTTCGGTACAAAAACATGTTATAAAAAAAATCAGCTGCAATGAACCTTTGATCATTTAGATTTTTTTCTTTTTACATATGAAAATTAACAGCAATGGCTGTGACCTACTTACCATTTGAGCTTTAGGTGAACCTTTGCTTGCCATTTCTTCAAACATGTCCGCAGCCTTGGCTACATCATGATTCAGGTAGTCACCAAACAAGTAACCAAAGGCAACATACTCTTTAGCCCTTAGATGGTTCAACTGCGCAGCCTTGACAAAATACTGGTAAGCTCTTAGGGAGAGAGGATAAATATTTAAATCCATTTTTAAGATTAATTGATAATTAGTTAAATCAGTTTAGCTCTTGTGCATATACAAAACAAATACATAAATATAGAAAGAAAACAAATACATAAATATAGAAAGAAAACCGAAACGAGATAAAAACTTAGAAATGCAATTTAATAAAATCAGAAATGTTTCCAATTTTAATCAAAATTCCAAAATATTTTTAGTTTATAAATAAGCATAAATACAATCAAAAGAATATTCAGAATTGCTTGAATAACTGCAAATCCAAGTTACACATTTAAAACTCATTAATAGTCTTACAACTAATACTTGACATTATACATACAAAATACCTACCCACTAGCAGTTTTAATATGGTTAATTATAGTAAGTCAAACCAATACTAACTCTTTGTAATCTTTATAATATGTGGCATTGATCAACTTTTCTCCAGACTGATATAATCTTTCAGCTAAAATAAAAAAAAAAAAAAACAACTGTTAGTTACAGACATACAAAATAGATAATATTCCATAATTCATTTAGCTTTGACTGACAGCTCATTAAGTCAATAATATTAGAATTTAAATGACTGATTAAAGGAATGGAAATGTATGTATGCATAATTATGACTCTATTTCTCTTTTTGGTGAAAAACTACAAGTTTTTAAATTTGCTACATAAATGGAGTAATATGTGAATATATATAATTGATGACACATATGTTTCCTTTCTTTTCATACAGGTCATGAAAACAAAACAGATTTATATGATGGGTCACCAAACCAAATTTTTGTCCTAGTGGGTTGCACAATGTATATGTTTGACAGCCATAACACTAACACAATCATTGAATACCAACAACCTTTAAAATCAGCAACAATTTTATTAACTTCACCTTCTATCTCTTGTGGCGTTGGTTCATACTTTTCCTCTTGCTGTTTTTCCACTTCTTCTTCCTGCAGTATAGGTGGAGTGACGAGGGGATCCACAACCTGTGGAGGAGGTCTGTCATCCACCTCAGGCTGAAGTTTATTATTTTGCTGCTGGAGATTCGGGGGGTGATAGGGTGCTGCTGTCGGCTTATCTACCAGCTCATCTGGTTCTGATTTCCCCAAGACTGATACTTGCTCTGTTTCAGGCTCCTGTGGACTGTCCTCTTGACCAACAACGTCTGGTGGAAGTTCAATCGAGTCTGGTTTCTTATCCACAGTCTCATACAACTCTGCCACTTTAGGGTCATGGAAATCATTCACAGGTGGAACTTGACTGTGTGTCTCTAAGTCTTGGACTTCTCCCCTTAAAGGCTGCAGCGGCGTATGAGTTTCTTGTTGAGATCTCTGATCTTGAAATGATTGAGCTACATTATCAGAAAGTTTATCAATTTTATCTGAAGGTGCTAGACCTTTAACATTCACTTTTTCTTTTTCCTTTTCTTTGAGATCACCAGATGAAGCTGAGAGTAATCAAAATAAAATAAATAACACATTGTCTGGGAGTCAAGTTAAGTAAAATGGACACATAAATATAATTTTATTTAGATGAAATTATATAAATAAAGAATTCTGAACTATTTTCGTGCAATTTTTAAAAGTCAGAAAATAAAGAGAAGTGTGGAGGCGGTTCTTACTGAAATTATATTAAAAAAAAGACGTGTAAACTTTCTTTGCTAGTAAAATAAAACTTACATTGTATATCCCCAAGGACATGGTATTCTAACAATATGCACAACCACAATATTAACAAAACTGTTACACTGTTTATCTGTAACACACGACCTTCACCTCTCATTCTCACAGGAATTTGAGAATAAGGATTAAAACCGTAAAAAATTCTGGATAGAAAAAAAACATAAATTAAGGATATAAATATTTGACATAAAAAACACATTATGTGTTAAGTATAGATAGTTTACTAAGCGCCATTCACTAGTTTGAAGTAGCCAGTTGAGGCATAGAATGATAAACACACCTAAGACTTTACTTTTTCAACCTAATGTGAGATAGCCATTTGATCCTGGATGGACACTGAAATATAATTCAGACCCAAGAAATGAACTAGTTTTCACTAGAGCATGACCATGGGTCCTTCAGGTTATGGCATGTATCAATAATACTGAAAGGATCCCTTAAGATAGCCATCTGAAGAGATTCATATATTTTATTTTCTGAAAGGTTATGCTATGAGCAAAATATAAAACGCAGGGCAGAGTTCATTTAAAAATCAAATCATAGCATATACAAATATAACAAAATTTATTTTAAACCATCAGTTTAAAGTAAAGGAAATATTTGAAAAGGTAGATATAGAGTGCTTAGATTAAATACCATAAATTAATTATAATCATCATAGGTCTGAATGAATGGAGAAAAGCAGAGTGCTGGCTTGGTGGATTGAAGTATGCCTATGTCTGGTTAAGACTATGCAATCATGTTCTTACAAAAAAATTAAGACACTTTCTACTTTTTTTTTTGTTCTAGCTGCACCACAGTACACAAACACATAACAAGGGGGAAAAAAAATGTAAAAATTATATCTGTATTTTTTAATAAAGATTTTCTTTAATTAACAAATCAGAAACCGGGTTATTTCGTATCAGAAACGTTATGAACTATGTCAATCATCAATCAAATCATTAAAGACAATTTATTTTGTGTGATAAAGCTTCAAATTGATTTTCAATTTTTAAACATGATAAGATTGTCGCAAAACGAAACGCACTTATTTTAAAATTGTAAGACTTTTTTACCTAGAAGATGCTAAAAAAGTTTCTTCACAATCGTGAATGAGCGACTGTTTTGCGTCTGTTTAACGGCATTCAATTGTCTTCAAGAAGATATGAGCTTAATTAGATAATGGTAAAGTTAAACATTTTTAATTCATAATTTTCATAGCTTTTTACAAATTTCTACTAAGAAATAAAAAAAAAATTATTAGTATTATTACCTACGGCTACAGGTTGTTAAAATACGACACATCAGTTTACATACATTGTTGTTACCAGTCGAGATTTCATTGGTCAAGAGAGTACTTCCGGAAACATATTTCGACTGAAATGAGGAACACAAATATATGGTACAAGTTATATCACTGACCGAAACTTATTTTCTAAAACTAAGTACATGTATAATAGTATAAATCAGTCCCGTAGCGTGAAAAATTCTACAGGAGGGGCCAGGCATTCTACAGCAGGGGCCAGGCAATAGCAGGGGGCAAGGTAATACATTTTACTAAGTAGAACAAATAAGCAGGGGGGCCATACAAAATGCAGGGGGGCCCGGCCCCCCTGGCCCCCCGCACGCTACGGGCCTGGTATAAATACTTTAGTAAACAGTATCGCCAAGGGAAGTTTCTTGACAGAGACATTTTTTTTACTACAAATCCGCAAAGTACAAAGATATAGGGTAAATCATTCATTTATTATGTCTGATAAATACACGTCATAAAAAAGCGGTGACAAGGGAAGTAATATAATGCTACGAACGTACAATTAAAATAAAGAGCTATGTCCCTTTAGCTATGTTCAACAAGAAGTTGAGGGAGGAGGCGAGATGCAATGATTAAGTGACCAGGATTTTTCAAAAATGTGTTCAACAATGATGAACAAATTATGACCATGACCTTTATGTGAAGAGAGGGCCGCGCCAATCATTAATGGCGTACCAAGACGCACCCTAAGTACATTGTGTGGCCCCGGCAAAGTTTGAGCTGCAGGTTCCTTTAGCCAGGGCCCACGCGAATGGGAAGCCACCCAAACACTTGTCAGGGGTCACAAGCCTATTGGGGGGGGGGCAGCGTCGCTTTGAAATTCTTGAACTGACACTGTGTGGAATAGATGCTGTGTGGAACAGACGCTGTGTGGAACAGACACTTGTGGAACAAACACTGTGTGGAACAGACGCTGTGTGGAACATACACTGTGTGGAACAGACTCTATGTGGAACAGACACTAGGTGGAACATACTCTGGGTGGAACAGACACTGTGTGGAACAAACACTGTGTGGAACAAACACTGTGTGGAACAGACTCTGTGTGGAACAGACGCTGTGTGGAACATACTCTGGGTGGAACAGACACTGCGTGGAACAGACACTGCGTGGAACAGACACCGTTTGGAACAGACACTGTGTGGAACATACTCTGGGTGGAACAGACAATGTGTGGAGGCACGTGGGCCCAGAATATTTATATAATAATGATATCAACCCGACTCACGTTACAATAAGTTGAATAACTAAACAATAACATTAACTGGCCCCGGCTGTCTGTAACGTAACAATAACAAAACAATAACATTGACTGGCCCCGGCTGTCTGTAATGTAACAATAACAAAACAATAACATTGACTGGCCCCGGCTGTCTGTAATGTAACAATAACAAAACAATAACATTGACTGGCCCCGGCTGTCTGTAATGTAACAATAACTAAACAATAACATTAACTGGCCCCGGCTGTCTGTAATGTAACAATAACTAAACAATAACATTGACTGGCCCCCGGCTGTCTGTAATGTAACAATAACAAAACAATAGCATTCACTGGCATATATAAATATTACCATTTTCTAATATGGCGGCATAAAGACAGGTTCGATTTTCAATAATGAAATGATAACGAATCAGCAGCATTCTCTGGTCTGTGCAAATATTAACACTGCACAATGTGACGCGATAAAGGGACGTGAATATTTATTTATTTCATTATTGAAGAGCATACACAATTAAATAATAACAATGTGTACATACACAATTAAAGAATAATAATTTTTACATACACAATTACATAATAACAATTTGTACATACATTTATTTCTATTGTGCGACTCTTGATTTATTCTGGACCATCAACCGGAGATTTCATTGTTCCATCAACCGGAGATTACATTGTGCCATCAACCGGAGATTTCATTGTGCCATCAACCGGAGATTTCATTTGTCATGACGGAGTTGCACACAAACCAAATGTCAACATATGGAGCTGTTCTTTTGAATTGGTGAACTAGGGCTTGCCTAAGACCCAGCCCCGCATTCTAAGGGGAGCGCCAAGTCTTTTATATTGTTGTGACCTTATAAATACATCAAGTTTAATGTATCGTCGTCGGCATCGGTCCGTCTCGAGAGACGATGGTGTAGCTAATTTGAGTCTACAAGCACCGCCGAGAATGGCTGTGCAGTCCGACTCGGGAGTGAATCCCTGCCGCACTTGACACATTTGAAAGTGGATGGTTGTTGTAGCTGTTGTTTTTGCTGCCTTCGCCTTGATCTTTTCTGGGCAGCATTTTCGTGTCGCTCAGCCTCTGCGCGCGATGAACCCTGCCGGACTTCGAGCCTCCAGGCCCGGCGGTCGACTGCTTGACACTCCCAGGGGTTTATGGAGCACTGTTTCATTTTTTTTTGCAGGTATCTTTGAAGCACATTTTAGAGAGCCCTGTTGTCCTCTGGCCTGTAACTAGCTCACCATAGAGTAGGTCATTCGGGATGCGGCCTGCGTTCATTCTCTTGGCATGGCCGAGCCATCAATAATAATAAAATAATAGCAATGTGGGTTCTGCGTTAAATCAAAAGTAAAGAGTTAATACAATATTCCAGTTTAAAAAATAATCATGATCAAATCGGATCTGCCCGAAACCAAAAATAACCTAGCCTACCGACCAAGCCTAAGGGGATATAACTCTATGCAAAGGTTTTGCAGGGTACAACTCTGTTTAACTCTCCCCGCCTCCACCAACACATACACACACCCAAAATGGCTCTGTTTCTACAAAGGCATATCCATTCATTAAACTATCTATCCATCTAAGTATATGTCTATCCATCCATCTGAGTTTCTATCTTATTTGCCTGTCTCTTTCTGTCTGTCTCTCCGAATGTCAAACAATCGTCGATATAAAAAGAATATAATGACCCATAGTTTTATAGTGCAGATGTTTTGATTTTGCCTAATAGACTTATCTTCTGCTGGGGGAGAAGAAGAGTTCCTTCCCTTGTCACGGCTGTCAGGACTGCTCCGGTTATCTCCCCTTGGTTGCTGCCATTTGAAATTTCTTTCTTTCACCCCAGCATATGTAAAGTACGTCGACCGAACGATAGAAATAAAAGGGGAGACAACTTTATATGTAAAGATATGTCCATACTGATCAGGTTGGGGGGGGGGAATCTTCGTCTTTGGACTGACCGATGGTCAAGAAGTCCAAGAGAAACTATTATTTTGACGTTTGAGGGTTTAGCTGGACACGTTCTATTGTTGTTTTCTGACGCTATTTTTGCGCGGTTTCTCCGTAGTCACGTGATAAAACATTAGCCAATGGTAGGATGAGATTTTTTCGCCAACCCAGCGATCAAAACACGAACTTGTTCATTATCCGCGTCTTTTGTTAAAGTGTTCTATTTGATAAACTTCATCAAAGATTTACCAATCAGGTCAGTGAATAATCACAAAGTCCAACAGTTAGTCACTCATCAAGTAAGTCATTCTGTCAACAAGTCAGTCAATCAACAAGTAAGTCATTCTGTCAAGCCAGTCCCTCTTCAAGTAAGTCATTCTGTCAACAAGTCAGTCACTCATCAAGTAAGTCATCCTGCCAACAAGTCAGTCACTCATCAAGTAAGTCATTATGTCAGTCAGTCTCACAAAAAATCGACCAAGTAAGTGATTAAGTTAACCAATCATTTAAATAAATCACTGACTCCAACTAATCAGCCATTCTTACAGATATACACATTAGGGAGCTGCAAATGTTCACCTTTGGTTGGGGTAAAAACCATTTCGGTAAAAACCATTTTGGTAAAAACCATATTGGTAAAAACCATTTTCAGCTGATCGCATACAACACTGGTCCTCAAAAGAGTGTGTCCGGACCTACAAGAGGTTTTCCACAATTTTCAATAACTTAATCAATACTATGTACACCAGGGATGTTTATTGAGGATCGAATCGCAAAAGTTTGAGAGACACCGCCATATAACTTTTTTCTGTCTGATAAGAAAGTTATAGCTGACTTGTGACTATGAAACCCAATTAAATTTTTGTAGTGTCAACATACAGTTTAAGTCTTAAAAGTGTCAATAATGATTCCATATTCATCATCTCTCACACAAAAAGGTATTGAAGTTATCCCATATTCATCATCTCTCACACAAGAAGGTATTGAAGTTATCCAATATTCATCATCTCTCACACAAAAAGGTATTGAAGTTATCCCATATTCATCTCTCACACAATTAGGTATTGAAGTTATCCCATATTCATCATCTCTCACACAAGAAGGTATTGAAGTTATCCCATATTCATCATCTCTCACACAAGAAGGTATTGAAGTTATCCCATATTCATCATCTCTCACACAAGAAGGTATTGAAGTTATCGGGAAAGTCCAATAATAAAATAAACGTCACTCCATATCTCTCTACTAAACCTCATATTGACGAAATCTCTCCTCATAATGTACCCTCTTTGCGCATGTCAGTACGTCTTTTCTCTGCATTTTATGTGACATCATATATACAAAGTCTGATATAAAATATAAATACAGTAGGCTTAGGGCTTTAAGTTTTAACAGGTTGCTGAAACATGAAAATTACAAATATTTAATAAATCTGCTAAGTCAGTTTGTAACAATGATCTTCTTGAAACCAAATCCTTTGAAATATTCCAGAGGAAAAAATGTATTTATAGCAGAATTAAAAAAAAAAACCATGACAGAAATTTTGATGGTTAGATGCGGGGTGGGAGTGTTTTCTGGGGGAAGAGGGGAAATAACTCTCAGCAGAAGATTCGCGTCTGCCGCATGAAAATCGATAAGTGACGTCCCCTTTCGGCTGGTCTCCCTTGGCATCGCTCGCCCTGTCATCTACTTGGCACAGTGGTACAGCTGTCGTTGTCGAAGCCTAGTCTCCACTGAATGCCAGATGTTTTGTCCATGGCCTAGGTGGGACATTCTGATGGCACATGTCCACATCGCTGTCTCCAAGATTCGATAGTCAGCGAATTATTCTAGCTTGTTCATCTTCGCAAGGACTTAGTAAGAATATTTCACGTTTGTGAGGGAGAAGTCATTATTTGTATTGTATTAACATTCGTTCTATTGGAAGTATTTAACAGACGAGTGCGTTATTTTGTTCTTACCAAATGAGAAATTAAAATAATATATGAGCTGAAATTGAAACAGAAATTAAAACAACCAAGTATCAAGATATTCTATTTTTTTTTGCACATTTTTGTTATTTGTAGATTTCAGTAAATAGTTCACGCCGTCATTTAATTAGATATTTTAATTTTGTGACGATTGTGTTTAGCGTTCAAACGTTGAAAAGCAAACGAAATGAATCTTTTTAATAGTTTTTTATCATAAGTATTATTTATATTTCTGCATTTCATTAGCGGCCAGCCAAGTAAATCAGCTTTACATAGCACAATAAGTAATATGTAATACCTTTACAAATAATAATAAAAAAAAGTTTTCTTATAAAATTAAGACAGTTTAAAGAATGAAAACATCGACTGGGCATCGAATGAAATGAGCACGTAATTTTTTCTATTCTACTTTTAGTGTTTGGTTCGATTTTAGACTCAGATGAACTCAGATTTGTTCATTTAATAGAACTCTGTTTTCTGATCAACACAATCTATGCTATGAATATTGACTACTAAAAACTATTACTTTAATTAAGTGACTTTTTTCGAATAGGCGACCTTAATTAGGAAACTTTCCGATAAATTTTAAAAAGAAAACAAAAATGAACAGAGAAGCCAAAAGAAATAGGCACGACAGAAAATTTTTCTTGGCAAGCTGAAAATATCAACAAATTAAATTAATAATATAAATATATCATAAATTCAGCAGGTACATTGTACGCGAAAAAAATAATTAATTTCAGTTTGCTTTTAGTCTCGCACTTTTAATGAAACACAAATGTCCATCAATGAACATGGACCAACATAGACTTTTTTTAAAATAAATAGATAATTTATTTGTATTATGACCCCTCCCCCCCCACCCCAAATTTTCTTGTTCTTGCTATTGATATCACGTGATTCGGGTTTTTTAAAGGACTTTTGAGAGACAGGAAGGGGCAGGATAATTTTCAAGGTGACGTCACACGCAGACATTTTTTTTGTTTGCATTCTTGGATAACCACGTCTGCTGCCACTTCCCATGATGCATTGGTGCAACTGTTCGTTATAAACACACCAGTCTTCAATAAACACACGAATTTGACTTTATTCAATATATCGTTTTAAATCCATGGATACTTACAGGATACTCTTGCACTGACAACAATAACGCAGTAATATGTAACTGTCAGCAACACCCCAGTAACACAATGTGACAGAAGAATTGTCTAATTGCTGTCCCTGGTTTTTTTAAAATTCGAAATCATCAAATATTAAGAACTCTATTTTGTGTGTGATCAACCAATCAACGTTCAGGAGTGAGGTCACGCTAATAAATTAAAAACAAGGAAGAGTAAATCCTCCAGGAGATTAAACAGAACAAGTAATGCCTGTCTCGGGTAAGTCACTGATGGGAATCTGGTATAAATCAGACTTAGTGTCTGAATGTCATCGATTGGTTGTTTCCGTTATTTGTTTTTGTTTTCATAATCGCTCATTTGTTGTTTCCAATGTAAGTAGTTGGGTCTAGGCAAAAGAGTTCCTTCTTACATTTGGTTTAACTCAAGGCAGAGTTATGGAACATTTTTTTTTGTATCCACAATCATCAGACCGCTAATGATCTAATCTACCTATACAAAATTTGAACTAGAAATATTTAATTTCTGCCACGGATCTAACATCTTCCTTTCACTTCCTGCTTTCACTGCAAGCACACATATATATTCAATTATGTTAATATATCCCCCCATCCCATGCACGGGTAAACATTATTGTTTTTTTTTTGTATACTGAAGGTAAAATAATAAAACAAAATACTATGATTCGTAATATTGACCGACTGTTGTAAAAGATAAAATCCATGACATTTGTAACAGAAGAAAATTTGGTGACATTCAACTCACGCATACTATTTAACAAACAGCGCAATCATAGTGGAAATAATTCTGTCATATCTTATTGATATAATCATGGTGATGTAAATGTGATATCTTAGGATACATTCATGGGGATATAAATGTGATAGGGATACAATCATGGGGAAATAAATGTGATATCTTAGTGACACTATTACATTTTAAATATGCATACAATAAATGTGTTAATGTTTTAGTCTATACATATCTTACCAGTGTTGATGGCGATGGTTCTTTTGTTATCCTAGCACTCTGATGTGTCCCATACACTCTGACGTTATCCTAGCACTCTGATGTGTCCCATACACTCGGACGTTATCCTAACACTCTGATGTGTCCCATACACTCTGACGTTATCCTAGCATTCTGATGTGTCCCATACACTCTGACGTTATCCTAACACTCTGATGTGTCCCATAGACTCTGACGTTATCCTAACACTCTGATGTGTCCCATACACTCTGACGTTATCCTAACACTCTGATGTGTCCCATACACTATGACGTTATCCTAACACTCTGATGTGTCCCATACACTCTGACGTTATCTTAACACTCTGATGTGTCCCATACACTCTGACGTTATCCTAACACTCTGATGTGTCCCATACACTCTGACGTTATCCTAGCACTCTGACGATATCCTAGCACTCTGAAGTTATCCTAGCACTCTGACATTATCCTAACACTCTGATGTAACACCAACATTTTACCGTTAACTTAGCACTTTGGTGTAGCCCATACATTCTGTAATATGTTGTTAAACGGTTGACAGATGGCATAACAGGGACATCGTGGAGATGAAAAATAATGATGCCATTTTGTTGACCTACTTTGTGGCCGGAGGCAGGGTATGATATTTAATAAACTGGGTCAGGTCATTCCACTAAGACCTGGGCAGCTGTTGGAGGTAAATAAGGGGATCGAATTTTACTGTCGTCATTTATTCATCATCGTCATCAACAATATTTATTAGTCTTTATGTTCAGTAAAACCAAGTCCACAATTTTAATCAACCATTCGTTTTAAACTAATCACACTCAGAAAACAACCAATCAAACAAAGTTCTATAAATAGAACTAAATAGTCTGCTGTCCGATCTCCTAGCACCGATTTTCCTTCATCTCATACGTCATCAGGCTGCATCAACCATTTTCATGTCTTTGTCGTCACGTGAGTGTTCAATTCGAATTCCCGCCACAATAATAATAAAAAAAAGTGTGACACTGTTTGACCTGTCGTCTGCTCTCTGCAATTATCGTCAAACTAGAAAAAGAAACGCTTCTTGATCTACCAGAAAACAACAACTACGTGGGAAGAATTCAAAACATGATTACCAGATACGCGCCAAGAACATATTGTTTTTTGAGGCATATAATTGTCAAAGTAACACAACTTTTGGTTGGTCGGGAAGTCCCCCCCCCCCCCAATCCTTCTTAGTGACTATAAACATGAAAAGTTTAAAAAAAAATATTATTATTTAAAGCTCACAAGCTGTTTATGCTTAAATAGATAAATCATTTAATCAATCATTCATTTGAATCGATCGGTCACTTGAAGGACATTAAATAGGTGGCTGTGAGATGTTTTGATTCATCGCCATTGCTCGGGCCAAACTTTTGGTGTTACTATCATTTAAAAAAAAAACTATGTTGAGATAAAAGAGAAAAACATTTATTTCAAATAGGAAATGACGTGGGCAAAAAGAAACATAATTTATATGTGAAACTATCACTGAATATCCGATATTAATTCATTTATCATTTTCTTCTGATATATAACACCAGCGAAGATTCTATAAATAGCCCAGTGCTATTATAATTATAAATGGAAAGAAAAGAAAACTCATGCACATTAAGACGATATGGGGAGAGAAACAAAATAATCTCCCTTGGCTCTACTCATAAGGTCACAAAAGCTGAATAAATAGTGTGCTGATTTGAAATTGAAATATGGCTGATATAGACAGTTACACAAGAAGGAAGGGAAATATTGTAAATCATTTTGTTTCATATGCTGTGATATATCTTTGAAAGATTATTATGGCTTTTGTGTGTGGAGTATTTTATAGGTGTGAATCTAGCTGGAGCTATTGTCTTGCTAAATAGACATATATGAAGTCAGTGTTAGGCCACTAACTGTCGACAGGCCTAGAATGTCAAACTGAGGTCAGAATTTTGTAAAATAAAAATCCGATGTGTCTTATAATAAATCCATTCTCAACCAACACTTGAATTAATCTCGTGAAACCATCAGTCTTGGAGAAATAATTTCTTGATTTCATCTGCTGCATCCCACAAAAACATGGGCGTAACTACCACTGGTGGTGTCTGTAACAAGGACGTAGCTACCACTGGTGGTGGTGTCTGTAACAGGAGCGTAACTACCACTGGTGGTGTCTGTAACAAGGACGTAGCTACCACTGGTGGTGGTGTCTGTAACAAGGGCGTAACTACCACTGGTGGTGTCTGTAACAGGAGCGTAACTACCACTGGTGGTGTCTGTAACAGGAGCGTAACTACCACTGGTGGTGTCTGTAACAGGAGCGTAACTACAACTGGTGGTGTCTGTAACAAGGGCGTAACTACCATTGGTGGTGTCTGTAACAGGAGCGTAACTACAACTGGTGGTGTCTGTAACAAGGGCGTAACTACCATTGGTGGTGTCTGTAACAGGAGCGTAACTACCACTGGTGGTGTCTGTAACAGGAGCGTAACTATCACTGGTGGTGTCTGTAACAGAAGCGTAACTACCACTGGTGGTGTCTGTAACAGGAGCGTAACTACAACTGGTGGTGTCTGTAACAAGGGCGTAACTACCATTGGTGGTGTCTGTAACAGGAGCGTAACTACCACTGGTGGTGTCTGTAACAGGAGCGTAACTATCACTGGTGGTGTCTGTAACAGGAGCGTAACTACCACTGGTGGTGTCTGTAACAGGAGCGTAACTACAACTGGTGGTGTCTGTAACAAGGGCGTAACTACCATTGGTGGTGTCTGTAACAGGAGCGTAACTACCACTGCTGGTGTCTGTAACAGGAGCGTAACTACCATTGGTGGTGTCTGTAACAGGAGCGTAACTACTACTGGTGGTGTCTGTAACAGGAGCGTAACTTCCACTGGTGGTGTCTGTAACAAGGACGTAGCTACCACTGGTGGTGGTGTCTGTAACAAGGGCGTAACTACCACTGGTGGTGTCTGTAACAGGAGCGTAACTACCACTGGTGGTGTCTGTAACAGGAGCGTAACTACCATTGGTGGTATCTGTAACAGGAGCGTAACTACCACTGGTGGTGTCTGTAACAGGAGCGTAACTACAACTGGTGGTGTCTGTAACAGGAGCGTAACTACCACTGCTGGTGTCTGTAACAGGAGCGTAAGTACCACTGGTGGTGTCTGTAACAGGAGCGTAACTACCACTGGTGGCGTCTGTAGCGGACTTTTAAAATGCCACCCCATTTCTATGTTCACAATACTAAAATGCGGCTGATGACGCCCCCCCCCCAATCCCGGCTAGCAGCTACATCATTGCCACCCGGGGCGCGCCACTAGTTCACTAATGGCCAAGACATTGCTCACCAGTGGCCCATTAATGGCCAAGACATGGCTCACCAGTGGCCCATTAATGGCTAAGACATGGCACATCAGTGGCCCATTAATGGCCAAGACATGGCACACCAGTGGCCCATTAATGGCCAAGACATGGCACACCAGTGGCCCATACATGGCCAAAACATGGCTCACCAGTGGCCCATTAATGGCCAAGACATGGCTTACCAATGTTTTTTACGCCCAAGATGGGGCTCACAGATGGTCCACTTATGGTCAAGACATGGCACACTAGTGGCCCACTTATGGCCAAGACATGGCCCAATGCTAAACATACATTGTCGTAATCCCACGTCAAGGGGCATAACTACACATACATTGTCGTAATCCCACGTCATTGTCGTAATCCCACGTCAAGGGGCATAACTCTAGCTGCACTGAAGAGTTCTGTGTTTTACAACTAGCCCAGCTAGCGGATAAAAAAATAAAGGGAAACAATTTTAAACAAAAGGAAATCCGTTGATTTCGAGTGACAACCCCTTGTATAAATGACTTTTTAAACAGATCATTCGCCCAGGTGTGACACGCAGTTGACCGCTAGACAGCTGACCAGAAAGTTGACCCATGTTTCGCTCAGTTATAGTCTTCATGTTATGTGCCTTACCCCCAGGAAGAGAATGTCACTATATACCTACTTGTTATTACCGCAAGTCTTCTACATACACGCATTGTGTCAATAAAGTATTGTCCTCATTCGGTTCAATATAACGAATAGAGCATTCCCTGATACCCATCATACTGTAGCCTTGTACAGCCAGTAAACGGCTCGCTCAGTTTGAGACTCACTCTATACAACTAGTGAACAATTGGATCAGTTTGAGACTCACTCTATACAGCTAGTGAACAATTGGCTCAGTTTGAGATTCACTCTATACAGCTAGTGAACAATTGGCTCAGTTTGAGATTCACTCTATACAGCTAGTGAACAATTGGATCAGTTTGAGATTCACTCTATACAACTAGTGAACAATTGGCTCAGTTTGAGATTCACTCTATACAACTAGTGAACAATTGGCTCAGTTTGAGATTCACTCTATACAACTAGTGAACAATTGGCTCAGTTTGAGATTCCTTCTGTCATGAACATCGTTTAATACTCGCTGAACACGAACCAATGTAATAGCACAACTGTAAACAGTATCGATTACTTTAATTAGACCCATTACATCTTGCCAAGACGATAATGTTGTTTTTTCGCGCAGCATTTCTGTTCAGCTACATCGAGTACTTTGACGGGTTTTTTTTTCGATATGGTTACTGGGTCACTTTACTCGTCTTGAGTTACCTCGAAGTAGGCTGAGAAATCGATTACACATATTTTAAACGTAATAGTTTTTATTTTTCCAAACAAAATTTTGACGCGAACATAATTTTAGTATGTACTATGGTGTGGTTTGAATGAGTGTGTATGTGTGTGTGGGGGGGGGGACAAAATGACGAATACAATACAGAAACAATGCTGATGAGCTACAAAATTAAGTAGTAAAAAAAAAAGTTTTAGCCAAGGATTCACAGAATTATCGCATTGATTGATGATTCAATTTAAAAGTAGAAAGCGCCACGAGAACTCATTTACTTCCATGACAGTTCTGACCAATGTTTCCTGTAAGCTGTGCGCATGCGTACTCTTAACAAAGATAGTTTTATTTCCTTTCAAATGTGTGCACTGTCAATTTCTTTTACCGTAAACAATCTTTGGAACATAATAGGGAACATTTGTTTTGACCAGTTAGATTACTTGTTCCTTACTGAGCTTTCTTCTAATTTTTTGTGTGATTTAGATCAGGCAGTCCTCGAGTACACACCCGGCAAATCCTCTCACACACATAACTCCCTCCCTCCCTCACAAGCAGCCTCCTCCCTCCACCTGATATGAATCTAACAAATGGTTAGCTTTCGACTAGTACAGGTCTAGGCAAACCTTCTAGATAAACATTCTAGCTTTTAAACATTCTAGCTTTAAAACATTTTAGCTTCTTAACATTCTAGCTTTTAAACAGTCTAGCTTTTAAACAGTCTAGCTTTTAAACGTTCTAGCTTTTAAACATTCTAGCTTCTTAACATTCTAGCTTTTAAACATTCTAGCTTTCAAACATTCTAGCTTTCAAACGTTCTAGCTTTTAAACATTCTAGCTTTTAAACATTCTAGCTTTTAAACATTTTATCTTCTTAACATTCTAGCTTTTAAACATTCTAGCTTTTAAACATTCTATATTTTAAACACTTTAGCTTCTAATCATTCTAGCTTTTAAACACTTTAGCTTCTAATCATTCTAGCTTTTAAACACTTTAGCTTCTAATCATTCTAGCTTTTAAACACTTTAGCTTCTAATCATTCTAGCTTTTAAACACTTTAGCTTCTAATCACTTCACTGACATCTGTGAGGCTACATGCTAGGTAAGGCCACCATTTATTTCCCGCGCTAATCTGCTAACGGTCTGTAATCTCTATTTGATAAATGTCAACGTCTGCTCCATGTTTAATTGGGTCAGCTAATGTTATAGAGCAGTTTGATATACTTAGACGATGGACATTTGACCGTGTGGTGTCGTGTGGCTATAGGCACAGTTGTGAACATGATTTGTGTACTGGTGTGGTGTCATGTGGCTATAGGCACAGTTGTGAACATGATTTGTGTACTGGTGCTTTAAACTTAATTGCATTGTTTTGGATTTTCAAGAAAAATCCCAGCGGACCAGTGGTTCTCAGACTTTCACCAAATTAAGAAACCCGTCCAAGTTTTGAGCCCCCACATTTAAAGAAAAAAAACAACAAAAGTTCAAATTAATTGTGAGTAGGCCTATATTATTATATTCTTGATTTAGTCATTTTGAACTTGTTAGTGTGTGACCTTCAAATCAGCTTGCAGCCAATAAGTAGGATGCAACCCCACTTTGAGAATCACTAAAGTTGACCAATCTGTGTTTCCGTAGTTTTACTTTAGTTTGGAATTAACCACATTCAGAATCAACGTTGCCTTTTAAAATTTCTTTCTTTTTATAACATTATTTTCGTTTAACTATTTTATTGCACCCACCTTACATGTCGATATTAAACCATTTTGTTTTTAAAATTTGACGTATTTCATTTAAATTATGAAAATTTTGCTTACATAATTTTCAAGCTGGCAGAACAAAGAATGGTAATTCGCTGTGTCGATACATACTAGAGACTTTGAAATTAGCAAAGGGCGTATTCATCCCCCGCACTAGCTTATACTTGACCACCTCCGAACAAAAGGAATAAGCATTAGAATGATTTTTTTTTGTTCAAATATTTGAAAACAGAGCTGAAGGACACACCGTAATTTTTCTTTACGGTCTTTTAGCTTTAACTTCCGTGTTTTGTGTCAGTGCTTGGCTGAGTGGGCGGGGCGAGGGGTGTGTGTGTGTATGTGTTGGGACTTGATGACGTCATGGAGGAATTGGTAGGAGACGCGAGAATCTGACGCAGATGAACTGAACGAGCCTGACACTAATGGACATTAATGGTCACTAATGGCTACTTTTGGGGGGACATCGGACAAACTGGCCTAATGTTTACATCTTGACAGCTACGTAAATTACTGTTTACAATGGTCAGAATTTTAGTTGGCTTATTATTGTTGCTTTTATTTTCGTTGGTTTGCGGTGACACACACACACACACACGACACACGACAAACATACACACACACACAACACACGACACACGACAAACATATACCCACTCAACAAACAGACCTAAACATTCATACACATCAACTTACAGTTGTATACTTCCGGTGGCATCCTCTCACACATATTACTCCCTCCCACCCACCCACACTAACAGCCTCTTCCCACCCACCCACCCGCACTAACAGCCTCTTCCCTCCCACCCACCCACACAATCAGCCTCTTCCCACCCACCCACCCACACAATCAGCCTCTTCCCTCCCACCCACCCACGCAATCAGCCTCTTCTCTCCCACCCACCCACACTAACATCCTCTTCCCTCCAACCCACCCACACTAACAGCAGCTTCCCTCCAACCCACCCACACTACAGCCTCTTCCCTCCCACCCACCCACACTACAGCCTCTTCCCTCCCACCCACACTACAGCCTCTTCCCTCCCACCCACCCACACTACAGCCTCTTCCCTCCCACCCACCCACACTACAGCCTCTTCCCTCCCACTCACCCACACAATGGCCTCTTCCCTCCCACCCACCCACACAATGGCCTCTTCCCTCCCACCCACCCACACTACAGCCTCTTCCCCCCTCCGCCTGATATGATTCAAATAGCTACTTTCGGACTATCCCAGAGCTGGTCAAACTATGGTCATCCTGACAGGCTGTACCTGACCCGCGGGCTTCAGTTTGGCCTACGTGTGTGGGTGTGGGAGAAAACGTCACATTTGCGACACACGATTTTGTTAATATATAGCAGCAGGGAGGAATACACAAATTTAGAAAAGAGGGAGAGATAGATAGATAGATAGATAGATAGAGATAGATAGAGATAGATTGATATATTGATAGATAGATAGATATTGATAGATAGATAGAGAGAGAGAGAGAGAGAGAGAGAGAGAACGAGAGAGAGAGAGAGAGAGAGAAAGAGAGACAACGAGAGAGAGAGAGAGAGAGAGAGAGAGAGAGAGAGAGAGAGAGAAAGTGAGAGAGAGAGAGAGAGAGAGCATTATTTTTATTTCTTTTCATGTCAGTTTATGAAATTTGAACATTTCTAAAACCTTTGATCCAAGATTTTTCTTTTTAAAATCTGTTTCCTTCTTAAATTTTAATTTAGTTTTGATCTTGAACTTCAATGCAATTTAATTTTAAATCTTAAAACTTCATACAAGAGAATCGATACAAATTTCTTCGGCCTACACACCAGTAGAATATTTGAACGTGCTATAAATAAAACAAGAAATGTGCAAGAACATAATAAAGTGTGTTCAACTTTATAGTCTTTCGTCCTGACCTATATAGGGTGTTCTCAATTCATCTTCGAAATATGTTTTCCATCGAATGAAAATGTTAATAATAAAACCAGAGAGATAAATAGAGAGAATGTGAACTATTGGAACAATATAGAGAGAATGTGGACTATTGGAACAATATAAATAGAGAGAATGTGGACTATTGGAACAATATAAATAGAGAGAATGTGGACTATTGGAACAATCACCGTGCCTTTTGTTTGGGAAGCGCTGATAGTTTTAAAAAAAAGATCTATTTCTAGCTAATATTTCATTGTTATAACACCATGGAAGTTTCACGTTTATAAACTACAGAAGATTGTCTTGCTACATGGACAACCTATTTATTGAGGAGGGTTCTCTCTTGAAAAGGTACTATCAGATGAATACACCTTAGGTCCGTGGCATAGTCCACGTGAGTGTGATTACCAATAGAAACAAAAATACATACTTTTATATATTTTTATAGTTAACGTAGTTTGAATGACCAGTAAACAAATAACCGACACGTGTTGCCAGTGCTTTTTTTCAGTGGGAACTCATGGGAGCTGAGTTCCCATACCTTTTTTGGTTTTTATTATAAATAAACTCTTTGAGTCTCTAATTTTCTTATAAAAACGTTTATTTCTTTAAATATCCATTACAATAAAATTTGTGTTCAGTGGAAAATTCAATTATAGACTATTAAAGTATTTTCTGACATAAGTTAAAAAACAGATGTGAAATGAGTTCCCAAACATTTTTCGCTAGAAAAAAAGCACTGCGTGTTGCAGTGTAAACAAAAGACACGTGTTGCAGTGTAAACAAAAGACACGTGTTGCAGTGTAAACAAAAGACACGTGTTGCAGTGTAAACAAAAGACACGTGTTGCAGTGTAAACAAAAGACACGTGTTGCAGTGTAAACAAAAGACACGTGTTGCAGTGTAAACAAAAGACACGTGTTGCAGTGTAAACAAAAGACACGTGTTGCAGTGTAAACAAAAGACATGTGTTGTAGTGTAAACAAAAGACACGCTGTCCGTAATGCCAACTAATCTTTAACACCAGACTTAGCTCAGTGTGGATTGTCTTGACTCTAGGGTAACATGTCTTTATAATATCCACTGGTCTGACCTCTATGTGACCCTTTGTTGTTTCTATCGGACAATCTGAAGTATGTAACTCGAATTATGCCCCTTGATGAAATCAAAACAAACAAACATGACAACTTATAAGTCGGCTAGCTTTACAGCTAACAGACAGATGATAAATCTGCTTGCTAAATCGAACAATGTATACATAAATGTTTAAAAATACAATCATGAACAAAATCGGATCTTCCCAAAACCAAAAAATAACCTAGCCTACCGATCAAGCCTAAGGGGGATGTAACTCTATGCAAAGGTTTTGCTGGGTACAGCTAGTAGTATCATAGATATATAAGACTAGATCGCTTACGGGCTATGTAAACGTGTTATATGGTCGGTCCCCGAATACAATGAGTACAACCTATTTATTTTTACAAATTCTTTGCAACTATGATGACGTAGTACGGAAGTACGCATAGATTGCATAAACAAATAGCAAAAAAAAAAAGAAAGAAATTTACTCTTCTCTTTTTGAAGTTAGGGTCCGCACATAAAACACTTTTACGGTCTCTGTTAAATAAGCATAAGCGATCTAGTCTATATATCAATGAGTAGTATACATGTATTACATTTCATTTTGACAGCGCGTGTTTCCTCTTAATTGATAAACATAATCTCTAACTCGATTGATTGCGGTATATACGATTTGATTAGACGCCTTTTACGGTGATACATATGTAAACATAATCTCTAACACTCAGTTGGTTTCTCGCATGCGTCAATATCCGTATGTCTGTCTGTCTTTCTCTCACGCAATCAAATCATCTGTAACAAAGCCACAAGTAAAATACTTCTGTCAAGTCTTTCTCTCACATTACCTCTTTCATTAAAATCTAAAAAGAAAATAAAAAATTCTCTTGACCAATCGGTCACCGCTGCTCTTCGAAGGTGATTTCTAATCTAATCGCAGTCAGCACCCCCCCTCCAAACACCACCACTTGATCCCGGGGGGGGGGGAGGGGGGGAAGGTGAGGGGGGAGGCATAACCTGCTCACGATCCTCAAATAACTATTGCTCAATCTTTAGGAGTAGCGGAACATGGTACACACTTCAGTATAAAGTAGAAATACAGCATATACATTCAACAGAATCCAAATCTTCAATTTAAATGGGTGTTACTGCTACAGTATTGAAGAGGAGAATAACACACATGGCGGAATATTTTGAAGTCATTATCAGATGACTTTTTAAACAGCGATGTGCTCTCTGTATGACATTTATTCTGTGAGCTACAGTGTCTTGCCTTCTACACCATCCCCCCCCCCCACACACACATACCCATACACACACACACACTTAACATCCCCTTCGAAATAATAACAAATAAACAATTCAGTTGAGCTGAACAACAGTCTCGGGAGGGGGGTAACAGATGCTCCTAAAGCTCTTAGAAACCTGAACAAATTCTACGAGCCCCCCCCACTCCATCTACCCACTTCCCACTTGACAACTGGTTGCCATCAGACAGTGAAAAAGATCCACACCGACAGGGGCTGGGGTGTCGGATATGAGTTTTACCTCTAAACTAATAACAAATAAAAACATTCAGTTGAGTTGGACAACAGTCTGTCTTGAAACAAACAAAAACAACTGCAACTAAAAACTTTTGTTTATCAACTCGTGTCGATAAGTTTTAGGGATTTCAAATCTTAATGGGGCCTTCTTTAAAACTGGGACCAGACCCCTCTTCATTAAAACTGGGACCAGACCCCCTTCATTAAAACTGAGGCCAGACCCCCTTCTTTAAAACTGGGACCAGACCCCTCTTCATTAAAACTGGGACCAGACCCCTCTTCATTAAAACTGGGGCCAGACCCCCTTCATTAAAACTGGGGCCAGACCCCTTTCATTAAAACTGGGACCAGACCCCCTTCATTAAAACTGGGGCCAGACCCCTCTTCATTAAAACTGGGGCCAGACCCCCTTCATTAAAACTGGGACCAGACCCCCTTCTTTAAAACTGGGGCCAGACCCCTCTTCATTAAAACTGGGACCAGACCCCTCTTCATTAAAACTGGGACCAGACCCCCTTCTTTAAAACTGGGGCCAGACCCCCTTCATTAAAACTGGGACCAGACCCCCTTCATTAAAACTGGGGCCAGACCCCCTTCATTAAAACTGGGACCAGACCCCCTTCATTAAAACTGGGACCAGACCCCTCTTCATTAAAACTGGGGCCAGACCCCCTTCATTAAAACTGGGGCCAGACCCCTCTTCATTAAAACTGGGACCAGACCCCTCTTCATTAAAACTGGGGCCAGACCCCCTTCATTAAAACTGGGGCCAGACCCCTCTTCATTAAAACTGGGACCAGACCCCTCTTCATTAAAACTGGGACCAGACCCCCTTCATTGAAACTGGGGCCAGACCCCTCTTCATTAAAACTGGGGCCAGACCCCCTTCATTAAAACTGGGACCAGACCCCCTTCTTTAAAACTGGGGCCAGACCCCTCTTCATTAAAACTGGGACCAGACCCCCTTCATTGAAACTGGGGCCAGACCCCTCTTCATTAAAACTGGGACCAGACCCCTCTTCATTAAAACTGGGACCAGACCCCTCTTCATTAAAACTGGGACCAGACCCCCTTCTTTAAAACCGGGGCCAGACCCCCTTCTTTAAAACTGGGGCCAGACCCCCTTCATTAAAACTGGGGCCAGAACCCCTTCTTTAAAACTGGGACCAGACCCCTCTTCATTAAAACTGGAACCAGACCCCTATTCATTAAAACTGGGGCCAGACCCCCTTCATTAAAACTGGGGCCAGACCCCCTTCATTAAAACTAGGGCCAGACCCCCTTCATTAAAACTGGGACCAGACCCCCTTCATTAAAACTGGGGCCAGACCCCCTTCATTAAAACTGGACCCAGACCCCCTTCATTAAAACTAGGGCCAGACCCCTCTTCATTAAAACTGGGGCCAGACCCCCTTCATTAAAACTGGGGCCAGACCCCCTTCATTAAAACTGGGACCAGACCGCCTTCTTTAAAACTGGGGCCAGACCCCTCTTCATTAAAACTGGGACCAGACCCTCTTCATTAAAACTGGGACCAGACCCCTCTTCATTAAAACTGGGACCAGACCCCTCTTCATTAAAACTGGGACCAGACCCCTCTTCATTAAAACTGGGGCCAGACCCCCTTCATTAAAACTGGGACCAGACCCCCTTCATTAAAACTGGGACTAGACCCCTATTCATTAAAACTGGGGCCAGACCCCCTTCATTAAAACTGGGGCCAGACCCCCTTCATTAAAACTGGGACCAGACCCCCTTCTTTAAAACTGGGACCAGACCCCCTTCATTAAAACTGGGGCAAGACCCCTCTTCATTAAAACTGGGGCCAGACCCCCTTCATTAAAACTGGGACCAGACCCCCTTCTTTAAAACTGGGGCCAGACCCCTCTTCATAAAAATCTGGGACCAGACCCCTTCTTTAAAACTGGGGCTAGACTCCCTCTTCATTAAAACTGGGACCAGACCCATTTCATTAAAATCATGGCACCAGGACCCCTTCATTAAAACTGGGGCCAGACCCCCTTCATTAAAACTGGGGCCAGACCCCCTTCATTAAAACTGGGGCCAGACCCCCTTCTTTAAAACTGGGGCCAGACCCCTCTTCATTAAACTGGGGCCAGACCCCCTTCTTTAAAACTGGGGCCAGACCTCTCTTCATTAAACTGGGGCCAGACTCCCTTCTTTAAAACTGTTCCATTATATATACACAAGGGCGTGGAAATTGGTTTACATCGAGGACAAGGTTGTATTTTGTTTCCACATTCTCCCGACACCATGTGAGCAATGCGGGATGATGTTGTGGTGAGGGAATAATTGTGAGATGATGGTGGGATGAAGGTGGGGTGATGGAATGAAGGTGGGATGATGGGATAATGGTGGGGTGATGGAATGATGGTGGGATGATGGGATGATGGCGGGGTGATGGAATGATGGTGGGTGATGGAATGATGGTGGGGTTATGGTGAGATGATGGAATGATGGTGGGTGATGGAATGATGGTGGGGTGATGGAATGATGGTGGGATGATGGTGAGATGGTGGGATGATGGTGGGGGATGGAATGATGGTGAGATGATGGAATGATGGTGGGGTGATGGCATGATGATGGGATGGTGGGATAATGGTGGGGTGATGGAATGATGATGGGATGATGGTGGGATGATGGTGGGATGATGGAATGATGGTGGATGATAGTTGGATGATGGGATAATGCTGGGGTGATGGAATGATGGTGGGATGATGGAATTAGGGTGGGGTGATGGGATGGCGTCTGTCTTGTTCAACAGTAAAATCAATTTGGCGCTTCAAGATATTGTGTTCAGGTACTGATGAACCTCCCCACCCCACCCTCCACCCCATCTTCCTATCTCTCACTTGTACGCCATTGCAGCCAAACAGCTTTACAGTTTCGATGAGAACAACAATAAGAAAAAAACATTAAGCAAAAATAAAATCAGGAATCAATAGTAAGGTTGTCTATCACCAGGTGTCCAGATGTCCTGATCTCTTCTTGTCTGTTGGCATTTTCTTGACTCTTCCCCACGACTCAATGCTTTTACTACTCTACCCTCCCCTCTCCCAAATCCCATGCCTGCTAGTTCTGCATACACATCAAAGTCAGTCAATGTTGGGGGAAGTAATAGAATCAGAAATCAAACAAACAAACGAACCGACAAATATTGTCTGTCGCCCATGAAAAATAACAATGCTATGACGTCATATGTCACAGTTTTCTAAAGGCACTCGTAACTTTCTGGCGTCGAGATTACAAAGACACTTCGAGTCCATCACTCGGCATCAGGCGTCGAGATTACAGACACATCTCGCTGTCATCTTGAAAACGAGGCTCATGTGGCAGTGTCTCTGTGATATTAGTGTGACCTTTATGTAGAATAAAAAAAATATCTCTCCGGCTTTCGACTTCAACGAGGTAATCTGCTTTTAGTTTGTTTTTTACCAGCCCACACACAAAGCAAACCGTTTGATGGATATTTCTTTGTGTCTTCTGTTTTTTTTTTACTTTGTAAATATAAATAGGAACTGTAGTTAATCAATAATTATCTCCCAATATCTTATTTTGTTTTCCCCTGTTGAAGCCGTGATAAAAAAAATCTGGTTGGAGGCGGTAGTTTATGTTGGCGACTTAAATATCGGCGGCGTTGGACGGGAATGGGCGCTTGAGGGTGAAGGGGGGTGTAAATACAAGGCGTCTCCAGCATGCATTGGTCTGAATGAGACCAACGCTCTGGTGAATTTTTCCTTAACTTCTCCTTTAATTTTGTTCTTCATTTGAATTAAACCATTCATGCGAAATACAGAATTACAACATGAAAGACGTAAACAAAAGATGTGGGTGGAGCTATGTTATCTAAGGGACTAGTATGGCTCGATGACCAGTCCAGCAGTTTACAAGATGTCAAGTGTTTCCCATGACAGATGATTCACTTCTCTCTGTCCTTGTCATAAAGTCAATAAAATGAACCATTCACAGTAGCCCCCCCCCCCTACTCGTCCCGTGCATCCAGAATTAGGTTACGTCAATGGTATTAGCGAACAGACACGAAACTATACCAGGGCAGTATACCAGGGCAGTATACCAGAACAGATATGAACTATACCAGGGCACTATACCAGAACAGATACGAACTATACCAGGGCACTATACCAGAACAGATACGAACTATACCAGGGCACTATACCAGAACAGATACGAACTATACCAGGACAGTATACCAGAACAGATACGAACTATACCAGGGCACTATACCAGAACAGATACGAACTATACCAGGGCACTATACCAGAACAGATACGAACTATACCAGGGCACTATACCAGAACAGATACGAACTATACCAGGACAGTATACCAGGACAGTATACCAGGGCAGTATACCAGGGCAGTATACCAGGACAGTATACCAGGGCAGTATACCAGGGCAGTATACCAGGACAGTATACCAGGGCAGTATACCAGGACAGTATACCAGGACAGTATACTCAGGCAGTATACCAGGGCAGTATACCAGGACAGTATACCAGAGCAGTATGTCAGATTGCTATACTTTTCGTACAGGTGCTACAAAAAAGTTATCTAAAGTAGCGCGAAACTAAAGTTTACAAAGTAATACAGGCCTAATAAATGGCTGCACTACTTTATACTACCTTGTTTTTTTTAGTTTTGCGCCACTTTGGTCCGAATTTGGTTGCGTAATAGATCTTATCCATAGTTACTCTAATCTAGTGATCCACTATCCATTAGTTATCATTATAACCAAATTTATTATGCCCTTACAATTTTGTTTCCATTACAGCAGTTGTAGTAATTTTTGTTTCCATTACAGCAGTTGTAGTAATTTTTGTAAAAACATTTAAAATAACAACCACAATGAAAACGTTAAACTTTTTAAATTGCGACGTTATATCACGCATGCGCAGAGTTTACTTAAATCTATCTCTTTGTCCCCCCTCCCTCTCTGGTCCCTAGGGTGGGTGTTGAACGCCCTTTCAACTATTTCCCATCGTTCTTTGTGACACAGACACTAACAGAATCGTACATCTTGTGAACTTCTAGAATCAACCCCTGAGGCAGTTTATGGAATGTTCTTTGAAAAGATGAAACAATTCATTTCCAATGTCGTCTGCTCCTGAGAACGTCCAAACAGCAACAACCGTTGGGGACAAAACTGTTTCCTGAAGTAGAAGTTAACTGAAAGATAAACAAAACAGCAAGAACAACATATGTGGGGTGAAATTGTAAACAGAGCTGAAATATTAAAAAAAAAAAGAAATATAGAGGGGTGGGTGGGGAACGAGAGAACTTGATCAACGGAAATTGGAAAAAAACCTTAAGATTCCAATCAGATGTTTCTATGGTAACGTGGATTCCTGAGAGTTTGATTGGACAAATTTGACTGAACAAAACGGAAATGGATTTGTATAAGTCACTGCCATTTTCAGACAAGCTGTTCCTCTTATAAATTGTTGCCTGTACACCTTCAGGCATGTGAATATTACATCTCATCGCCAATCATCAGTTATTGTGTTACTTCAAATGTGATCTGTTCATTTTCTGTCTGAAGGGTTGTGGTACTGTCAGGGCTTCTGCGAGTGGGGTGAGGGGGGGGGTAACCCCAAACTTGGAGGGCCCCGACTTTAAAAATTTGCTGACACTTTATTTATCTGCTTCAGATTTAAATGGGGTCAGGGGGCCCCTGCTGTCTTAGTTTGTAAGGGGCATGAGATTTTCTGGTAGTTACATTTACGGCCCTGCATAGGTCAATCACCCAGGGCCCCACGTACACAAGCAGTATGTTTAGGCCCCCCCTGCTATTTTGTTGGTGTTATTGTTGTTTATACTGTCTATTTTTAGTTCCCATAAAACCATTTCTGTATTCAATAATTTCTATCTAAAATAATAATGTTTAGTAGCCAACGGTCAGTGGTCACACAAGAATGTTAAGTACCCAATGGTCAGTGGTCACACAAGAATGTTAAGTACCCAATGGTCAGTGGTCCCACAAGAATGTTTAGTACCCAATGTTCAGTGGTCACACAAGAATGTTTAGTACCCAATGGTCAGTGGTCATACAAAAATGTTTAGTACCCAATTGTCAGTGGTCACACAAGAATGTTTTGTACCCAATGGTCAGTGGCCACACAATAATGTTTAGTGCTCAATGGTCAGTGGTCACACAAGAATGTTTAGTACCCAATGGTCAGTGGTCACACAAGAATGTTTAGTACCAAATGGTCAGTGGTCACACAAAAATGTTTAGTACCCAATGGTCAGTGGCCACACAATAATGTTTAGTACCCAATGGTCAGTGGTCACACAAGAATGTTTAGTACCCAATGGTCAGTGGTCACACAAGAATGTTTAGTACCAAATGGTCAGTGGTCATATTTTATTCAAAGCGATTAGCCGGTCAGCTAGCAGAAAGAAATGGAAAAGAAATTTCTAAAGCGTAAACCCGTTGGGTCTGTCTGGCATGGTGCCCAGTTGACTAGGGGGGTGGGTTCTCACACAGAAGGCGCTAAGCTTTTATGTACTCCCTTCGTACACACCGCACCTCACATACACACACGCACACACAAACACACGCACACATATACATATATTTCCATCTTTTTATTTCCCTTTGGTATTGAAAAGTGTTCTTATGAGTTGCATGTGTTCTTGTGTTTTTGTATGTCAGTGTTCTTATGAGTTGCATGTGTTCTTGTGTTTTTGTATGTCAGTGTTCTTATGAGTTGCATGTGTTCTTGTCTTTTTGTATGTCAGTGTTCTTATGAGTTGCATGTTTTGTTGGTTATTTGTGTGTGTGTTTTTAAAGAGAATTTTGTATGTTTATTAGTGTGTGTGTATGTTTATGGGGGTTTTGTATGTGTATACGTGTTTATGTGTTCATTATGAGTGTGTTTTGTAAGTTTATGTGTGTGTATGTGTTTATGTGTGTTTTGTTGGTTATTTGTGTGTAAGTGTTTATGATCTGAGAACGTTTAGTTTAAAGTGTTGACGTTTTCAACACTAGGGGCCCACAGTCAAGCCCTCCCCCCAAATAAAACTCTATCAGCTCAAGACCCCCGGATCCCCCCACACCCCCATTTTGCAGCCAACAAACAAAACAATTCATAAGCGACGGGGCCTAAAAGCATGTGATTCCTGACAAGTGTTGGTTTGCCCCCCCTACCCACCACCTTGCGGCCCTTACCTTTAATTAGTGTTTCAATCAGTTCACCCCCCCTCCACCTATTCCCCTCCCCCCTCCCCCTCCCCTAGTTGTTCAATGTTTGACTTTTTGTGAATGTCATGAGTAAGATTTAAAAAAGAACAACAGAAGCACACATTTGTTTATCACTGATCGATATCACACAGACCAGGCGACAAACTCCAACGATACGACAGTGTCAACTTATCGACTAGCCCCCCCCCCCCCCCCGGGCTGGGAGTCATCTTAAAGAACGCCTTGTTTTCAAAAAAAATATTATCAAAACACTTCAGAAATTCTCGTTTTCCCCTATCTTCCCAGCGTTGATATGGCTGCTCGATAACTCTTCCACAGCAATTCGAATATTGCTTAATGCTCATGGGAAAGGAAATGACGCAAAAGGGAAAAGGGGGGGGGGGGTAGACCTTTCATTCATAATTCGAAGCAGTTTAACAGCAGATTGTGTTACATCAGAAATGAATAATTATAAGAAGAAAAAGCGGAAATATAAATGGTTTTCCATAACAAAGACAGCCGATTCAGACATGTGGCTTCCTGTAACAATTCCATGAGGAATTTCTCGTTCCAGACATCGGATTCTCTGACTTTTTATTATGTGTTACAATGGCGTACGGTCACGTGGGTGGCACTCGATGTATCCTTGGACGCATGCGCACTTGTGCGAGGAAACCTACTTATTATGCACGCATGTTTCTATAGACCGTCATAAACATACCCGTTTCCGCATCTTCGCTCTCCATCCTCTCCCCCCCCCCCATCTCCCAATCCCCCCACCCCCCGTCCCCGTCTATTTTCGCTGTAAAAAAGAAATTATGGTTCCTTTGAAACGTAGTCACTTTATGGTTTTACAGAAAGACAGTCAGACATAGAGAGTGAGAGAGAGAGAGAGAGAGGGAGAGAGAGAGAGAGGGAGAGAGAGAGAGAGAGAGAAAGTGAGAGAGAGAGAGAGAGAGAGAGAGAGAGAAAGAAAGTGAGAGAGAGAGAGAGAAAGAAAGTGAGAGAGAGAGAGAGAGAGAGAGAGAGAGAAAGAAAGTGAGAGAGAGAGAGAGAAAGAAAGTGAGAGAGAGAGAGAGAGAGAGAGAGAGAGAGAGAAAGAAAGTGAGAGAAAGAGTGAGAGAGTGAGATAGATTGTGACAGAGAAAATGAAAGAGAGTGGGAGAAAGAAGAACATAACCATATCATTGTATGAATATACGATACAATTGATAAAATCAAATACATACTTGAACTTGGCAGCCAACTTGTCCCCCCCCCCTACACCTGTCTCCGGGCCTTTTCCAGGACAAATACCTGTCAATTATGATGTCACTGGAGTACCGGCAGGATCCCAAGCTTCTATTAGGGCTGAATTTCGGCTCCACGTGACAGTTGTGGTATTCTGTATATTAACGTTGATTATGTTTGTTGTGGTGTTCTGTAGATTAACGTTGATTATGTTTGTTGTGGTGTTCTGTAGATTAACGTTGATTATGTCTGTTGTGGTGTTCTGTAGATTAACGATGATTATGTCTGTTGTGGTGTTCTGTAGATTAACGTCGATTATGTCTGTTGTGGTGTTCTGTAGATTAACGTTGATTATGTCTGTAACTATTGTCCAATATTTGAGTCACATGCTCACTCCATGAACTATTGATCATATTGTATTGATTGTATTGATTAGTCATCAGATCAGTGTCGCAGGGTAGCCTGAACTTGTTTTACATAAATAATTTTTAATTTTGTTTTGTTTCATTTATTCTCCACCTGGCGATTCATCCATGCCCCCTACCCCCAGCAGATCTAGAGATGAGAAATTCGCGGTTCTCACATTTTTTTCCGCTTTCCATTTGCACCCGTCAGCACCAAATCCTGGCTCCCCACCCCCACAGGGCTACACCCCGAAAAGACCTCTCACCCACCCCTTAAAATAACATCCCCCGTTCCATTATGTTGTTGATAGTCTGAATTAGTGGGTGTGTGCGGGGGGGGGGGGTAACCGCAACAAAAATGTCACATTTGCATATCTGCTTTAACAAAAATAATACTGTTGTGTTTGTCTGTTTGTTGGTCTGTTTGTCCAAATTGTCTTGATTTTTTTTTGTCTGTGTGTCGAGATATTCCAAGACATATATATATAAATCTTGCATAATGTATAACCTATATATAACAAACAATCTTTTATCTTAAACTCGATGAAAGCTTCAACCAGCCGAGGGGAGGTAATGGCTTTAAACCTATCTGGAAGAGAGTAAACTCCCTGCAGCAGTCAGAGCAAACACTGTGCGTTCTTTGAGAGGAAAAACAAATACATGTAATAGGGAAATAAAAACCCAACTTTATATCCAAAGAAAAACTTTGCCCAAGTCAATGGAACTGTTCGCTTTCTAATTTTGGCTTGTAATCTTTGCATTTCTACGTTTGTTTTGAGGGGGGAGGGGGGGAGAGAGAGAAAGAGAGAGGTTTAGGGGAGGAGAGTGTTCGGGTAGGAGAGTTTAGGGGAGAAGAGTTTAGGGGAGGAGAGTTGTATAAACAATTGTTTAGGAAGTGGCTTGTGGTGAAAATGACCGTTACGCCAACAGTGAATTACCTTCCCCCGGCTAATGCTGCTTTAACCACACCACCACCACACCCCGTTTACTAGTCGATGTTTTTGGACTGAATACATGATGACTGTAGCCGAGAGTCATGGAGCAGCAGCCATGCAGGCACAACGGTGGCGTTAGATATCTGGCGCCTCTGGTATTCAAACCAGTGATCCGAATCATCCATCAACAACCAAGTTGCACCGCGTGCGACCTTTTGGCCCCTGACGTCAGCACTGCGTTCATTTCAGTTCACTATCCCCGGACTCACTATCCCCCCCTTCCCCACTCTCGGATGTTCTCTAGCCCCCCCCCCCCCCCATTTGACTTTCGTAAACTTATTTTTTTTTTTATCTTTTACTTGACTCCAGACTTATTGAACTTTTAGTTTCAACAACCGAGAGTACATTACAATGGAGAACATTCGGAAATCTCACACAAGATCACTGGAAGAAACTTTTGGAAAAAATATTACCTCCCCCCCCCCCCCACTTCCCATCTAATTTGAGATTGATAGATGCTGCACCTTAAAGTGAATCGCCCTCCCAAGTTGAATACTAACCAGATTTGTTTCTTTTTTCAACCTTTGACTAAACATGCAACTACAAATGTACTTTAACAGAAAGTAAGACAGAGAAGAAAAACAAAAACAGATGGTGACTGACATATGGTGACTGACATATGGTGACTGACATATGGTGACTGACATATGGTGACAGATATCTGGTGACTGACATATGGTGACTGACATCTAGTGACTGACATCTGGTGACTGATATCTGGTGACTGACATCTGGTGACTGACATCTGGTGACTGACCTATGGTGACTGACAGTTGTTGGTCTAGTTTTCTTAGCTCGTCCAACATTTACTTTTATTATGCACGCAGGGACCCGTCAAGATTATAAAGGCCCATTCCTGGTGCTCCCCTCCCTTAAATCAATGAGCTTGAGGCCCCTAATGCTGGTACGACTCGACCATTACCATTGCTCTAAGACGGTTCTATGTCCTAAAGAGATTGGACAACAACCAACACAATATTATGTATACGGTGATACCTCCAAATACGAACAACACAATATTACGTATATGGTGATACCTCCAAAAACGAACAACACAATATTACGTATACGGTGATACCTCCAAATACGAACGATCTAAAACTAGAAAGATTTTTTTTGAATCCGTATAAACATTTTCCTATAAATTCGCGCTCGTACCCATTGTTTGATATCCTCTTGTGCTGGTCCCACCTGCATGATCCCCCCTTGCACTGGTACCACCTACTTGATCTCCCCTTGCACTGGTACCACCTGCTTGATCTCCCTTTGCGCTGGTACCACCTGTTTGATCTCCCCTTGCGCTGGTACCACCTGCTTGATCTCCCCTTGCGCTGGTACCACCTGCTTGATCTCCCTTTGCGCTGGTACCACCTGCTTGATCTCCCTTTGCGCTGGTACCACCTGTTTGATCTCCCCTTGCGCTGGTACCACCTGCTTGATCTCCCTTGCGCTGGTACCACCTGCTTGATCTCCTTGCGCTGGTACCACCTGTTTGATCTCCCTTGCGCTGGTACCACCTGCTTGATCTCCCTTGCGCTGGTACCACCTGCTTGATCTCCCTTGCGCTGGTACCACCTGTTTGATCTCCCCTTGCGCTGGTACCACCTGCTTGATCTCCCCTTGCGCTGGTACCACCTGCTTGATCTCCCCTTGCGCTGGTACCACCTGTTTGATCTCCCCTTGCGCTGGTACCACCTGCTTGATCTCCCCTTGCGCTGGTACCACCTGCTTGATTCTCCCTCTCCATGTAAATATGCTAATAACAATTAACTATCGAGTCAGTGCTCGATTTAAGAAAAAACCAGTGCCGGGGAAGAAAAAAATTTCTGCAGAGCCGGGGATAAATGTCTATGGTTCCATCCCCGACAGGGATATATTAGCTAAAGCAGAGCCGGTGATGACAGTTCTCGTCGGTAAATCGAGCCCTGCATCGAGAACATTTACTGCAAAACAAAAGAATGAATCAGCTCATCCATTTTTTTTATGATTGATGGAAAACTGATTTGGAAATCGAAAGATTCATTAATTGAATGATTTTCAGGAATTGATCATATTTTTTAATTCTGAGATATCACTATGATATTCAATTGACTTATCTCAGCTACATTGTGTACCGTTGTGTGAGTAATATAAACAGAATTATCTTGCCATTGGATAGATTGGCCAATGAATCAATTACGTAATGCTTACAACACGATTGGTCGAATAACACTCACGTGATATGAATTGTTCAACAAGATTGGTCAATTACTCTGTCAATGCCAACTGAGCTCAGATAATGTTTTAATTTATACCAAGTGTATTCCCACAAAAATCAATGAACTAATTTCATATTATCAGTCAACTGTAGGTCATCTGACATGCAGAAATGAGCTTCATGTTAAATCAGTGATTAACTCCCTCTTCACCCCCTCCCCCCCCGCTCCCGTCAATTTTGCTAGGTTTTAGCCTCGTTTTGAGTTTCATGTTTACTAATTGTCACGTAGCTTCAAGGCGCTCCCAAGCCAACCAGTGACAGCTCGTTGACAGACGCCATTACTTAAAATGTGGGCCTATCGCTGGGTGCTTAAAACACTAGGTCACTGTGTTACATACGTTGGGCATTCCTTGTGCAGGGACGTGAGTGGGTTCCAACACACATAGTGCCCAAATCAAGCCCCTTTAATGCCCCCCCAGGCACCAACTATTTATGTGATCCGCCCCCCAACCCTTCTCCCGAATTTAAATTTTATTTTATTTTATATCGCTGCGTCTCATTTATTATGTGTGACATTATCGCTGTGTCTCATTTATTATGTGTGACATTATCGCTGTGTCTCATTCATTATGTGTGACATTATCGCTGTGTCTCATTTATTATGTGTGACATTATCGCCGTGTCTCATTTATTATGTGTGACATTATCGCCGTGTCTCATTTATTATGTGTGACATTATCGCCGTGTCTCATTTATTATGTGTGACATTATCGCCGTGTCTCATTTATTATGTGTGACATTATCGCCGTGTCTCATTTATTATGTGTGACATTATCGCCGTGTCTCATTTATTATGTGTGACATTATCGTCGTGTCTCATTTATTATGTGTGACATTATCGCTGTGTCTCATTTATTATGTGTGACATTATCGCCGTGTCTCATTTATTATGTGTGACATTATCGCCGTGTCTCATTTATTATGTGTGACATTATCGCTGTGTCTCATTTATTATGTGTGACATTATCGCTGTGTCTCATTTATTATGTGTGACATTATCGCTGTGTCCCATTTATTATGTGTGACATTATCGCCGTACCACCTGCTTGATCTCCCCTTGCGCTGGTACCACCTGTTTGATCTCCCCTTGCGCTGGTACCACCTGCTTGATCTCCCCTTGCGCTGGTACCACCTGCTTGATCTCCCTTTGCGCTGGTACCACCTGTTTGATCTCCCCTTGCGCTGGTACCACCTGCTTGATCTCCCCTTGCGCTGGTACCACCTGCTTGATCTCCCCTTGCGCTGGTACCACCTGTTTGATCTCCCCTTGCGCTGGTACCACCTGCTTGATCTCCCCTTGCGCTGGTACCACCTGCTTGATTCTCCCTCTCCATGTAAATATGCTAATAACAATTAACTATCGAGTCAGTGCTCGATTTAAGAAAAAACCAGTGCCGGGGAAGAAAAAAATTTCTGCAGAGCCGGGGATAAATGTCTATGGTTCCATCCCCGACAGGGATATATTAGCTAAAGCAGAGCCGGTGATGACAGTTCTCGTCGGTAAATCGAGCCCTGCATCGAGAACATTTACTGCAAAACAAAAGAATGAATCAGCTCATCCATTTTTTTTATGATTGATGGAAAACTGATTTGGAAATCGAAAGATTCATTAATTGAATGATTTTCAGGAATTGATTACATTTTTTAATTCTGAGATATCACTATGATATTCAATTGACTTATCTCAGCTACATTGTGTCGTTGTGTGAGTAATATAAACAGAATTATCTTGCCATTGGATAGATTGGCCAATGAATCAATTACGTAATGCTTACAACACGATTGGTCGAATAACACTCACGTGATATGAATTGTTCAACAAGATTGGTCAATTACTCTGTCAATGCCAACTGAGCTCAGATAATGTTTTAATTTATACCAAGTGTATTCCCACAAAAATCAATGAACTAATTTCATATTATCAGTCAACTGTAGGTCATCTGACATGCAGAAATGAGCTTCATGTTAAATCAGTGATTAACTCCCTTCTTCACCCCCTCCCCCCCCCCCCGCTCCCGTCAATTTTGCTAGTTTTAGCCTCGTTTTGAGTTTCATGCTTACTAATTGTCACGTAGCTTCAAGGCGCTCCCAAGCCAACCAGTGACAGCTCGTTGACAGACGCCATTACTAAAATGTGGGCCTATCGCTGGGTGCTTAAAACACTAGGTCACTGTGTTACATACGTTGGGCATTCCTTGTGCAGGGACGTGAGTGGGTTCCAACACACATAGTGCCCAAATCAAGCCCCTTTAATGCCCCCCCAGGTACCAACTATTTATGTGATCCGTCCCCCAACCCTTCTCCCGAATTTAAATTTAAATTTTATTTTATATCGCTGTGTCTCATTTATTATGTGTGACATTATCGCTGTGTCTCATTTATTATGTGTGACATTATCGCTGTGTCTCATTCATTATGTGTGACATTATCGCTGTGTCTCATTTATTATGTGTGACATTATCGCTGTGTCTCATTTATTATGTGTGACATTATCGCCGTGTCTCATTTATTATGTGTGACATTATCGCCGTGTCCCATTTATTATGTGTGACATTATCGCCGTGTCTCATTTATTATGTGTGACATTATCGCCGTGTCTCATTTATTATGTGTGACATTATCGCCGTGTCTCATTTATTATGTGTGACATTAACGCCGTGTCTCATTTATTATGTGTGACATTATCGCCGTGTCTCATTTATTATGTGTGACATTATCGCCGTGTCTCATTTATTATGTGTGACATTATCGCCGTGTCTCATTTATTATGTGTGACATTATCGCTGTGTCTCATTTATTATGTGTGACATTATCGCTGTGTCTCATTTATTATGCGTGACATTATCGCTGTGTCTCATTTATTAAAAGGACCGCTGTAAAATTTAATAAGATTTCATTTCATACAGCTGTTAAGGCCTTTTGTCTCTGAGACATATCATATGCCTTTTATTGTTTTGAATGCATTCCATACGATACAGCCCTAGTATAACATTACGTAAGCTAATGTAATCTCACATAATGCACAATGATGCCATGCAATACAATAACAGCTTATAAGGATCAAAACGTCAAAACACATTCAGCAATATTCTGTTCATATTATTTCTATGTTGACGGTTGGGTTAATGACGTTAAGCTTCTGTTTAAATGACATTTTTAATTACATAGAACTAATAAATGACTACCCAAGACTTTAAATTATCCACTCAATATTGTTTTGTTTTGTTAATATGTGTGAGGGTGGTATAACACATAATCAGCAAAGATCTGATTAAAGACCAGACATCAGCCTCCCACCCAGACATCAGCCTCCCACCCAGACATCTGCCTCCCACCCAGACATCAACCTCCCATACTCACACACAACACACACTTCACTCATACATTGCACTCACACACAAAACACACTTCACTCATACATTGCACTCACTCACAACACACACTTCACTCATACATTGCACTCACACACAACACACACTTCACTCATACATTGCACTCACACACAACACACACTTCACTCATACATTGCACTCACACACAACACACACTTCACTCATACATTGCACTCACACACAACACACACTTCACTCATACATTGCACTCACACACAACACACACTTCACCAGACGCACATGCACAACCGATTTGATGGGGGGGGGGGCATTATGAATTGTTTAAACGACGTTATAGTTTGGGCCCCCCCTTCCGCGTGCAACTCTTTGACCTGTGGGCCTCACCTCGCCGGGCCTGCTCACACATCCTCACACATACACACACATACACGCACATTCTATTTCATACCCCACTGCTTCATCCTCCATAATTAATCTGCGATTTGGCTTCACGATGAACGATCTTTTGATTGACTCTAGCAATCATTTTAAATGTTTTTCAACGTGGATCGATCGATTGATTGATTGATTTTCTTCAAATCTTTTGTTGTATTCAGACAAAATGTGACACAAAAATCTATTTTTGGAATGAAGATATATGTATTCCAGCAGAGGCTGAGCATAAACAAAAAAAGTGGAGGGGGGGGGAATACATCACCACGTCATTGTGTAGCTTTATCTTTCCAGTTGAGTCTAGTTGATTTACTGCCTTTCAAAAAGACAACATAGATTTCATATTGAATTTTTTAAAATCAATTCTTCCGTTAATGTCAGTGTTTTTATTTTTGAATTTATATATTTTGTTTTTATATGTTTCAGTGCCCGCGGCAGAAGTTGCTGGGATTATTTCAGGGGGAATAACTGTGGTCGTGTTTGCTGCAGTGGTCGGAGTTCTCTGTTGGCGCTTCCCAGCTTGCCGCTCCAGATCTTTCTGGGATAAAAATATCAAGAGGGCGATTAGGAAGGTTTACGGTAAATAACTGTATTGTCTTCGTGTGACAGTGTTGCCAGAATGGCTGATTCGCCCCCCCCCCGCCCACCTGATTGGGCTGTTTTTAAGCCTCAGCGGGAGATCGCGCTCATTGGCGGGTTGGCGGGTATTTGGCGACTTCAGCAATTTTTGATAAGTGAATAGTAAAAATGAATCATAAGATAAAATTTAAACAAAATTTGACATTTCTTAGAAAAGTTGGAGTTTCGGTTGGGTTTTATTTTTGAAATATCTGGCAGCACTGTGATGTACCCAATGATGTAACGTATGAATCAAGCAGACGTTAAATATGGCTTCTTTCTACATCATTTAAAAATGTTATTTTCCCCAAATCTTTTTATTTTTACGTTGGTTTAGCGAGAAAAGAAGAAAATAGAAAGTCAGATAGACAGAGAGACAGTAAGAGAGATAGAGACAGTGAGGTAGATAGATAGATAGATAGATAGATAGAGAGAGAGATAAAATCCGACACTGAGAGACAGACACTGAGAGACAGACACCGACAGACACTGGGAGACAGACACTGAGAGACAGACACCGGGAGACAGACACTGAGAGACAGACACTGAGAGACAGACACTGAGAGACAGACACTAAGAGACAGACACTGGGAGACATACACTGGGAGACATACACTGAGATATAGACACTGGGAGACAGACACTGAGAGACAGACACTAAGAGACAGACACTGGGAGACAGACACTGGGAGACATACACTGAGATATAGACACTGGGAGACAGACACTGAGAGACAGACACTAAGAGACAGACACTGAGAGACATACACTGGGAGACATACACTGAGATATAGACACTGGGAGACAGACACTGAGAGACAGACACTGGGAGACAGACACTGGGAGACAGACACTGGGAGACAGACACTGAGAGACAGACACTGGGAGACAGACACTGAGAGACAGACACTGAGAGACAGACACTGAGAGACAGACACTGAGAGACAGACACTGGGAGACAGACACTGGGAGACAGACACTGGGAGACAGACACTGGGAGACAGACACCGACAGACACTGGAAGACAGACACTGAGAGGCAGACACTGGGATACAGACACTGAGAGACAGACACTGGGAGACAGACACTGAGAGACAGACACTGGGAGACAGACACTGAGAGACAGGAAAAGAAAGGTTCACGCAAAAAGTCGACAACAACATAAACGACGCCATGATGGTTCCTTCACATTCCTTAACTAGACATTTCATTTTCAATAGCAGAATCGATTACCAAATCCGCAAGAGTTCGTTCTGACAATCAAGTCTGGAGAACACTAAGCACACTTGAGGTGTATCGTAATAAGCCAACTTGGTATCGAGCGATGCCGATTATTCGACTAAAGCAGAGATGAACTTTCTAAATAGGGAAAAAATAGTTAATTGTTTCTACTAGTGTAAATATGACTTGAAGATGTTTTAGCATCTATCTATCTATCTATCTATCTATCTATCTATCTATCTATCTATCTATCTATCTATCTATCTATCTATCTATCTATCTATCTATCTATCTATCTATCTATCTATCTATCTATCTATCTATCTATCTACCTACCTACCTACCTACCTACCTACCTATCTATCTATCTATCTATCTATCTATCTATCTATCTATCTATCTATCTATCTATCTATCTATCTATCTATCTATACGTCTTAATGTATATAAATTCATAATCTGTGTATATCTTTGTATCCATACAACTATCATATCTGTATATCTTTGTATCCATACAACTATCATATCTGTATATCTTTGTATCCACACAACTATCATATCTGTATATCTTTGTATCCATACAACTATCATATCTGTATATTTCTGTGTATCTAGGGACATGACCTTCTACTGAAATAGTTCAGCGAGCTAGTTAAGTGAACTAGTTAAGTGAACTAGAACGGCTATTTTTCAGCAGTAACGATTTCTGCCCGAAGACATTGAAATTTAATGGAAATCCGATTGGACAAAAAAGTTCGCAACAAAATTGTCACGTGGTTTTGTAGGAATTAAGATTCCAGTTTACTGCGGCTTATTTCTGTTGAATATAAGGGCCGAACTTTGCGCATGCGTTAAACGACACTTTATGAGGTCGTAAATTTGTAAACAACCATTTCCTGTCTGCCAATAGCCGCCTCCATCATGGAGAGGTTTGTTTATGTTGTTGTTCTTTAAGTCAACTCTCTAGAAATGCGTTCATTTAGTTCTGATTAAAGAATCCAGAAGCGTTTTTAGTCATTTATTTTTTTTATTTGTAGCTTTGGTTCTTTTTGACCTGAGGTTAAAGTCGAAGATCACTTTAAAGTCATGTGATCACTGACGTCACCAGTACCGCGATCATTGTTCGCTTGAGAGCGTATGGTTTGTTCGCTGTGTGGCCCGAGGCAATGTGGATTGTAAGATCACACAGTCTGACGCTAGCCTAGGGTTTGAACCCGACCAGGCGAGAACTCTCGGATGCTGCCGTCAGCGTCGATGCTATAGATAGGCCAACTAGGCAGCCGCTTAGAGACCCCGTTCCCCCGGGCCGAAAGGTTAGCTCATTGTTGACGAAATTAAGATGTCATATTTCACGGTGATTTAATTTCTGTCACAAATATCAGTGTCAATAGCAGCAAGCACGAATATCAGTGACAGTAGCAGCAAGGACTTTCAAAACATCTTTTCAAGTGGATCTAAATATAGAAGCGGGAAAAAAAAACACTTTGTTCATTTAAGGCCTCGTTTCTCAACCGATGGTATGCGTACCCCAAGGGGTACAGGAAAGGGAATGCAGTGGTACTCATAATAGGTACATTTGTTAGTCACGTTGGAGGGGTACCCGCAGACAAACTTTAGCACCCTTCGGGGTACAGTTGAGAGAGCACCCTTCGGGGTACAGTTGAGAGCCACTGAATGGTTTTTGTGTGAATGCTGTGGTGCATTGTTCGCACTGCCGCCATCTACAAAGTGATACATCATTTGATAGGTTCACATTATGAAGTCTGGTCTACAGCAACAAACGGTTGTCACATACGTGTGACGTCATAACACTGAAGACAAAATATGGAATCACCACCTGTCTGATAATAACCTTGTTGTAGGTGACGGTCTTACTGATCTGTTCTCCCCCCTTCTCCCCCCCCGCTGAATGAATGACTCTCAATAAAGTAAACAATCCGAGTGGAAGCGGTTGGTACTCGTGTGAAATTTACAAGACGCACACGCTTGTAGACAATGTTGAACCATGGGAGTCTTGAATATGGCGTGGGAATGACCAAACCGTGTTTCTGTGAAAAGAACAAGGATTTCCCGGGATGAAAGTCATTGTTTATATCCCGGGATAAGCTAAGCACCGGGAAATGAGCAACCACTCAATGAACGGGAGACAACCAAAATGGACTATTGGTGATGACTCGCTAGTTAAAACTGAAAAGTAGAATTACATAGATGTAAATGATATGTTTATATGTGCGCATGTGTGTGTGTGTGTGTGTGTGTGTTTACTTTCCAACAAAGAAAGTCACCCCCCCCCCTGTTTTTCGCAGCCTATTTTTGTTCCGACATTTCTTCAACATTGATTTCTTGTGGTTAGTCTTTCTCTCATTGTGATTTTGTTTTCAGAACTGTGAAATGTTAGTCTCAACAAGGTTGTTTATTCTAGCCACTGGGTTCTGGGGTTACTTCTTCTTCGTCTATTGTTGTCTTAGTTTAAACTGTCTCTCACACAGCGGTGTTATTGACTGAAGGCTGTTGGTACTACTGGACACGGTGTTATTGACGGCTGTTGGACAACGGCTCACAGCGGTGTTATTGCTGATTACTGGACACTGTTGCTGATTATTTCACTCATACTAAATGGGCGTCGTATGAGGGGGGAGGGGGCTCACACAGGTGTTCCCGGGTACCCTCATAACTCTGTTCAGTAGGTTCAGTGTAGATTCACATAGACAACCGCAATATTGTATCTGATATAAGTAAATGATAGCATTTGTCTCTCATGCAGTTGGACTGTGCCCATGGTCGTGGTTGGCCGCCACTTGTACACTTTGAGAACTACTGTAGTACGGTGTGCTGTGGTGTTACCGAAGCCCCCCCCCCCCCTGAATATTGACGTAAGCCTCAATGAAAGACAAGTTGAGAACTACGCGCATGCGCATCCTCATTAATCACCCACAACGAGAAATGGTCTCCACCCAACGATGGCTGGGATCGAACCGGTCAACAAAAGACACATCTCGGAAGGTCAAGTATCGAAATAAGGACTGATTAGCCGTGAAAAAACAGCGGGGATGTGCGCGATACCGGTGGAATCGATACACGAATCTGGACAGACACCCCCCCCCCATTCCAAACATTTTTTTTTCAAATCTAATCCTACCTTCCGAGATTCTCTGCTATTTGATCAACGGACTAGATGATGGGTTGGAGGCTAGGATCTTAGAGAAAAAGGAGAAAAAAAATGTTGAACGATGCCTTCTTGTGATTAGATGACGTCATCAAATCCTGCCCCTAGGTTGTTCGCTGCGTAATTGTATGAGGGCGGGGGTGAATGACATTAGATGCCGGTTTGTCATTAAGTTGTGGAGGTGGCACATGTTTGTTTGCTTGAAGGTTTGGAGGTGTGTGCGTGTGTGCGTGTATGTGTGCGCGCGCATTGTCGGAGTGTATAAAGGTGAAGGTAGTTGCCGGATGAATTTTTTTTGGAGGCATTGTGATTTTTTTATAGTATGAGGGAAGGAGTGAGGAAAGGGTGAGAGGAAAGGGTTAGAGGAAGGGGTGAGAAGAAGGGAGAGGGAAGGGGTAGAGGAAGGGTGAGTGGAAGGGGTGGGATTGGAAGGGGGTGAGGGAAGGGGTGAGTGGAAGGGGTGAGAGGAAGAAGTAAGAGGAAGGGGAGAGGAAGGGGTGAGAGGAAGGGGTGAGAGGAGGGGTGAGAGGAAGGGTGATTTAGGGGGTGGGTTAAAGGGGTGAGTGAAAGGGGTGAGAGAGGAAGGGGGTGGAGAGGAAGGGGTGAGAGGAAAAGGGGCAAAAGGGGAAGAGAGGAAGGGGTGAGAGGAAGGGGTGGAGGAAGGGGGTGGAGAAGAAGGGAGGGGTGAGGGAAGGGTGAGGAAGGGTAAAAGGAAGGGTGAGAGGAAGGTAAAAGGGGTGAGAGGAAGGGGTAAGAGGAAGGGATGAGAGGAAGGGGTAAAAGGAAGGGTGAGGGGGGTAAGAGGAAGGGGGTGAGTGGAAGGGGTAAGAGGAAGGGGTGAGTGGAAGGGGTGGGTTGAAGGAGTGAGAGGAAGGAGTGGAGATGAAGGGGGGGGAGGGGGGGTGGGTTGATGCAACAAATAGGCTCAGTGTGCAATATTTTTTTAGTGTTTTTGGGGGAACTTAAAAAAACAACAAACAAACAGGGAAAGCATTAAAAGTTTAAAAATGTGGTCAAACAAACCAAAAAATACAAACAAACCACCACCAACAACAGATGAAATATTTACAACTAGACTGGACTACATGCCACGCATAGGGTCAATCTGAGCTGCATTCCGGTTGTGTACAAAGTAAACAATGTAGTGACCCAATGAAGGCAGTAATGTCAGTATCTAGTGAAGGAAGTAATGAAATGACAGATGATGGCTCATTGAGAGTAGCATTCAACACAACGAAGAGCCACCCGCGGGCTCTCATACTAGCGGTCCTACTACCTGCGGTTCCTCTACCTGCGGTTCCCCATCCTGTGGTTCCCCAACCTGCGGTTCCCCTACTTGTGGTTCCCCTACCGGGTTCCTCTACCTGCGGTTCCCCATCCTGTGGTTCCCCAACCTGCGGTTCCCCTACTTGTGGTTCCCCTACCGGGGGTTCCTCTACCTGCGATACCTCTACATGCGGTTTCCCTACCTGCGGGTTCTCTACCTACTTGACGCCAACGCCGACTACAGTAATGACGAAGTAGTATTCTCGTTAATCAACCAGACGCCTGGATTGGTGTGGGAGTGGGAGGGGGAGGCTTGGCGTATTGCATCAAAAAAACATGGCGTAGCCCTCTACTCACTCCCACACCACCCCCGCTTCCCTCCCATCTCACGTTTGTTCCAAAGAACAAAAAACAACAACTATGCAATCGGTTGTCTACCTTTGATCCTGCAGAATTAAAATATTCTTGACGGCCAAGGTCAGCACCTCCCCCTCCCCTACAGCTAGCAGGTACACGAAGACGAAACCATTGATCTCTGACGTCACACTGGTGGCGTGATGAATTCTTTGGCCTGTGACGTAACACAGGTGGCAAGACGACGAGAGCGTTGATCTGTGACGTCACACAGGTGGCAAAACGAGACGGGAGCATTGATCTGTGACGTCACACAGGTGGCAAAAAACGACGGGAGCATTGATCTGTGACGTCTCACTGGAGATTTTGACGACCTTGATCTCGCAGCGTTCTGCGATGGTCTAGGTGTGAAACTGTGTGATGGGCATCATTGGCCACGTGACAGTGTGATACCACCCTACCGTCCCTGGCCCCCACCCCCACCCCCCACAATAAAACCGCTCACAGTATTGGAGTTTACAAAAAAAAAAAAAATGGAAAGTCTGTCTTGAATTTTTTATATTCGCACCGTTCACTCGATTGTGTATGACGATCTTACAGGTCACCTCGACATCACCACCACCACCACTCCTACCCGTGACGATCTTACAGGTCACCTCGACATCACCACCACCACCACTCCTACCGTGACGATCTTACAGGTCACCTCGACATCACCACCACCACCACTCCTACCGTGACGATCTTACAGGTCACCTCGGCATCACCACCACCACCACTCCTACCCGTGACGATCTTACAGGTCACCTCGACATCACCACCACCACTCCTACGTGACGATCTTACAGGTCACCTCGACATCACCACCACCACCACTCCTACCCGTGACGATCTTACAGGTCACCTCGACATCACCACCACCACCCTCCTACCCATAACGATCTTACAGGTCACCTCGACATCACCACCACCACTCCTACCGTGACGATCTTACAGGTCACCTCGACATCACCACCACCACCACTCCTACCCATGACGATCTTACAGGTCACCTCGACATCACCCCCCCCCCATAAAGAAAAAATTCTGAATGAAAGGATTGTTTGCATGATACACTGTGTGGGGGAGAGAGGGGGGATGTTTTTACTGGCTGGTGTTGGGTTCATTCTATAGAACATGACAGATAGGAGCAATTGATACAGATTGGTTGAAACATCTCATGAGCAGAGAGAGAGAGAGAGAGAGAGAGAGACAGAGAGAGAGACAGAGAGAGAGACAGAGAGAGAGAGAGGGAGAGAGAAGGGAGAGAGAAGGGAGAGAGATCTGTGTCAGAGGTCAACAAGACATTTCATACACACGCACGCACAGATTTTGGCACACACACACATACAATGCAAAATACCGGACAATCAGAAGTAGATTATGCACGGGAGGTAACTGCGCAGTGAATTGATGAACGTATGAACTCCCTTGACATAAGGGTTCACCAGTTAGTCAAAGAAAGTGAACTCTAAAGATGTTCAATAAGTCTTCCTAGATTTATGACATAAAAAAATGTTGATGTATAAATTCATTTTTATGTGGTTTGACCTACATCTGACTTGTCAGTAATCATTAACAAAAAACCATGATCGATTTCTAGATCTCTAGCGAAAACATTATAATGAAACATTCAATTTCTTTTGATGAAATTTCTTTTCATTTAATTCTCTTTGTCGTTTAAATTAAAATCAAACTTCAAAAGAACCTTTAAACACCATGAATTGGTTAACGAAGGGCTAGCCATTTTTTGTATTTATATCTATCTATCTATCTATCTATCTATCTATCTATCTATCTATATATATATATATATATTAGGGCTGTACCGGAATCCGATTCCGGTTCCTGTTAAGCCGGATTCCGGCAGTTTTAACAAATCCGGTTCCGATTCCGGTTCCGGTTAAAATGTGCCGGATTTAAGCCGGATTTCTTTATTGTTTGAAATTTGTAAGAATTTTTTTTAGCGCAACATAATTTTGAAATATTTAGCGCTATACAATTAAATTAAAACAATAACTTCCTTTGCTTCTTTAAAACTACAGTAACGTCGATCGCTTTTAGTTCTATATGTAAGTACAAATATATTAAAAAGGAAGATTTTAATCGTATTTAGTCTAGAAATACGACACCTTATCTTCCGCTACGTTTGATTCCGTGTTTTCTATATCTATATTTAGCTATCAAAGTTTAACTTTTTTAAAGAGCAGACAACGATCTATTTTTGGGTGTTTACAGTTTAAAAATAGGTCAATAATTTATTTTTCTGCACATTTTTTAATTTAGTGGATTTTGTCACGATTTGGATAAAATTCCTCGCATATTTAGATAAATAATTTGAAAATACATTTTTAATTGAACATTAAAGTGAAATTGATTTAGGTTTGAAATGCATTTTAATTTGCGTTTTATGGGAATTAGTCAGATAATGGTTTAAAGAAAAGTATGAATGAAATAACAAGGTTTGGTGACGTCACTATGGAAAACTAAAGAAAAATGAACTATCGGGTGGTGCCACAGTATATATATATATATATATATATATATATATATATATATTGGAATTCATTTATTAATAAACATGTTTATTATACTTTCTAAGATATGTTACCCATTTCTTTGTTTGATTGTAATAGAAATCAAATTCAATTAGGTACAGTTTTATTAAAATAAATTTTTAAAACAAAGGACTTGTTATTTTGACAGAGTTATCTTTCTTAACTCATGATTGGGGAAGGGGTTTTAGTCACATACTTCAAGATCTAAATGGTTAATACTGTTTTTTGCTATCTAGAACTTAAAAACTAAATTTGTATTCTAATTTTCATTCTTATATCTTTTTTTATTTAGGCGAGAAATTACTACTTCGTTCGGAAGAGTTACTATTTAATTTGGTAAAATCCGGTTCCTGTTCCGATTCCGGCAGGATACAAATATTAAATCCGATTCCGGTTCCGATTCCTGCAGTATATAAAAAATTACAATCCGCTACAGCCCTAATATATATATATATATATATATATATATATATATATATATATATATATATATATATATATATACTTATAAGACGCATTTGTTGTCTGTCTGTCTGTCTGTCTGTCTGCCTGTCTGTTCCCTTATAACTCAAGATCCAGAAAAAAAAAACGTGAAATTTGTTACACATACACATAATTACATGGGGAAGGTTATAGGACAGGTTTCGTTTCATATCGATGGGTAGTTTAATTGTAATTATTTTTTTTTATTTTAGTATTTTACTATATTAAAGTAATCTCGACGGCGCCGTAAATAGAATTCCTCTGTGACGTCATTTCCTGAATAGAACTTGCGCGCATAACCTATTAAAAGTTGAGATTATGTTTGTGTGGCTCGCTAGCTTGGCCGTGACTCAAATTTGGCCGACTATGTGTGGGTTCAAATCCCGACAGTGAAATTTTTTTTTTTTTTTTCAATTTTTTTTTTTTTCAATTTTTTTTTTTTAGAATAATCTCTATACTTATAAGACGCATTTGTTGTCTGTCTGTCTTTCTGTCTGTCTGTCTGTTCCCAGAGAGAGAGAGAGAGAGGGAGGGAGAGAGAGATAAAGAGACAGAGGGGGGGCAGGTGGGGAGAGAGAGGAAAGGAGGGTAGGAGGGAGGGAGGGGGAGAGAGGGAGGGAGGGGGATGGACAGGGGGGAGAGAAGGAGGGAGATAGAGGGGATGGAGGGAGAGAGGGTGGGAGAGAGGGAGGGAGAGATAAAGAGTGAGGGGGGGCAGGGAGAGAGAGAGGGAATGAGGGGAGGGAGGAAGGGGGGAGAGAGGGGAGGGGAGAGAGAGGTAGAGAGGGGGAGGGAGGGGGAAAGGAGGGAGGGAGAGAAGGGAGTTAGGGAGGGAGAGGGAGGGGAGGAGAGGAATGAGAGAGGGAGAGAGAGAGGATGGGAGAAATGTGAGGGAAGAGATAAAGAAAGAGAGGGGGCAGGGAGGGAGAGAGAGGGAAGGGGAGGAAGGGGGAGAGAGGGAGGGAGGGGGGGGAGGGGGATGGACAGGAGGGAGAGAGAAGAAGGGGGAGAGGGGGAGAGAGGGAGATGGGAGAGGGAGGGAGGGGAGAGGGAGTGGGAGGGAGTGGGAGGGAGGGAGAAAGGGAGGGAGGGAAAGGGAGAGAGAGAGGGGGTAAAGAGGAGGAGAGGGACGGGGAGGGAGGGGAGAGAGAGGGGGGAGGGGGAGAAAACAAAAGGTAAACAGAAAACCTTTTTTTAAACCCGGGCAAAGCCGGGTACTTGCAACTAGTATATATATATATATATATATATATATATATATATATATATACCGATGTATTGACTGTATGATATACAATTTAAAATTACTACTACCATCTTAAAGAATCCCCGCATATACATTTCGAGGACCCTTAGCAAAAGTACATTTAGGGGCCCTATGTGATAATGATGTCATTGCCGCTGCTTTCAAATTTAGGGCCCATAATCTTTTGACAAACAATTTTACGCTGGGGCCCCTTGAATTGATGTTTATATTGTTGTTCCTTGTGACGAACCAGATTGATAGCAATGTAGGCCAGCTGGAACTCTCCCACATGATTACTCTAGTAACACAATAGGTGTATCAAGATGGTAACAAGATGGTATCAAGATGGTATCAAGATGGTTATTACTTTAGAATTGCACGGGATTCATAGTTTAGATTTTTATTGGATTTCATAAAAAGTGCATTAATGAAAGTCTTGACAAGGAACCCCTAGATAGACGCCAAGTAAGCCTATCAATGAAAGCTACATGGGACTATTTGTTTATGACTCTCCGCAAGTGTAAATATCTCGAGACCGTGAAACCAGTTTGAAGAATCCATACGCCGCAGCGGATGGATTTCCCTCCCCCTGCTATCACTCAGCGATCTATTTATTTGTCGTGGTGATTCAATTAGGTTGTGCTGGACAACTAAAGTAAAGACAAACTCACTCACTCACTCATTCGCGTGCACAAAAAGCAAATAGAAAGCTATGTTTGTATGTTGGTGGGCGTGTTCGTGATTCGAATCTCAGAAATTGACTCCTGTAAGATTCAACCCCAGATAAGATCTTGATTTATAAAGAACGAAAACACTTGCCTTGGTTACGACATTGAATGCTGGATCAGGTTGAATGGAGCTGATTGTCGTTTGGAGTTGGCTGAGATGTTGTTATGTTCCACATCTGACGTAACACGACACACAATAACTGTTAATATATGACAGTCTGGTTGCAGTGAATCGTTTACATAGTGTGATTGGTAGGTAGGTCGGTGGATGGACGGACGGATGGATGGATGGATGGATGGATCGATTGTTGGATGGATGAATTGAATCGATTGATTGATGGATGAATTGATTGATTGATGGATTGATGGATCGATTGATGGATGGATGGAGCGATTGATGAATGGATGAATCGATTCATAGATGGATAGATCGATTGTTTGATGGATGGATCGAATTGATGGATGGGTATCGATTGTTGGATTGATGGATCGATTGATGGATGGATGGATCGATTGATGGATGGATGGATCGATTGTTGGATGGATGGATGCGCAGTTATAAAGATGATGGGTAGATATATAGATAAATAAAAATATTAACCGATATATATTTCAGATTCTTTTAATGATTTCTCCGCGTGCCAGTGTCAACGTGACATCCAAATATAAAATTAATTTCATTTCGCCGTGATAAACGCTGGACAGTTTGTGGTACAATTATGTTTTGTGATAAACACATCGGCTGACAGTTTGTGGTACACAATTATGTTTGTGATAAACACATCGGCTGACAGTTTGTGGTACACAATTATGTTTGTGATAAACACATCGACTGACAGTTTGTGGTACACAATTATGTTTGTGATAAACACATCGTCTGACAGTTTGTGGTACACAATTATGTTTGTTATTAAAAAAAAAAGTTAAAAGATTTTCTAGAAATTCAGCCAATGAGCGTCCTTCCCCCATCACCCCACCTCGCCTACATGCGCCGACACTGAACTGAAACTGAGGGCAGAGAATTAAAAGGGCAGAGAATTAAAAGGGCAGAGAATTAAATCAATATTTACTACATGGCCTACAGTATTCTGTGTTGTGATGGGAGAGGGGAAGGGGGTTGGTTCAGTTCAGACATTTTCACTGATACTGATTAGCTCACAGTAAACATTGAACCTGAGAGATTGTTAAACAATAAGAACAATTTATTGATTTTATTTCATTAGTTCACGTGTTGCGGGGTGTGAGCAATAGATCTATGGATGTGAGTACATGGTCCACCATTTTAGCCAGTTAGTATAAAGGTATGTCGGTTGGTTTTCAATTGCTGTTGCAGTACAAGTACGTTTCTTTTGCACTGACTGTGTTGTGACCAACCGAATTTCTGCGACTATTATTAGTTACTACAACTGGGGTCACCTAAAAAAGAGCCACCGCGAGATCAGGGGAAGGTAACCCGAACAGAGGGGGGGCCCAAGCCTTTTTGGTGGAGCACGTTCCTTTCAATTTTTTTTTTAATTTATCTATTTTGCTGCAAAATTGGGGTCAGGGGGTAGAGAGTACCCTTTTGTCACATTTTGTTAGATGCTCCGGAATTATTCGCTGCTGCCCTGCCAATGGGAAAAAAATAGCCTCCAACCAGACATACTAATACCGCACCGTGAAATGACCTCAAGTCAAACTAAAGTGTCGAAACATGACGCAGTGAGTTGAATCAATAGTTTAGAGAGTTTGTCGTCTGGCCACTCAAGGCAGGAAGTCTCGCAGACAGAGAAACAGCTGACTAATTGTTTTATTAATTAACCCAGTACTGCAGATAGTGGTTGATTCGTTCCTGTATAAAATATCTATCTATCTATCTATCTATCTATCTATCTATCTATCTATCTATCTATCTATCTATCTATCTATCTATCTATCTATCTATCTATCTATCTATCTATCTATCTATCTATCTATCTATCTATCTATCTATCTATCTATCTATCTATCTATCTATCTATCTGTCTGTCTGTCTGTCTGTCTATCTATCTATCTGTCTGTCAGTCAGTCTGTCTGTCTGTCTGTCTGTCTATCTGTCTGTCTGTCTGTCTGTCTGTCTATCTATCTATCTATCTATCTATCTATCTATCTATCTATCTATCTATCTATCTATCTATCTGTCTGTCTATCGGTCTATCTATCTATCTATCTATCTATCTATCTATCTATCTATCTATCTATCTATCTATCTATCTATCTATCTGTCTGTCTGTCTGTCTGTCTGTCTGTCTATCTTTCTTTCTATTTGTCGGTCTGTTTGTCTATCTGTCTATACGTCCTCTGTCTATATGTCCACTAGCTATATGTCCACTGTCTTAATCAGTATGTCCATCTGCCTACCTGGGGACGGATAATAGCGCCCGATCGTCGACCTAAAGGTACCGGTTTCGTTCTTCGGTGAGAAGATGGCCACTCCGAAAATCGTCCCATAGTGGGTTATAGTCTCTAAGAGATCTACATTCTTGTCTGTCTAACTATCATTATACTGATTGTCTGTCTAACCATCATTATACTGGTTGTCTGTCCTACCATCATTTTACTGGTTGTCTAACCATCATTATACTGGTTGTCTGTCCTACCATCATTATACTGGTTGTCTTTCTAACCATCATTACTGGTTTCCTGTCTGCCAATCTCTAACTATAAAACGCTTGTTTATTTTTATTGATCTATTTAGCTGCAACATTGTGGCGAGGGGGCCCCATTTGTCACATTTATATCTAAATCTATACCTATATCTTTATCTTTATCTATATCTATATCCTTATCTTTATCTTTATTTTTATCTTTATCTTTATCTTTATCTTTATCTATATCTATATCTTTATCTTTATTTATACCTGTATCTGTATCTATAAATCTATATCTCTGTCTTTCACTATGACCAGGGAAATGCAAGAAGAAGAAAGTAAAGGAGGAAAAGAAGAGTCTGATCATTGGGCCCATGTTGAGGAAGAGGAGCCGTGACGAGCCGCCATTTGTGGTACCCCAGATCTTTGTGGATTACGGCAGCAGGAGAACTTCTTACGCCTCGGCCTCGGACCACATGATGCTAGGGGCACTCGCCCTTGACCTTCGCAGGTCTTCCGGAAGTAGCGCTGGCAGCAGACGAACTTCTCTGGCTTCCGATTCTGACAGGTGAGTCTGTTTACCTTGGTTTTGTCCTACTTTTGATTTCTAACTTTGGACCTGCCCCCCCCCTCGGAAAAGGGAAGCAATTGAACTTCTGATGTCATCACGTGATGACATCGTGATATGTCAAGGTCAGACCTTTAAGCTTGTTGAAGTCTGTAATCATATAGTAACAAACTTTTTTTTTCAAAGTGACAGGATGACTGGGGTCATAGGTCAGACGAGCGACCTGTTTGACTGTTGGATCTGACTCGCGCATTCAATTTGAATAACATTTGATCTGCATGCGTTCATGAACAAACTTCCTCCACTTTCTCCATGTCCTGTTCATCTGTCCTGTCTCCATGTCCTACTCATCTGTCCTATCTCCACTTCCTCCATGTCCTGTCATCTGTTCATCTGTCCTATCTCCACTTCCTCAATGTCATGTTCATCTTTACTATCTCAATGTCATGTTCATCTGTCCTATCTCAATGTCCTGTTCATCTGTCCTATCTCAATGTCCTCAGCTGTCCTGTTCATCTGTCCTCATCTGAAGTTTAATAAATCAACACGCGGTTGATGAATGGATGGATGGATGGGAGTAGGGATAGAGAGACAGATAAATAGATAGATACATTCTAAGATAGATACATTAATAGATAGATAGACAGACATACAGACTTACTGACTAACAGACATACAGACTTACTTACTGACAGACAGACTAGTTATCACTAGAAACTAGTAAGATAAATGAATTCAACACAGGTAAAGGAGTAGTTACTGTCACAATGAATATACCTTTGAGGGTGTATGTGAGGGGGGTAAGCTAGATAGTAGCTAATTTATAGCTAGTTACAAGAAAGTCAGAGCTTAGCGACATCTCTGACATATTGTACTGTGGCTAGGTGACATCTCTGACATATTGTACTGTGGCTAGGTGACATCTCTGACATATTGTACTGTGGCTAGGTGACATCTCCGACTTATTGTGTTGTGGCGTCTATAAGTGAGCTGAAAATAATGTTCAACCTTATATAATTGTTCACGTTAGAATCAACAGAAAAAAAAATGTTCATAAACTAATACAATGGTACTATGTAGGTCAAGTTAATGTCATTCGACAACCTCTCCCGCACCTCCCCCCACCAGGCAAAGATCTTCACCATCCATCTGTGTTGATGAGTTATATATTGATCTACATTCATTATGAATTATTCTGAGAGTTGTGCCAGATGACCAGCGTCCAAGGCGATAGTTCATGACAGGTGACACATGGAAAGAAGTGGGGGGGGGAGGACAAAGATAGAAAGACGAGAGTAAAAAAGAAAGAAGGAGACGGTAATATAACTTAATCAAAGAATCCCCCCCCTACCCCCCCCTGACAAAAAAAAGGGAAGGGGTAATAAATCAATTCAATATGACCTTTTGACCTTTGTCTGAATACTGACGGTATGGAACAAATAAATGAAATATTCTGGTGTTATGGGCCCGTCCCCCCCATCTTCCTTGGAATCAGGGGCGTACTAGGTCTACAATTATTGAGGGCCTTTGGATTCTTGGGGGAGGGGGGGCTCTGCACCGCGTAATCCACGACCTCATGCTATAACGACGCCGTTGGGCCTCTTTGTGGGCGGGTACCATTCTGATAGCATCCCCCAATGTGTGGCCAATGACAGATTGCGGGCCCTGAAAATTGAAACATACGGCCACTGAAAATGAAATACAGGGGCCTTGTAAGTGAAATATGCGGACCCTAATATGCTTGTGAAAACTAAAAAATGGATGGATGGATGGAGACAATAGAATGGTAACTTTGCATGGTATATAATCTTTACTTACTGGCTATCGTTCATCACAGTCTTGTGTAAAAACATCTTGAGTATTATTATTGTCATTACCACCACCCTCCACAATACTTATCTTTCCTTATAATCTTCTCTTTATTGTAGAGAGCACACGGGTAGATAACTCTTGAGTAGTCCACAAATTGTTCCCAAACATCTCCGCGTTGACTCCCTTGTGGCTGACCTATGAACTCTTGTTTGTAAGAGGAAAAAAAAAGAGGTCATAATGGAAGACTGATGACCTGCCAGTCACACTAATGAATAGACTTTGGTCGAAGAGAGACGGAAAGAGAGAGACACAGGGTGGACGGGAGAATGGGGGAGAAGACACTGAATGTCCGCGGTGTCTCGATTGTCTCGGACGTCCAATTACCAGTGACGACATACCCCATGTCCATTTCATCGAACTAAAGTACAGGAGTGAATCATCGACTCATCCATTCATCTTACTGAGTTATACGGGTGATCGAATCCCCGTCCCAATGTAAAGCACAACCAATTGTTTATGACCCGACTCTCCCATGGCTTTGTTTTGTTCAAAGTGTGATTCATGTGATTCAACACAACTAGTTTGGCTAATTCTGAAGTCAATGTTCTAGCTTCCCAACTTGTTCTATCCGGTTCTTCCTTTTTGACATAAAAGTGAACTTTCACGGGATGTCTAATTTATTTTTGTAACCTATCTATTGCATTCAAGATGCATAACCGGAGCCGGTTTTAGGTTTTTGGAAGCCCTCAGCAGAGACTTTGTTTTGTTTATATATTTGGGTATCCTAGTCGAACATAGTGTCGGGGCTCATAAACCATATTAACAGGAGGACCCTAGTCGAACATAGTGTCGGGGCTCATAGACCATATTAACAGGGGGCCCTAGTCGAACATAGTGTCGGGGCTCATAGACCATATTAACAGGAGGCCCCTAGTCGAACATAGTGTCGGGGCTCATAGACCATATTAACAGGGGGCCCTAGTCGAACATAGTGTCGGGGCTCATAGACCATATTAACAGGAGGACCCTAGTCGAAAATACAGGTCAGTGGCCTCAGGGCGTAAATTCGGGGTCTCGACTACAATCACACAAATCAAGTCCATGAATCAATAATCAGTGATCGAATGGTGGATTCGTTGACAAGAGTTCTATTATTGAGTAACAAGAGTTCTTTTATAGAACAACTAGTCATCCCGCGGCGTAGCATACGCCGCCTTATCAATCAATATAAATACAATAAATATTTTTTTTAAATAAGCAATGAAACAAAATAACAGGCTGACATATTCGGAAAAAATACAATCTATGCAAAGTTGAACTTTGACCTATCATTTGCAGACTTTGTGGTCACTATCTGGTACCTTCCAGCAACTTTTTTTTTTATTTTATTGTTTACAGATTTTTAGTTAATTCTTTGGATGCCTTGATTGTCGATGAGCTGCCAGACTTAATTTTCTCTTTATTGGTTAGATATATTTTAATGCCTTTTTTAAGATCAGAATTTTTTTCATTCAGATTCTAGTAAACATATTTCCGGGGTGGGTGTTTTAATTTGCATTGCTTTTTTTTATTTTTGGTTCACTTTGTGTCTGCCTCAATCCACCCCTTCCCCCAGCACACTATAGTGTTGTTTTGATGTAAGATTTTTTTTTTCATTCAGGCCATGCCAGTCTCCATATTACCTGTTTTGTGAATTTTTTTTAGACTTGCTCAACACAGCTTAAGATTCTTTTAATATAACCTTCATCCTACACTATTCAGTACAGATAGATGTTAGTTAATATTTTTTTGTAATGCGTACATATTCTGAAACAGTTAACATTTGTTTGTAATGCGCCATTCAATGATACATATTCATAATTTACTTAATCGGGATTTTCCCCTATACAGCAGCACAATGATATCAAAACAAGAGATTTCACCATATCTAATATTTTATTGTCTACACTTCAGCGTTGAATGTGTTCTCTTGACCCACTTTGTAGCCTAATGTTAGCGCCGGGCCCAGCCACAGTATTTTCACATCTCATATTTATTTATACACCTTTTTATTTTTTATTTTAAAATTGGAAATTAGTTGAATATTACTTTATTCTTCACACATAATTGTATTATTAAATGTGTTTTTTTTTATTTTTAAAATTTTTTTTTACAATAATCAGTTGACAGATTCTACTTTATGTACAGCATTCCCTCATTTTCCGCGGTTAAACGGCTACAGAATTTACCGCGACTGGTGATAAATGAAAAATTAAAATAATCTGGTTTTATAAAAGAAATTAGAAAAAAAAACGCGAGTTGTCGAACGCATCTTGCTTTCTGTGACGTATTCGGGAATTATTCGGGAATTCTCGTAGGCCGCCGTTGTCTCGCAAGGTTGGGCGAAGAAGAGATATAAATATATATAGATATAAATAAATATATAAATAAATATATACATGCATATACAAGAGTTGTATGAAAGTATAACTGGAGTTATCTTACTGTCGGAGGTGCGAAAAAATCTACAAATACAGTAAAAAATTGTCAGCACTCTCTCCCCTCACATCACACACTCTCACACTCACACACGTTCACTAACACACTCACACACTCTCACACTCACACACTTTCACTAACACACTCACACACTCTCACACTCACACACTTTCACTAACACACTCACACACTCTCACACACTTTCACTAACACACTCACACACTCTCACACTCACACACTTTCACTAACACACTCACACACTCTCACACTCACACACTTTCACTAACACACTCACACACTCTCACAAACTTTCACTAACACACTCACACACTCTCACATTCACACACTTTCACTAACACACTCTCACACTCACACACTTTCACTAACACTAACTCACACTCACACACTTTCACTAACACACTCTCACACTCACACACTCTCACATCACACACTCTCACACTCACACACTCTCACATTCACACACTCTCACAATCATACACTCACACTCTCACACTCACACTCTCACACTCTCACACTCACACTCTCACACTCTCATAATCACACACTTTCACTAACACACTCTCACACTCACACACTTTCACTAACACTAACTCACACTCACACACTTTCACTAACACACTCTCACACTCACACACTCTCACATCACACACTCTCACACTCACACACTCTCACATCACACTCTCACACTCTTACACTCACACACTCTCACACTCGTACACTTTCACTAACACACTCTCAAACTCACACAATCTCACATCACACACTCTCAAACTCACACACTCTCACACTCTCACTCTCACACTCACACACTCTTACACTCACACACTCTCACACTCGCACGCTCACACACTCTCACACTCTCACTCACACACTCTCACAATCATACACTCACACTCTCACACTCACACTCTCACACTCTCACACTCACACACTTTCACTAACACACTCTCACACTCACACAATTTCACTAACACACTCTCACACTCACACACTTTCACTAACACACTCTCACACTCACACACTTTCACTAACACACTCTCACACTCACACACTCTCAAATCACACACTCTCACACTCACACACTCTCACACTCACGCGCTCTCACACTCACACACTCTCACACTCACACACTCCCACACTCTCACACTCACACACTCTCACATTCACACGCTCACACACTCTCACACTCACACATTCTCACTCACACACTCTCACTTTCACACCCTCACACTTACACACTCACACACTCACACACTCACACACTCTTACACTCTCACTCACACACTCTCACACTCACACTCTCACACTCTCAAACTCTAACACTCACACACTCTCACAATCACAATCACACTCTCACTCTCACACTCTCACACCCTCACACTCACACACTCTCATACTCACACACTCTTAAACTCACACTCACACACTCTCACACTCACACTCTCACACTCTCACACTCTCAAACTCACACACTCACACACTCTCACTCACACACTCACACTCTCACACTCTCACACTCACACACTTTCACTAACACACTCTCACACTCTCACACTCACACAATTTCACTAACACACTCACACAATCTCACACACTTTCACTAACACACTCACACACTCTCACACTCACACACTTTCACTAACACACTCTCACACTCACACACTTTCACTAACACTATCTCACACTCACACACTTTCACTAACACACTCTCACACTCACACAATCTCACATCACACACTCTCACACTCACACACTCTGACACTCACACACTCTCACACTCACACACTCCCACACTCTCACACTCACACACTCTCACACTCGATCACTCTCAGACTCACACACTCACAAACTTTCACTAACACACTCTCACACTCACACACTCTCATATCACACACTCTCACACTCACACACTCTTACACACACTCTCACACTCTCACACTCTCAAACTCTCACACTCACACACTCTCACTCACACACTCACACTCTCACACTCTCACACTCACACACTTTCACCAACACACTCTCACACTCTCACACTCACACACTTTCACTAACACACTCACACAATCTCACACTTTCACTAACACACTCACACACTCTCACACCCACACACTTTCACTAACACACTCTCACACTCACACACTTTCACTAACACTATCTCACACTCACACACTTTCACTAACACACTCACACTCACACAATCTCACATCACACACTCTCACACTCACACACTCTCACACTCACACACTCTCACACTCACACACTCCCACACTCTCACACTCACACACTCTCACACTCGCACGCTCACACACTCTCACACTCTCACTCACACACTCTCACTCACACACTCACACACTCACACTCTCACACTCTCAAACTCACACACTTTCACTAACTTACTCTCACACTCACACACTCTCACATCACACACTCTCACAATCACACACTCTCACATTCACACACTCTAAAAATCATACACTCACACTCTCAGACTCACACTCTCGCATTCTCACACTCTCACACTCTCACACTTTATCTAACACACTCTCACACTCACACACTCTCACATCACACACTCACACTCACACACTCTCACACTCACGCACTCTCACACTCACACATTCTCACATTCACACACTCCCACACTCTCACACTCACACACTCTCACACTCACACACTCCCACATTCTGACACTCTCACATTCACACGCTCACACACTCTCACACTCACACATTCTCACTCAAACACTCTCACACTCACACTCTCACACTCACACACTCACACACTATACACTCACACACTCTTACACTCACACTCACACACTCTCACACTCACACTCTCACACTCTCAAACTCTCACACTCACACACTCTCACAATCACACTCTCACACTCTCACTCTCACACTATCACACCCTCAAACTCACACACTCTCACACTCACACACTCTTACACTCACACTCACACACTCTCACACTCTAACTCTCACACTCTCAAACTCTCACACTCACACACTCTCACAATCACACTCTCACACTTTCACTAACACAGTCTCACACTCACACACTTTCACTAACACTATCTCACACTCACACACTCTCACTAACACACTCACACATTCTCACACTCACACACTTTCACTAACACACTCACACACTCTCACACTCACACACTTTCACTAACACACTCACACACTCTCACACACATTCCCACACTAACACTATCTCACACTCACACACTTTCACTAACACACTCTCACACTCACACACTCTCACATCACACACTCTCACACTCTTACACTCACACACTCTCACTCTCACACTCACACACTCCCACACTCTTACACTCACACACTCTCACTCACACACTCACACACTCACACTCTCACACTCACACACTTTCACTAACACATTCTCACACTCACACACTATCACATCACACACTCTCACACTCACAAACTCTCACATTCACACACTCTCACAATCACATACTCACACTCTCACACTCACACTCTCACACTCTCACAATTACACACTCACACTCTCACGCTCACACACTCACAAACTTTCACTAACACACTCTCACACTCACACACTCTCATATCACACACTCTCACACTCACACACTCTTACACACACTCTCACACTCTCACACTCTCAAACTCTCACACTCACACACTCTCACTCACACACTCACACTCTCACACTCTCACACTCACACACTTTCACTAACACACTCTCACACTCTCACACTCACACACTTTCACTAACACACTCACACAATCTCACACTTTCACTAACACACTCACACACTCTCACACCCACACACTTTCACTAACACACTCTCACACTCACACACTTTCACTAACACTATCTCACACTCACACACTTTCACTAACACACTCACACTCACACAATCTCACATCACACACTCTCACACTCACACACTCTCACACTCACACACTCTCACACTCACACACTCTCACACTCACACACTCCCACACTCTCACACTCACACACTCTCACACTCGCACGCTCACACACTCTCACACTCTCACTCACACACTCTCACTCACACACTCACACTCTCACACTCTCAAACTCACACACTTTCACTAACTTACTCTCACACTCACACACTCTCACATCACACACTCTCACAATCACACACTCTCACATTCACACACTCTAAAAATCATACACTCACACTCTCAGACTCACACTCTCGCATTCTCACACTCTCACACTCTCACACTTTATCTAACACACTCTCACACTCACACACTCTCACATCACACACTCACACTCACACACTCTCACACTCACGCACTCTCACACTCACACATTCTCACATTCACACACTCCCACACTCTCACACTCACACACTCTCACACTCACACACTCCCACATTCTGACACTCTCACATTCACACGCTCACACACTCTCACACTCACACATTCTCACTCACACACTCTCACACTCACACTCTCACACTCACACACTCACACACTATACACTCACACACTCTTACACTCACACTCACACACTCTCACACTCACACTCTCACACTCTCAAACTCTCACACTCACACACTCTCACAATCACACTCTCACTCTCACACTATCACACCCTCAAACTCACACACTCTCACACTCACACACTCTTACACTCACACTCACACACTCTCACACTCTAACTCTCACACTCTCAAACTCTCACACTCACACACTCTCACAATCACACTCTCACACTTTCACTAACACAGTCTCACACTCACACACTTTCACTAACACTATCTCACACTCACACACTCTCACTAACACACTCACACATTCTCACACTCACACACTTTCACTAACACACTCACACACTCTCACACTCACACACTTTCACTAACACACTCACACACTCTCACACACATTCCCACACTAACACTATCTCACACTCACACACTCTCACTAACACACTCACACATTCTCACACTCACACACTTTCACTAACACACTCTCACACTCACACACTCTCACATCACACACTCTCACACTCTTACACTCACACACTCTCACTCTCACACTCACACACTCCCACACTCTTACACTCACACACTCTCACTCACACACTCACACACTCACACTCTCACACTCACACACTTTCACTAACACATTCTCACACTCACACACTATCACATCACACACTCTCACACTCACAAACTCTCACATTCACACACTCTCACAATCACATACTCACACTCTCACACTCACACTCTCACACTCTCACAATTACACACTCACACTCTCACGCTCACACACTCACAAACTTTCACTAACACACTCTCACACTCACACACTCTCATATCACACACTCTCACACTCACACACTCTTACACACACTCTCACACTCTCACACTCTCAAACTCTCACACTCACACACTCTCACTCACACACTCACACTCTCACACTCTCACACTCACACACTTTCACTAACACACTCTCACACTCTCACACTCACACACTTTCACTAACACACTCACACAATCTCACACTTTCACTAACACACTCACACACTCTCACACCCACACACTTTCACTAACACACTCTCACACTCACACACTTTCACTAACACTATCTCACACTCACACACTTTCACTAACACACTCACACTCACACAATCTCACATCACACACTCTCACACTCACACACTCTCACACTCACACACTCTCACACTCACACACTCCCACACTTTCACACTCACACACTCTCACACTCGCACGCTCACACACTCTCACACTCTCACTCACACACTCTCACTCACACACTCACACACTCACACTCTCACACTCTCAAACTCACACACTTTCACTAACTTACTCTCACACTCACACACTCTCACATCACACACTCTCACAATCACACACTCTCACATTCACACACTCTAAAAATCATACACTCACACTCTCAGACTCACACTCTCGCATTCTCACACTCTCACACTCTCACACTTTATCTAACACACTCTCACACTCACACACTCTCACATCACACACTCACACTCACACACTCTCACACTCACGCACTCTCACACTCACACATTCTCACATTCACACACTCCCACACTCTCACACTCACACACTCTCACACTCATACACTCCCACATTCTCACACTCTCACATTCACACGCTCACACACTCTCACACTCACACATTCTCACTCACACACTCTCACACTCACACTCTCACACTCAAACACTCACACACTATACACTCACACACTCTTACACTCACACTCACACACTCTCACACTCACACTCTCACACTCTCAAACTCTCACACTCACACACTCTCACAATCACACTCTCACACTCTCACTCTCACACTATCACACCCTCAAACTCACACACTCTCACACTCACACACTCTTACACTCACACTCACACACTCTCACACTCTAACTCTCACACTCTCAAACTCTCACACTCACACACTCTCACAATCACACTCTCACACTTTCACTAACACAGTCTCACACTCACACACTTTCACTAACACTATCTCACACTCACACACTCTCACTAACACACTCACACATTCTCACACTCACACACTTTCACTAACACACTCACACACTCTCACACTCACACACTTTCACTAACACACTCACACACTCTCACACACATTCCCACACTAACACTATCTCACACTCACACACTCTCACTAACACACTCACACATTCTCACACTCACACACTTTCACTAACACACTCTCACACTCACACACTCTCACATCACACACTCTCACACTCTTACACTCACACACTCTCACTCTCACACTCACACACTCCCACACTCTTACACTCACACTCTCACACTCGCACGCTCACACACTCTCACACTCTCACTCACACACTCTCACAATCATACACTCACACTCACACTCTCACACTCTCACACTCACACACTTTCACTAACACACTCTCACACTCACACAATTTCACTAACACACTCTCACACTCACACACTTTCACTAACACACTCTCACACTCACACACTTTCACTAACACACTCTCACACTCACACACTCTCAAATCACACACTCCCACACTCACACACTCTCACATTCACACGCTCACACACTCTCACACTCACACATTCTCACTCACACACTCTCACTTTCACACCCTCACACTTACACACTCACACACTCACACACCCTTACACTCTCACTCACACACTCCTCACACTTACACACTCACACACTCACACACTCTTACACTCTCACTCACACACTCTCACACTCACACTCTCACACTCTCAAACTCTCACACTCACACACTCTCACAATCACAATCACACTCTCACTCTCACACTCTCACACCTTCACACTCACACACTCTCACACTCACACACTCTTACACTCAGACTCACACACTCTCACACTCACACTCTCACACTCTCACACTCTCAAACTCACACTCTCACACACTCTCACTCACACACTCACACTCTCACACTCTCACACTCACACACTTTCACTAACACACTCTCACACTCTCACACTCACACACTTTCACTAACACACTCACACAATCTCACACACTTTCACTAACACACTCACACACTCTCACACTCACACAATTTCACTAACACACTCTCACACTCACACACTTTCACTAACACACTCTCACACTCACACACTTTCACTAACACACTCTCACACTCACACACTCTCAAATAACACACTCCCACACTCTCACACTCACACACTCTCACATTCACACGCTCACACACTCTCACACTCACACACTTTCACTAACACACTCTCAATTTCACACCCTCACACTTACATACTCACACACTCACACACTCACACACTCTTACACTCTCACTCACACACTCTCACACTCACACTCTCACACTCTCAAACTCTCACACTCACACACTCTCACAATCACAATCACACTCTCACTCTCACACTCTCACACCTTCACACTCACACACTCTCACACTCACACACTCTTACACTCACACTCACACACTCTCACACTCACACTCTCACACTCGCACACTCTCAAACTCACACACTCTCACTCACACACTCACACTCTCACACTCTCACACTCACACACTTTCACTAACACACTCTCACACTTTCACTAACACAGTCTCACACTCACACACTTTCACTAACACTATCTCACACTCACACACTCTCACTAACACACTCACACATTCTCACACTCACACACTTTCACTAACACACTCACACACTCTCACACTCACACACTTTCACTAACACACTCACACACTCTCACACACATTCCCACACTAACACTATCTCACACTCACACACTCTCACTAACACACTCACACATTCTCACACTTACACACTTTCACTAACACACTCTCACACTCACACACTCTCACATCACACACTCTCACACTCTTACACTCACACACTCTCACTCTCACACTCACACACTCCCACACTCTTACACTCACACTCTCACACTCGCACGCTCACACACTCTCACACTCTCACTCACACACTCTCACAATCATACACTCACACTCACACTCTCACACTCTCACACTCACACACTTTCACTAACACACTCTCACACTCACACAATCTCACTAACACACTCTCACACTCACACACTTTCACTAACACACTCTCACACTCACACACTTTCACTAACACACTCTCACACTCAAACACTCTCAAATCACACACTCCCACACTCACACACTCTCACATTCACACGCTCACACACTCACACATTCTCACTCACACACTCTCACTTTCACACCCTCACACTTACACACTCACACACTCACACACTCTTACACTCTCACTCACACACTCCTCACACTTACACACTCACACACTCACACACTCTTACACTCTCACTCACACACTCTCACACTCACACTCTCACACTCTCAAACTCTCACACTCACACACTCTCACAATCACAATCACACTCTCACTCTCACACTCTCACACCTTCACACTCACACACTCTCACACTCACACACTCTTACACTCACACTCACACACTCTCACACTCACACTCTCACACTCTCACACTCTCAAACTCACACTCTCACACACTCTCACTCACACACTCACACTCTCAAACTCTCACACTCACACACATTCACTAACACACTCTCACACTCTCACACTCACACACTTTCACTAACACACTCACACAATCTCACACACTTTCACTAACACACTCACACACTCTCACACTCACACACTTTCACTAACACACTCTCACACTCACACACTTTCACTAACACACTCTCACACTCACACAATCTCACATCACACACTCTCACACTCACACACTCTGACACTCACACACTCTCACACTCACACACTCCCACATCACACACTCTCACAATCACACACTCTCACTATCATACACTCACACTCTCACACTCGCACTCTCACACTCTCACACTCACACACTTTCAATAACACACTCTCACACTCACACACTCTCACATCACACACTCTCACACTCACACACTCTCACACTCACGCACTCTCACACTCACACATTCTCATACTCACACATTCCCACACTAACACAGTCTCACACTCACACACTTTCACTAACACACTCTCACACTCACACACTCTCACTTCACACACTCTCACACTCTTACACTCACACACTCTCACTCTCACACTCACACACTCCCACACTCTTACACTCACACACTCTCACACTCGCACGCTCACACACTCTCACACTCTCACTCACACACTCTCACAATCATACACTCACACTCTCACACTCACACTCTCACACTCTCACACTCACACACTTTCACTAACACACTCTCACACTCACACAATTTCACTAACACACTCTCACACTCACACACTTTCACTAACACTCTCACACTCACACACTTTCACTAACACACTCTCACACTCACACACTTTCACACTCACACACTCTCACATCACACACTCTCACAATCACACACTCTCACATTCACACACTCTCACTATCATACACTCACACTCTCACACTCGCACTGTCACACTCTCACACTCACACACTTTCAATAACACACTCTCACACTCACACACTCTCACATCACACACTCTCACACTCACACACTCTCACACTCACGCACTCTCACACTCACACATTCTCATACTCACACATTCCCACACTCTCACACTCACACACTCACACACTCTCACATCACACACTCACACATTCTCACATTCACACACTCTCACAATCATACACTCACACTCTCACACTCACACTCTCACACTCTCACACTCACACACTTTCACTAACACACTCTCACACTCACACAATTTCACTAACACACTCTCACACTCACACACTTTCACTAACACACTCTCACACTCACACACTCTCACATCAAACACTCTCACACTCACACACTCTCACACTCACACATTTTCACTAACATACTCTCACACTCACACACTCTCAAATCACACACTCTCACACTCACACACTCTCACATTCACACACTCTCAAAATCATACACTCACACTCTCACACTCTTACACTCTCACAATCACACACTTTCACTAACACACTCTCACAATCACAATCACACTCTCACTCTCACACTCTCACATCCTCACACTCACACTCTCTCACACTCACACACTTTTACACTTACACTCACACACTCTCACACTCTCACACTCTCAAACTCACACACTCACACACTCTCACTCTCACACACTCACACTCTCACACTCACACACTTTCACTAACACATTCTCACACTCTCACACTCACACACTCTTACACTCACACTCTCACACTCACACACTCTCACACTCTCACACTCTCAAACTCACACACTCACACACTCTCACTCTCACACACTCACACTCTCACACTCTCACACTCACACACTTTCACTAACATACTCTCACACTCTCACACTTACACACTTTCACTAACACACTCACACAATCTCACACACTTTCACTAACACACTCACACACTCTCACACTAACACACTTTCACTAACACACTCTCACACTCACACACTTTCACTAACACTATCTCACACTCACACACTTTCACTAACATACTCTCACACTCACACAATCTCACATCATACACTCTCACACTCACACACTCTGACACTCACACACTCTCACACTCACACACTCCCACACTCTCACACTCACACACTCTCACACTCGCACGCTCACACACTCTCACACTCTCACTCACACACTCTCACTCACACACTCACACACTCTCACACTCACACAATTTCACTAACACACTCTCACACTCTCACACTCACACACTCTCACATCACACACTCTCACAATCATACACTCACACTCTCACACTCGCACTCTCACGCTCTCACACTCTCACACTCACACACTTTCAATAACACACTCTCATACTCACACACTCTCACATCACACACTCTCACACTCACACACTCTCACACTCACGCACTCTCACACTCACACATTCTCACACTCACACACTCCCACACTCTCACACTCACACACTCACACACTCTCACATCACACACTCTCACACTCACACACTCTCACATTCACACACTCTCACAATCATACACTCACACTCTCACACTCACACTCTCACACTCTCACACTTTCACTAACACACTCTCACACTCACACAATTTAACTAACACACTCTCACACTCACACACTTTCACTAACACACTCTCACACTCACACACTCTCACATAACACACTCTCACACTCACACACTCTCACACTCACACATTTTCACTAACATACTCTCACACTCACACACTCTCACATCACACACTCTCACACTCACACACTCTCACATTCACACACTCTCAAAATCATACACTCACACTCTCACACTCACACTCTCATACTCTCACACTCACACTCTTACACTTTCACAATCACACACTTTCACTAACACACTCTCACACTGACACACTCTCACATCACACACTCTCACACTCACACACTCTCACACTCACGCACTCTCACACTCACACACTCTTACACTCACACACTCCCACACTCTCACCCTCACACACTCTCACATTCACACGCTCACACACTCTCACACTCACACATTCTCACTCACACACTCTCACTTTCACACCCTCACACTTACACACTCACACACTCTCACACTCACACTCACACACTCACACACTCACACACTCACACACTCTTACACTCTCACTCACACACTCTCACACTCACACTCTCACACTCTCAAACTCTCAAACTCTCACACTCACACACTCTCACAATCACAATCACACTCTCACTCTCACACTCTCACACCCTCACACTCACACACTCTCACACTCACACACTCTTACACTCACACTCACACGCTTTCTCACTCACACTCTCACACTCTCACACTCACACACTCTCACAATCACACTCTCACACTTTCACTAACACACTCTCACACTCACACACTTTCACTAACACTATCTCACACTCACACACTCTCACTAACACACTCATACACTCTCACACTCACACACTTTCACTAACACACTCTCACACTCACACACTCTCACATCACACACTCTCACACTTACACACTCTCACACTCACATACTTTCACTAACACACTCTCACACTCACATAATCTCACATCACACTCTCACACTCACACACTCTCACACTCTCACACTCACACACTCTCACACTCACACACTCCCACACTCTCACACTCACACACTCTCACACTCGCACGCTCACACACTCTCACACTCTCACACTCTCACTCACACACTCTCACTCACACACTCACACACTCACACTCTCACACTCTCACACTCACACACTTTCACTAACACACTCTCACACTCACACACTATCTCATCACACACTCTCACACTCACACACTCTCACATTCACACACTCTCACAATCACACACTAACACTCTCACACTCACACTCTCACACTCTCACAATCACACACTCACACTCTCACACTCTCACGCTCAAACACTCACACACTTTCACTAACACACTCTCACACTCACACACTCTCATATTACACCCTCTCACACTCACACACTCTCATATCACACACTCTCACACTCACACACTCTCAAACACACTCACACACTCCCACACTCTCACACTCACACACTCTCACACTCGCACGCTCACACACTCTCACACTCTCACACTCACACACTCTCACTCACACACTCACACTCTCACACTCTCACACTCACACACTTTCACTAACACACTCTTACACTCACGCAATCTCACATCACACACTCTCACACTCACACACTTTCACTAACACACTCTCACACTCACACACTCTCACACTCACACACTCACACTCACACTCACACACACTCACACTCACACACTCACACTCTCACACTCACACACTCACACTCACACACTCTCACAATCACACTCTCAATCTCACACTCACACACTCTCACACTCACACACTTTCACACTCACTCTCTCATACTCTCACACTCTCACACTCAAACACTCTCACACACACTCTCACACTCACTCTCTCATACTCTCACACTCTCACACTCAAACACTCTCACACACACTCTCACACTCTCAAACTCTCACACTCTCACACTAACTCTCTCACACTCTCACACTCTCACATTCACACTCTCACACTCACACACCCTCACACTCACACACTCTTACACACACTCTCACACTCTCAAACTCTCACACTCTCACACTCACACATTCTCACACTCACACACTCACACTCTCACACTCTCACACTCACACACTTTTACTAACACACTCTCAAACTCTCACACTCTCACACTAACTCTCTCACACTCTCACACTCACACTCTCACACTCACACACTCTCTCACTCACACACTCTTACACACACTCTCACACTCTCAAACTCTCACACTCAAACACTCTCACAATCACAATCACACTCTCACTCTCACACTCTCACACCCTCACACTCACACACTCTCACACTCACACACTCTCACACTCACACACTCTTACACACACACTCACACACTCTCACACTCACACTCTCACACTCTCACACTCACACACTCTCAAAATCACACTCTCACACTTTCACTAACACACTCTCACACTCACACACTCTCACTAACACACTCACACACTCTCACACTTACACACTTTCACTAACACACTCTCACACTCACACACTCTCACACCACACACTCTCACACTCACACACTTTCACTAACACACTCTCACACTCACACAATCTCACATCACACACTCTCACACTCACACACTCTCACACTCTCACACTCACACACTCTCACACTCACACACTCCCACACTCTCACACTCACACACTCTCACACTCGCACGCTCACACACTCTCACTCACACACTCTCACTCACACACTCACACACTCACACTCTCACACTCTCACACTCACACACTTTCACTAACACACTCTCACACTCACACACTATCACATCACACACTTTCACACTCACACACTCTCACATTCACACACTCTCACACTCACACACTCTTACACTCACACACTCACACTCTCACACTCACACTCACACACACTCACACTCACACTCACACACTCACACTCACACACTCTCACAATCACACTCTCAATCTCACACTCTCACACTCACACACTCTCACACTCACACACTTTCACACTCACTCTCTCATACTCTCACACTCTCACACTCAAACACTCTCACACACACTCTCACACTCTCAAACTCTCACACTCTCACACTAACTCTCTCACACTCTCACATTCACACTCTCACACTCACACACCCTCACACACTCTTACACACACTCTCACACTCTCAAACTCTCACACTCTCACACTCACACATTCTCACACTCACACACTCACACTCTCACAATCTCACACTCACACACTTTCACTAACACACTCTCAAACTCTCACACTCTCACACTAACTCTCTCACACTCTCACACTCACACTCTCACACTCACACACTCTCACACTCACACACTCTTACACACACTCTCACACTCTCAAACTCTCACACTCACACACTCTCACAATCACAATCACACTCTCACTCTCAAACTCTCACACTCACACACTCTCAAAATCACACTCTCACACTTTCACTAACACACTCTAACACTCACACACTCTCACTAACACACTCACACACTCTCACACTCACACACTTTCACTAACACACTCTCACACTCACACACTCTCACATCACACACTCTCACACTCACACACTTTCACTAACACACTCTCACACTCACACAATCTCACATCACACACTTTCACACTCACACACTCACACACTCTCACACTCACACACTCTCACACTCGCACGCTCACACACTCTTACTCACACACTCTCACTCACACACTCACACTCTCACACTCTCACACTCACACACTTTCACTAACACACTCTCACACTCTCACACTCACACACTCTCACACTCAAACACTCCCACACTCTCACACTCACACACTCTCACACTCGCACGCTCACACACTCTCACTCACACACTGTCACTCACACACTCACACTCTCACACTCACACACTTTCAATAACACACTCTCACACTCACACACTATCACATCACACATTTTCACACTCACACACTCTCACATTCACACACTCTCACAATCACACACTCACACTCTCACACTCACACTCTCACACTCTCACAATCACACACTCACACTCTCACACTCTCACGCTCACACAGTCACACACTTTCACTAACACACTCTCACACTCACACACTCTCAAACTCACACACTCACACTCACACACTCACACACTCACACTCACACACACTCTCACACTCTCACACTCACACAATCTCACAATCACACTCTCACTCTGACACTCACACCTTCACACACTGTCACACTCACACACTTTCACACTCACTCTCTCATACTCTCACACTCTCACACTCAAACACTCTCACACACACTCTCACACTCTCAAACTCTCACACTCTCACACTAACTCTCTCACACTCTCACACTCTCACACTCACACTCTCACACTCACACACTCTCACACTCACACACTGTTACACACACTCTCACACTCTCAAATTCTCACACTCACACACTCTCACTCACACACTCACACTCTCACACTCTCACACTCACACACTTTCACTAACACACTCTCACACACTCACACTCTCACACTCACACACTCTCACTAACACACTCACACTCTCACACTCTCACACTCACACACTTTCACTAACACACTCTCACACTCACACACTCTCACACTCACACACTCACACTCACACACTCACACTGACACACACTCTCACACTCTCACACTCACACACTCTTACAATCACACTCACACACTCACACACTTTCACACTCACTCTCTCATACTCTCACACTCTCACACTCAAACACACACTCTCACACTCTCAAACTCTCACGCTCTCACACTAACTCTCTCACACTCTCACACTCACACTCTCACACTCACACACTCTCACACTCACACACTCTTACACACACTCTCACACTCTCAAACTCTCACACTCACACACTCTCACATACTCACACTCTCACACTCACACACTTTCACTAACACACTCTCACACTCACACACTCTCACATTCACATACTCTCACAATCATACACTCACACTCTCACATTCACACTCTCACACTCTCACACTCTCACACTCTCACACTCTCACACTCACACACTTTCACTAACACACTCTCACACTCACACACTCTCACATCACACACTCTCACACTCACACACTCTCACACTCACGCACTCTCACACTCACACACTCTAACACTCACACACTCCCACACTCTCACACTCACACACTCTCACATTCACACTCTCACACTTACACACTCACACATTCTCACACTCACACTCACACACTCATACACTCACACACTCACACTCTCACACACTCTTTTACTCACACTCACACACTCTCACACTCACACTCTCACACTCTCACTCTCACACCCTCACACTCACACACTCTCACACTCACACACTCTTACACTCACACTCACACACTCTCACACTCACACTCTCACTCTCTCAAACTCTCACACTCACACACTCTCAAACTCACACTTTCACACTTTCACTAACACACTCTCACACTCACACACTTTCACTAACACTATCTCACACTCACACACTCTCACTAACACACTCACACACTCTCACACTCACACACTTTCACTAACACACTCTCACACTCACACACTCTCACATCACACACTCTCACACTCACACACTTTCACTAACACACTCTTACACTCACGCAATCTCACATCACACACTCTCACACTCACACACTTTCACTAACACACTCTCACACTCACACACTCTCACACTCACACACTCACACTCTCACACTCACACTCACACACTCTCACACTCTCACACTCACACACTCTCACAATCACACTCTCACTCTCACACTCTCACACTCACACACTCTCACACTCACACACTCACACTCTCATACTCTCACACTCTCACACTCAAACACTCTCACACACACTCTCACACTCTCAAACTCTCACACTCTCACACTAGCTCTCTCACACTCTCACACTCACACTCTCACACTCTCACACTCACACACTCTTACACACACTCTCACACTCTCAAACTCTCACACTCTCACACTCACACACTCTCACTCACACACTCACACTCTCACACTCACACACTTTCACTAACACACTCTCACACTCTCACACTCACACTCTCACACTCTCACACTCACACACTCACACTCACACACACTCTAACACTCTCACACTCTCACACTCTCACAATTACACTCTCACTCTCACACTCTCACACTCTCACACTCACACACTCTCACACTCACACTCTCACACTCGCACGCTCACACACTCTCACACTCACACACTCTCACTCACACTCTCACACTCTCACACTCTCACACTCACACACTTTCACTAACACACTCTCACACTCACACACTCTCACACTCACACACTCACACTCTCACACTCACACACTCACACTCACACACAATCTCACACTCACACACTCTCACAATCACACTCTCACTCTCACACTCACACACTCTCACACTCACACACTTTCACACTCACACTCTCATACTCTCACACTCTCACACTCAAACACACTCACACACACTCTCACACTCTCACACTCACACACTCTCACAATAACTTTCTCACACTCTCACACTCATACACTCTTACACACACTCTCACACTCTCAAACTCTCACACTCTCACACTCACACACTCGCACACTTCCTTTTTCCCCTTTGAATGTCATTGGAACGCGCCTAACTTGTGGAGAGAATGTCGACATCATCGCATGGTCCAGTGAACGTGAACTAGACAAGTGACTTGGACACAAAACGAAAGAAATTGACAGCGAGGAAAACATCACTTACTAGGTTTGGAGGGAAGGGTGGAGAGGAGGAAGAGGAGGAGGGAATGTTGAGCGAGTTTAACAACTAGAAGCGCTCAGCCGTGGAACTGGTTGATGTGAACCGATCTGTAAAATTTATTTTTCTAAATGGGGAAGAAAGTCTGTTGATGTACATGCCTGGGAGAAAATGGGTAAAGGGAGATAATCAACGATAGAGAGAGACACACAAACTGACAGACAGAGAGAAAGAGTGAGAGAGAGAGAGAGAGAGAGAGAGAGAGAGAGAGAATTACAATGTTTGTTTGGTGACAGAGAATTTCAATGTTTGTTTGGTGACAGAGAATTACAATGTTTGTTTGGTGACAGAGAATTACAATGTTTGGTGACAGAAAATTACAAAAATTGGTGACATGTTTATGACATTCCACCCTCAGATCAGATTTTCTTGCTCGTCACGAAACTTGTAACAAATAAAAAGCAAAACATGTAAAACTGGATTGCGTAATAGTTCACTGCAGACCAAACAGTCGTGACGTCATTCAGACAGGCGTCCAATCGCTGGAAGGCAGTGGTTGTTTTAAAACTAGAAATGAATCCAAGACTTCAACAAACACGTTCTACGGCTAATTATGATGAAATGTTGCGCCACAAATGGCGATCATGTTAAACTCCTGGTCACGACTGACCACATTACCATTGACTGGGTCACTTCATTGTCATGCCCAGCTGCCAAATAAATCTCAAGCATACCAGAAGACGGGATCAAATTTAATTAGGGCACATCGATCTGTTCTGATTGGATAAAGATAATCCGGCAAAATACACGTCTGGCTCTTGATAACCGAAAAAAAAATGAAAATAATAAATAGATTACCTGGAGGCGAGGAGGGGGGGGTATTGAAAGTGAGGTGGGAATTAAAAAGAACAAGTGATGAATTTGTTTGTCATTTTTTTTGAGAAATGATTTCATTCTATGTGCAAAGGCAGACGACATGGTTGTAGTGGTTGTAGTGATTGTAGTGGTGGTAGTGGTTTTAGTGGTGGTAGTGGTTGTAGTGGTTGTAGTGTTTGTAGTGGTGGTAGTGGTTGTAGTGGTGATAGTGGTTGTAGTGGTGGTAGTGGTTGTAGGGGTTGTAGTGGTTGTAGAATGGTAGTGGTTATAGTGGTTGTTGTGGTGGTAGTGGTTGTAGTGGTGGTAGTGGTTGTAGTGGTGGTAGTGGTTGTAGGGGTTGTAGTGGTTGTAGTGGTGGTAGTGGTTGTAGGGGTTGTAGTGGTTGTAGTGGTGGTAGTGGTTGTAGGGGTTGTAGTGGTTGTAGGGGTTGTAGTGGTTGTAGGGGTTGTAGTGGTTGTTGTGGTTGTAGGGGTTGTTGTGGTGGAAGTGGTTGTAGGAGTTGTAGTGGTTGTAGGGGTTGTTGTGGTGGTAGTGGTTGTTGTGGTTGTAGTGGTGGTAGTGGTTGTAGTGGTGGTAGTGGTTGTAGTGGTGGTAGTGGTTATAGTGGTTGTTGTGGTGGTAGTGGTTGTAGTGGTGGTAGTGGTTATAGTGGTTGTTGTGGTGGTAGTGGTTGTAGTGGTGGTAGTGGTTGAAGGGGTTGTAGTGGTTGTTGTGGTGGTAGTGGTGGTAGTTGTGGTAGTGGTGGTAGTGGTTGTAGTGGTTGTAGTGTTGTAGAGGTTGTAGTGGTGGTAGTGGTTGTTGTGGTGGTAGTGGTTGTTGTGGTGGTTGTGGTGGTTGTGGTTGTAGTGGTGGTAGTGGTTGTAGTGGTGGTAGTGGTTATAGTGATTGTTGTGGTGGTAGTGGTGGTAGTGGTGGTAGTGGTTGTAGTGGTTGTTGTGGTGGTGTGGTTGTAGGGGTTGTAGTGGTGGTAGTGGCTGTTGTGGTTGTAGTGGTGGTAGTGGTTGTAGTGGTTGTAGGGGTTGTAGTGGTTAAAGTGGTTGTTGTGGTGGTAGTGGTTGTAGTGGTTGTAGTGGTGGTAGTGGTTGTTGTGGTGGTAGTGGTTGTAGTGGTTGTAGTGGTGGTAGTGGCTGTAGTGGTTGTAGTGGTGGTAGTGGTTTTTGTGGTTGTAGTGGTGGTAGTGGTTGTAGGGGTTGCAGTGGTAGTAGTGGTTGTAGTGGTTTTAGTGGTTGTTATGGTGGTAGTGGTTGTAGTGGTGGTAGTGGTTGTTGTGGTGGTAGTTGTTGTAGTGGTGGTAGTGGTTGTAGTGGAGGTAGTGATTGTAGGGGTTGTAGTGGTTGTAGGGGTTGTAGTGGTTGTATTGGTTGATGTGGTGGTAGTGGTGGTAGTGGTTGTAGTGGTGTTAGTGGTTGTAGTGGTTATAGTGGTTGTAGTGGTGGTAGTGGTTGTAGTGGTTGTAGTAGTTGTAGTGTTTGTAGTGGTTGTTGTGGTAGTAGTAGTTGTAGTAGTTGTAGGGGTTGTAGTGGTTGTAGTGGTGGTAGTGGTTGTTGTTGTGGTAGTGGTTGTTGTGGTGGTAGTGGTTGTAGTGGTTGTAGTGGTTGTAGTGTTGGTAGTGGTTGTAGTGGTTGTAGTGGTTGAAGTGGTTGTAGTGGTTGTAGTGGTTGTAGTGTTGGTAATGGTTGTAGTGGTTGTTGTGGTGTTAGTGGTTGTAGTGGTTGTAGGGGTTGTAGTGGTTGTAGTGGTGGTAGTGGTGGTAGTGGTTGTTGTGGTTGTTGTGGTGGTAATGGTGGTAGTGGTTGTAGTGGTTGTAGTGGTGGTAGTGGTTGTTGTGGTGGTAGTGGTTGTAGTGGTTGTAGTGGTGGTAGTGGTTGTAGTGGTGGTAGTGGTTGTTGTGATGGTAGTGATTGTTGTGGTGGTAGTGGTTGTTGTGTTGGTAGTGGTTGTAGTGGTTGTAGTGGTTGTAGTGTTGGTAGTGGTTGTAGTGGTTGTAGTGGTTGAAGTGGTTGTAGTGGTTATAGTGGTTGTTGTGGTGGTAGTGGTTGTAGTGGTGGTAGTGGTTGTAGTGGTTGTAGTGTTGGTAATGGTTGTAGTGGTTGTTGTGGTGTTAGTGGTTGTAGTGGTTGTAGGGGTTGTAGTGGTTGTAGTGGTGGTAGTGGTGGTAGTGGTTGTTGTGGTTGTTGTGGTGGTAATGGTGGTAGTGGTTGTAGTGGTTGTAGTGGTGGTAGTGGTTGTTGTGGTGGTAGTGGTTGTAGTGGTTGTAGTGGTGGTAGTGGTTGTAGTGGTGGTAGTGGTTGTTGTGATGGTAGTGATTGTTGTGGTGGTAGTGGTTGTTGTGTTGGTAGTGGTTGTCGTGGTGGTAGTGGTTGTAGTGGTGGTAGTGGTTGTAGTGGTTGTAGTAGACAAACAAAGGAGGAATGTGGTAATAATGAGTGGACCTTGCGACGGAATTGGAAATAATTGAACATTTTCAGGTTTTGAAATCGAAGAGATTAAATTGAGTCCACCCAATTTTCGAACTAAATTTTTGGGAACAAGGAATCGAATCTGAAACATATCGGGTATGTATCGGAATCGAAAATCATTTTATTGTATAGCTCATCACTGTTGATTGAGAGGTTGGTCCACTCATCACTATTGATCGATAGGTTGGTCCACTCATCACTTTTGATCGTTAGGTTGGTCCACTCATCACTATTGATCGATAGGTTGGTCCACTCATCACTATCGATCGATATGTTGGTCCACTCATCACTATTGATAGATAGGTTGGTCCACTCATCACTATTGATCGATAGGTTGGTCCACTCATCACTTTTGATAGATAGGTTGATCCACTCATCACTATTGATAGATAGGTTGGTCCACTCATCACTATTGATAGATAGGTTGGTCCACTCATCACTATTGATAGAAAGGTTGGTCCACTCATCACTATTGATAGATAGGTTGGTCCACTCATCACTATTGATAGATAGGTTGGTCCACTCATCACTATTGATCGATAGGTTGGTCCACTCATCACTAATGATCGATAGGTTGGTCCACTAATCACCATTGTTAGATAGGTTGGTCCACTCATCACTATTGATAGATAGGTTGGTCCACTCATCACTATTGATAGATAGGTTGGTCCACTCATCACTATTGATAGATAGGTTGGTCCACTCATCACTATTGATAGATTGGTTGGTCCACTCATCACTATTAATAGATAGGTTGGTCCACTCATCATTATTGATAGATAGGTTGGTCCACTCATCACTATTGATAGATAGGTTGGTCCACTCATCACTAACCGGTGGCGGGTTGCAAGCTAGTTTCAAGTGGGGTGGGGGGCTCATTTTGAGTGGGTTAGGGTTATGGACTGTTAATTTTATCATTTTTTTTATTTGTTTCTTGTAGTGGTGTCGTGTAAGAACTGAACAAGTTTTTTTAAGTGGATCGGAAATCGCACAAGTTTTAAAACCTCTGATTTATCAATTAAAAAAAATTGACTAAGTAAAAGTGATCTAGCGAAATACATCACCGGAAATAACGTCAGAAGCGAGCCAGTTAAAAAAGAAAAAAAAAAACTTGGGGGTAGGGATTGGGGAAAGTGGGGTTGGGGGGGGGGATAGGGCGGCAGAGAGTAAATCTGATTGGCTAAAAATATCTCATGGTTGAAGTGTTACAAGTGACGTCGAGAAAAACAGTTGTCAATCCCCACCAGAAATGACCGTCGTCTGCTATAGCGGTCCGTCTGAACAGAGTAGGTCCCCCTTGTGATCCTGGGTGACTCATTGCTGGGGAAACTTGGTCGGCTTCCGCTTAAGATTTCAGAAGGGTCAAGGTCAGGCTCAGCAGACCGCGGGGAAGCCATGCTAAGTTTCAATGTTTATATTTATTTCTCGACAATATAAAATGTGAGTTTAAAAAAGTCTGCCAAAGAGCGTTGAGTGTTTACAAATACAACAACATATTCTGATGACGTAATCGGCTGGTCGTTGGAGGTGCACATCGGGCTAATGAATTCTGTTTAATCGCATGGTTGCTGTAGTTGGCTGCAGACATTTTGACGCGTAGCATGTGTGACATGTGTCATGTGACATTTAACATACGACATGGCGTATATTTATTTAAATCGTTCCGGTGTAACTAGATCGTAGATTATGCCAGAGAATGGAACTATTTAGATTATACTTGTGTTGAAGTATTTGTCAGTGACATTAAACGTCCTAGTGTTCGTTGGGTGTTCGTTTGTATCTCACAATGGTGCAGTCTATTATTTTCGTGGACGGTGTACGTGTGCTGGTGCTAGAGACCAAACTACACCTGTGTCTTAATTATCTCTGATCTGATTGACCACACTGTGTCTAACTGCTCTGTGGCCTGACTAACCACACTGTGTCTAACTGCTCTGTGGCCTGACTGACCTCACCTGTGTCTAACTGCTCTGTGGCCTGACTAACCACACTGTGTCTAGCTGCTCTGTGGCCTGACTGACCTCACCTGTGTCTAACTGCTCTGTGGCTTGACTGGCCACACATATTTCTAACTGCTCTGTGGCCTGACTGACCTCACCTGTGTCTAACTGCTCTGTGGCCTGACTAACCACACTGTGTCTAACTGCTCTGTGGCCTGACTGACCTCACCTGTGTCTAACTGCTCTGTGGCTTGACTGACCACACATATTTCTAACTGCTCTGTGGCTTGACTGACCACACATATGTCTAACTGCTCTGTGGCCCGACTGACCTCACCTGTGTCTCCTTCTCTGTGGCCTGACTGACCACACCTGTGTCTACCTGCTCTGTGGCCTGACTGACCACACATATGTCTAACTGCTTTGTGGCCCGACTGACCTCACCTGTGTCTACCTGCTCTGTGGCCTGACTGACCACACCTGTGTCTAACTGCTTTGTGACTTGACTGACCACACCTGTGTCTCCTTCTCTGTGGCCCGACTGACCACACCTGTGTCTAACTGCTTTGTGACTTGACTGACCACACCTGTGTCTCCTTCTCTGTGGCCTGACTGACCACTCCTGTGTCTAAGTGCTCTGTGGCCTGACTGACCACTCCTGTGTCTACCTGCTATGTGGCCTGACTGACCACACCTGTGTCTAACTGCTTTGTGACTAGACTGACCACACCTGTGTCTCCTTCTCTGTGGCCTGACTGACCACTCCTGTGTCTAACTGCTTTGTGACTAGACTGACCACACCTGTGTCTCCTTCTCTGTGGTCTGACTGACCACACCTGTGTCTACCTGCTTTGCGGCCTTCTAATGTTTAAGACAATCACTCATGTTTCCACCGACTGGACGGGACGTAAACTTCAACCACTCGTTTAAAAACATGGGGTCAAAGATTAAGTCTGGCAAAAAAAGAAAGGTGTGACAGAATGGCTTGGAATGACAGACATCGTGTGGACAAAATTATTTGAATGACACTGATGGACAGAGGGACATTGAGTGATACAATGACAAAGGGACAGAATAAGATGGAGTGACAGAAAGATAAAAATTTGATAGAAAGGGAAAACAAGAAATACATCTTCTATAAAACACCAGGAGGTCTAGAACAAGAAGACCGTGACAAAATACCCAGAAAGGACACATTGAAACATTCATGTACAAAGATGAAAGATGTTTTTTGTTTGTTTTTTCAAAGAAGCTTAATGGGAATTTCCTTTAATCACCGTCATGTCTATTTATAGAATTTTATTTTGGATTTTTCATTTTATGTTGTCCTGATTGGTTGAAATATGAGACGAGATAAATCACGAGAAGTGCTGCTAAACATTTGATGTTGTTCATTGGTCAGCCATTCATTTAGCAGTCGTCAACGTCTTGTTAAATTTTACTTGTGTCTTTAGTGACTCATTCATCTGTCGTGCGTCATTATTGACTCATTCATTTGTCGTGTGTCATTAGTGACTCATTCATCTGTCGTGTGTCATTAGTGACTGATTCATATGTCGTGTGTCATTAGTGACTCATTCATCTGTCGTGTGTCACTAGTGACTGATTTATCTATCGTGCGTCATTATTGACTCATTCATTTGTCTGGTGTCATTAGTGACTCATTCATCTGTCTTGTGTCATCTTGTAACTCATTCATTTGACGCGTGTTATGGCTGTTGCTTTAAGAAGTAAGGCAACACTTGGATAAGACTTTCACTTTAAGATTTTAAATAAACATATATAACGGCAAAATGTCCATCTGACTCTATCACAGTACATAGTGGTGACTCTATCAATGACCACAGTGAACTGTGGTGACTCTATCAATGACCACAGTACACTGTGATGACTCTATCAATGACCACAAGTACATAGTGGTGACTCTATCAATGACCACAGTACATAGTGGTGACTCTATCAATGATCACAGTACACTGTGGTGACTCTATCAATGACCATAGTACACTGTGGTGACTCTATCAATGACCACAGTATATAGTGGTGACTCTGTCAATGACCACAGTGCATAATGGTGACTCTATCAATGACCACAAGTACATAGTGGTGACTATCAATGACTACAAGTACATAGTGGTGACTCTATCAATGATAACAGTACATAGTCGTGACTCTGTCAATGACCACAGTACATAGTGGTGACTCTATCAATGATCATAGTACACTGTGGTGACTCTGTGAATGACCACAGTACATAGTGGTGACTCTATCAATGGCCACAGTACATAGTGGTGACTCTATCAATGACCACAGTACATAGTGGTGACTATCAATGACCACAAGTACATAGTGGTGACTCTATCAATTACCACAGTACACTGTGGTGACTCTATCAATTACCACAGTACACTGTGGTGACTCTATCAATGACCACAAGTACATAGTGGTGACTCTATCAATGACCACAGTACATAGTGGTGACTCTATCAATGATCACAGTACACTGTGGTGACTCTATCAATGACCATAGTACACTGTGGTGACTCTATCAATGACCACAGTATATAGTGGTGACTCTGTCAATGACCACAGTGCATAATGGTGACTCTATCAATGACCACAAGTACATAGTGGTGACTATCAATGACTACAAGTACATAGTGGTGACTCTATCAATGATAACAGTACATAGTCGTGACTCTGTCAATGACCACAGTACATAGTGGTGACTCTATCAATGATCATAGTACACTGTGGTGACTCTGTGAATGACCACAGTACATAGTGGTGACTCTATCAATGGCCACAGTACATAGTGGTGACTCTATCAATGACCACAGTACATAGTGGTGACTATCAATGACCACAAGTACATAGTGGTGACTCTATCAATTACCACAGTACACTGTGGTGACTCTATCAATTACCACAGTACACTGTGGTGACTCTATCAATGACCACAAGTACATAGTGGTGACTCTATCAATGACCACAGTACACTGTGGTGACTCTATCAATGACCACAGTGGTGTCGCAATACTCCCCAGTTATCCACTTCTGTACATTACTGACAGGCCTCGTGTTTTGTCCTCTCTTCCCCTCCCCCCAGGTGATAGATTCTGGTTATTCGGTTCAGAAGAGTAGCCAGACAATTGGTATGGTCAGTCTGTTTTGTAAGGGATCTCGTGTCCAGCCTTCTGGCAGCTTGCATCAGATTACAGAAGTTCTCAGTCTCTAGAGGACTGGATAAGCTGCACGACTTCATTCCGATTTAACACATTAAGACAGAACAACAATGGGTGGAAATATAAAAATGGGGGGGGGATAAGTAACAGTGGGTGGATATATAACAATCATTGATATATAACAATAGTAGGTCACATAACAAAAGAAAGGGAGATAATAATAGTTTTTTAGACCATGAGAAAGTAATTAGATTCAACAATAAACAGAAACGGGAAGATAATTAACAAAAACATGTATATTGTCTAGGGGTGTACCGGATTCTAATTTTTAGATCCTGCAGGATCGGAACCGGAATCGGATTTAATATTTGAATCCTGCCGGAATCGGAACAGAAACCGGATTTTACCGAATTAAATAGTAATTTTTTCCGAACGAAGTAGTAATTTCTCGCCTAACATAAAAAAGATATAAGAATGAAAAATAGAATAAAAATTTAGTTTTTAAGTTCTAGATAGCAAAAAACAGTATTAACCAATTAGATCTTGAAGACTGTGACTAAAACCTCTTCCCCAATCTTGAGTTAAGAAAGATAACTCTGTTAAAATAACAGGTTCTTCGTTTTAAAAATTTATTTTGCTAAAGCTGTACCTAATTTAACTTGATTTCTATTACAATCAAACAAAGAAATGGATAACATATCTTAGAAAGTATAAAAAACATGTTTATTAATAAATGAATTCCAATATATATATATATATATATATATATATATATATATATATATATATATACTGTGGCACCACCCGATAGCTTATTTTTCTTTAGTTTTCCATAGTGACGTCACCGAACCGTGTTATTTCATTCATACTTTCATTTAAACCATTATCTGACTATTTCCCATAAAAACGCAAATTAAAATGCATTTCAAATCTAAATCAATATCACTGTAATGGTTAATTAAAAATGTATCTTCAAGTTATTTATCTAAACATGCGAGGCATTTTATCCAAATCATGACAAAATCAACTAAAAAAATGTGCAGAAAAATAAATTATTGAACTTTTTTTAAAACTGTAAACACCCAAAAATAGATCGTTGTCTGCTCTTTAAAAAAGTTAAACTTTGATAGCTAAATATAGTTTATAGAAAACACGGAATCAAAAGTAGCGGAAGATAAGGTGTCGTATTACTAGACCAGGGGTCGGCAACCTTTTGAGACGGAAGAGCCTAAAGTTATAATTTACAATTTTCTCAGTTTTTAAAGAGTAATTAAACTTGTTGTTTCAATATTATGGTATTTAATTAGGGCGCAATTTGACATCGAAAGAGCCGCAACTTGACATTGAAAGAGCCGCATGCGGCTCGCGAGTCGCAGGATGCCGACCCCTGTACTAGACGAAATACGATTCAAATCTTCCTTTTTTATATATTTGTACTTACATATAGAACTAAAAGCGATCGACATTATTGTAGTTTTAAAAACAAAGGTAGTTATTGTTTTAATTTAATTGTATAGCGCTAAATATTTCAAAATTATGTTGCGCTAAAAAATTTCTTACAAATCTCAAACAACAAAGAAATCCGGCTTAAATCCGGCACATTTTAACCGGAACCGGAATCGGAACCGGATTCGTTAAAATTGCCGGAATCCGGCTTAAGAGGAACCGGAATCGGATCCCGGTACAGCCCTAATATTGACACAACAATAATGAGACAGATAACAATATTATTTGACTCAACAAAAATGAGACAGATAACAGTATAATTTGACTCAACAATAATGAGACAGATAACAGTATAATTTGACTCAACAATAATGAGACAGATAACAATATAATTTGACTCAACAATAATGAGACAGATAACAGTATAATTGGACACAACAATAATGAGGCAGATAACAATATAATTTGACACAACAATAATGAGACAGATAACAATATAATTTGACACAACAATAATGAGACAGATAACAGTATAATTGGACACAACAATAATGAGACAGATAACAATATAATTTGACACAACAATAATGAGACAGATAACAATATAATTTGACACAACGATAATGAGACAGATAACAATATAATTGGACACAACAATAATGAGACAGATAACAGTATAATTGGACACAACAATAATGAGACAGATAACAATACAATTTGACACAACAATAATTAGACAGATAACAGTATAATTGGACACAGCAATAATGAGACAGATAACAGTATAATTGGACACAACAATAATGAGGCAGATAACAATATAATTTGACACAACAATAATGAGACAGATAACAATATAATTTGACACAACAATAATGAGACAGATAACAGTATAATTGGACACAACAATAATGAGACAGATAAAAATATAATTTGACACAACAATAATGAGACAGATAACAATATAATTTGACACAACGATAATGAGACAGATAACAGTATAATTTGACACAACAATAATTACCAGGACACAAAACAGTTTCAGTCTCGCACACTTCAATACGAGATTTCCATGAAACTCTTTATTTGGTCTATGCTCCGGTTAACAGTATTTATTTAATCTCAAATCAAAATATTACAAGCACCCCCCTTCCCATTCCCCAATGAATGACGACATCGTGTAATGCAATAGCAGTAAGTATTATTATTGAACTAACAATTATTTAACCGATGAATTAATGATCTAACAATTATTTAATCGATGAATTAATGATCTAACAATTATTTAACCGATGAATTAATGATCTAACAATTATTTTGCCGATGAATTAATGATCTAACAATTATTTTGCCGATGAATGAATCTACATGCAATCATTTCACATGTGTAATATTGAGCATGACATTCTGAAACCGATGAATTAATAAGCAAACAATTTATTATTCTGTCTAAAAAAATAACTTTTTGTGTCGAGATGTGATATCCCACAAACTGGCTGATGCTTGTTGTCAGTTCAACTTCGTTGTTGTCTATTGAATTGTTTCTTTGTTTATTTCAGATTCTTTTAATGATTTCTCCGCGTGCCGATGTCAACGTGACATCCAAATATAAAATTAATTTCATTTCGCCGTGATAAACACATCGGCTGACAGTTTGTGGTACACAAATATGTTTGTGATAAAAATATCGACTGACAGTTTGTGGTACACAATTATGTCTGTGATAAACACATCGACTGACAGTTTGTGGTACACAATTATGTTTTTGATAAACACATCGATTGACAGTTTGTGGTACACAATTATGTTTGTGATAAACACATCGACTGACAGTTTGTGGTACATAATTATGTTTGTGATAAAAATATCGACTGACAGTTGGTGGTACACAATTATGTTTGTGATAAACACATCGACTGACAGTTTGTGGTACACAATTATGTTTGTGATAAACACATCGACTGACAGTTTGTGGTACACAATTATGTTTGTGATAAACACATCGACTGACAGTTTGTGGTACACAATTATGTTTGTGATAAACACATCGGCTGACAGTTTGTGGTACACAATTATGTTTGTTATTAAAAAAATATGTTGAAAGATTTTCTAGAAATTCAGACCATGAGCGCCCTTCCCCCTTCACCCCACCTCGCCTACATGCGCCGACACTGAACTGAATTAATACTTACAACAAGGTCCACAATATTCTGTGTTGCCATGAGAGATGAGTGGGCGGGGGAAGGGGACAGTTTAGACATTTGCACTGATTAGTTTACAATAAACATCTGAACGCCATATCGTCATGCACAATAATCATATCAGCAGCTAGCATTTGAATAGATCGATAGATATAAGTATAGAGTTATAGGTAAATGTATATAGATATAGGTAGATAGATCAATAGACAAACTTACTGACAGACAGATAGAAAGATATGCAGACATGCCGATAGATAGATAGATAGATAGATAGATAGATAGATAGATAGATAGATAGATAGGTAGATAGATAGATAGATAGATAGATAGATAGATAGATAGATAGATAGATAGATAGATAGATAGATAGATAGATAGATAGATAGATAGATAGATAGATAGATAGATAGATAGACTGGCAGTGAGTCTTGCTGTGGGTGTGTGTGTGAGTGACTGTATTTGAGAAGGTGACAATGGATTTGTGTATATAGGTGTGTGACTGAGTTGAAGAAAGTGAAAGTGAAAGTGTGTGTCATTGTGTGGATGTGTGTGTCTATGTGTGGATGTGTGTGTCATTGTGTGGATGTGTGTGTCATTGTGTGGATGTGTGTGTCTATGTGTGGATGTGTGTGTCTATGTGTGGATGTGTGTGTCATTGTGTGGATGTGTGTGTCTATGTGTGGATGTGTGTGTCATTGTGTGGGTGTGTTTCATTGTGTGAATGTGTTTCATTGTGTGGATGTGTGTGCCTATGTGTGGATGTGTGTGTCATTGTGTGGATGTGTGTGTCATTGTGTGGATGTGTGTGTCTATGTGTGGATGTGTGTGTCTATGTGTGGATGTGTGTGTCATTGTGTGGATGTGTGTGTCTATGTGTGGATGTGTGTGTCTATGTGTGGATGTGTGTGTCATTGTGTGGATGTGTGTGTGTCTATGTGTGGATGTGTGTGTCATTGTGTGGGTGTGTTTCATTGTGTGAATGTGTTTCATTGTGTGGATGTGTGTGTCTATGTGTGGATGTGTGTGTCATTGTGTGGATGTGTGTGTCATTGTGTGGATGTGTGTGTCATTGTGTGGATGTGTGTGTCATTGTGTGGATGTGTGTGTCTATGTGTGGATGTGTGTGTCATTGTGTGGATGTGTGTGTCATTGTGTGGATGTGTGTGTCTATGTGTGGATGTGTGTGTCTATGTGTGGATGTGTGTGTCATTGTGTGGATGTGTGTGTCTATGTGTGGATGTGTGTGTCATTGTGTGGGTGTGTTTCATTGTGTGGATGTGTTTCATTGTGTGGATGTGTGTGTCTATGTGTGGATGTGTGTGTCTATGTGTGGATGTGTGTGTCTATGTGTGGATGTGTGTGTCATTGTGTGGATGTGTGTGTCTATGTGTGGATGTGTGTGTCATTGTGTGGGTGTGTTTCATTGTGTGGATGTGTTTCATTGTGTGGATGTGTGTGTCTATGTGTGGATGTTTGTGTCTATGTGTGGATGTGTGTCATTGTGTTTATGTGTGCGTCTATGTGTGTGCGTCTCTTTGCTGTCCTCCACCCACACTGACCAAAACAAAATGTTCTCTGGTGTGAGACCGGCTCGGACATGAGGAGAAAATGATGACCACATCTCCTGACTGAAGCCATTTACTCCCGCGAGGAATGGTCGGCACATTGTCACGTCATGATTATTGCCCCTGTGGTGTGTCCCTCTCCTCCCCGCCCCACTCCACTCCCCCATTTCAAATGCACCCCCCCCCCCGACGAACCGGCCAGTACTATTGACTGGATGGAAGAGAAACGAAAAAATGTTGAATTTAATTGTGGATCACATTGTACTGGCCTGGGGGGGGGGGGATTCAGTTCAGAGTACTCGCATATCTTCTTTCATATGCTGATCTCAGTCTATCTATCAGTCCACAGTCTATCAGTCTATCTATCAATCTATCTATCTATCTATCTATCTATCTATATATATATATATATATATATATATACAAATGCGTCTATTATAAGTATATATATATATATATATATATATATATATATATATATATATATATATATATATATACTAGTTGCAAGTACCCGGCTTTGCCCGGGTTTAAAATAAGGTTTTCTGTTTACCTTCTGTTTTCTCCCTACCCCCTCTCTCTCTCCCTCCCTCCCTCCCCCTCTCTCCCTTTCCCTCCCTCCCTTTCTCCCTCCCTCCCTCTCTCAAATATCTCTCCGTCCCTCTCCCATCTCCCTCTCTCCCCTCTCCCTCTCTCCCCCCGTCCATCCTCCTCCCTCTTCCTTCCCTCTCTCTCCCTCCCTGCCCCCTCTTTCTTTTTATCTATTCCTCCCATTTCTCCCATCCTCTCCCTCTCTTCTTCCCTCCCCTCTCTCTCCCTCCCTAACCCCTCTCCCCCTCCTTTCTCCCTCACTCCCCTTTCCACCTCTCTCCCTCCCTGCCCCCCTCACTTTTAATCTCTCTACCTCCCTCTCTCCCCCTCCCCTCTATCTCCCTACCCCCTCTCTCCCTCCCTTCCTTTCCTCTCTCCCTCTCCCCCAGCTCCCTCTCCCCCTACTCCCTCTCCCATCTCCCTCTCTCCCCCTCCTTTTCTCCCCCTGTCCACCCCCTTCTCCTCCTCTCTCCCCCTCCTTTTCTCCCCCTGTCCACCCCCTTCCTCCTCTCTCCCCCTCCTTTTCTCCCCCCCTGTCCACCCCCTTCCTCCTCTCTCCCCCTCCTTTTCTCCCCCTGTCCACCCCCTTCCTCCTCTCTCTCCTCCCTCCTTTTCTCCCCCCTGTCCACCCCCTTCCTCCTCTCTCCCCCTCCTTTTCTCCCCCCTGTCCACCCCCTTCCTCCTCTCTCCCCCTCCTTTTCTCCCCCCTGTCCACCCCCTTCCTCCTCTCTCCCCCCTCCCGCCCTCCCTCCTACCCTCCCTTTCCTCTCTCTCCCTCCCCCCTCTCTCTCTCTCTATATATATATATACTTATTATTATGGTTTCACACTTCTTCTAAAATCCTTCTTCATTCCTTTACCTTCCTCAAACTGTACACATCAGAGAGTATGAAAAAACAACAACAATTCTTTACATCACAAAGTATATATCTATACTTATAAGACGCATTTGTTGTCTGTCTGTTCCCTTATAACTCAAGATCCAGAAAACCAAATAACTAGTATATATATATATATATATATATATATATATATATATATATATATATATATATATATATATATATATATATATATATATACTAGTTGCAAGTACCCGGCTTTGCCCGGGTTTAAAAAAAGTTGTTTGTTTTTTTCCCTACCCCCCTCTCTCCCTTCCTCTCTCTCTCCCCTCCCTCCCTCTCTCTTCCTTCCTACCCCCTCTATCCCTTTCTCTTTCCCTCCCTCCCTTTATCCCTCCCTCTCCTTCCCTCCCCTTTCTCTCCCTCCCTCCTTTCTCTCTCCCGTCTCCCTCTCTCTCCCTCCCCCTCCCCTCCCTCATTTCCTCTCCCTCCCTTCCCCCTTTCTCTTTATCTCTCCCTCCCTCCCATCTCCCTCCCTCCCCTCTATCTCCCTCCCTACTCCCGCCTTCCTTTCTCTTTCCTTCCCTCCCTTTCTCTCTTCTGTATATAAAATATTTTCCCTATGGCTAAACTGATAAAGAAGATAAATTAGACAAAAAACAAGCAAATAGCTTACATGGAAGAAAAGCTTTTGTTAAACGTTCGATTAAAAATTCTATTGTGTAGACTGGGTCACAATATTATGTCAACTTTACCGGACATGACGTCATGAAATAACGGCATTTTTCTTTTGGTTTGGAGAGTAGCTTCCAGCCAAAACAGATTCAACTAAAATATTGAACAACGCACAAACAAAAGAATTTTTTTTTAAAAGTTATCAACTTATTGATTGAGCAGCTACAACTCAGATTGCGATGCACAGTTTTAACATTTCGTAAATTAATTTTAAGTTCCATTAAAATTGTGTGACGTAACTCGAAAGTAATGGTATTATTATAGCTTTGTTGGTTTACAGTTTTTGATCATTCAATACTGGTGATGTCACTTGTAAACTTTTTAAAAATCGATATTGGTGTAGTATTACGTCATAGTTTTAGTAAATTTAAATATATATATATTTAATAGTTATACATAAAGAACAGCTGAAGGAGGTGAGAGGTTTGGGGCGGGGTAGAGATTGAAAAAAAAATGAATTGAATGTAATGAAAAAGACATTGAATAAAATAATAAACTATCGCTTGAATAATCCGTACAATAATCATATGAATAGTCCATACAATAATCATATGAATAATCCATACAATAATCATATGAATAATCCATACAATAATCATATGAATATTCCATACAATAATCATATGAATAATCCATGCCATAATCATATGAATAATCCGTACAATAATCATATGAATAATCCATACAATATTCATATGAATAATCCATGCCATAATCATATGAATAATCTATGCAATAATCATACGAATAATCCATGCAATAATCACAGAGTGCAACCCACAGTCTCAGCTATGACCATAAAATTGTAAAATTAAAACTAGCCAAGAATGAAATAGATAAATGTAGACATAGGAATAGAGAAACAGATGGAGAAAAAGAGAGATGGTATGAGAAAGAGTAAGACAGGCTGAAGCAGAATAAGACAGAATGAGACGGGTAGGAAAAAGAAGAAAAAAAAATAGAATTTTTACATGATGATGAAAATGGAAATGTTCACAAACATTACGGTTGCCAAGGAAACGCCGGACATGGGAAGAAAGAAACACAGTACCAGTCAAATTGGTCCTGACGCGAAAAAATCAAAGACGTGACTTTTAGAATGTGTGGCTTTCACCACCGAGTAGATTTGTCAGTCTGATTGGAGAAGAAATATTGATTCGTTTTAATCAGTCCACATTTTCAACATTTAGTAAGACGCAAAATATTTCATCGGGTTGACTGCGTTCACAATTGACAGTCAGAAAATAACAAGTGTACTTGTTGTGTGTACTTGGCGTGTACTTAGTACATCTCTTTGTTTGTTTGACGTCAAGTCACTTGACTTATAGCTGTGAGAGTCATTGGCTGGTTCCATTATGTTATACATTTTTGATTGAGTTGGCATCTTACAGGAAAGTGTTTCTAAAGCTAAATGACAGTTAAACTGTGTTTATGCTCATAAGACTTGGAATTTTGCCTGCGGGCTGGAGGGAGGGGGGGAGGGTTGGTGTGGTGTTGGGCACGTTAGTTTGATAAAGGATGGGGTTTGGGGGGGGGGGTTCCATTGAATATTGTTGAATGAACGGGAACCCATTGCGCCACCAGGAACTGATGATGAGTTGTGGGGTGGGATAGTACATAAAAATGGGGTTGTCTAATTTGTAGAAAAATGATGCAAGCTGATGCCAAAAACCTAACAAATATCAGCACTACGATATATTGATGAACTATTTAGAATATCAGCACAACGATATATTGATGAACTATTTAGAATATCAGCACAACGATATATTGATGAATCATTTAGAATATCAGCTCTTCGATATATTGATGAATCATTTAGAATATCAGCACTACGATATATTGATGAACTATTTAGAATATCAGCACTACGATATATTGATGAATTATCTAGAATATCAGCTCTACGATATATTGATGAATTATTTAGAATATCATGCTTTACATATTTGATCAAATTTTTTTCTATTATTAAAAAGGGGGACAAAACGCAAATTCAAAAAGTTTTTATACTGAGTCGCGAAGTGTCATTGTTTGAGAATCCTGGCATTAGAGAGACTAGCTAGCATTATCTGATGTGTCATCTGTGAAGTAGAGATGGCGGCTGTCACATCTATTACGATCCCATCCTTTGATGTATGTTTCACTTCAATGGTGAAAGTCCTTTGATGTATGTTTCACTTCAATGGTGTCTTTTAAAGGGGCCAGAAGTGATTTGTATTTCCTTATCCTCATTATTTGTTGTTGTTTTATTCTCAGGCGTGGGTCCAATTCCAGCATGGGGAGCAGGCGAACCTCCTTTGCCTCCGACACTGACAGGAGGGGCTCGGCCTCCAGCGTGGGCAGCCGCCGGACGTCCATCTTCTCTGACCAGTCGGACAGGCGAGGGTCAGCGAGCAGCAGGAGTAGCCGGAAGGGCTCGGACGGCAGCCGTATTGACGACACAGACGTGTCGCTGGCAGGTAGGTAACTCTGGATGTGTTGTATCTCACACTAACACATTACTGCACGAGTTGATGCCCTTTTCACGGCTTCTTTTGGATGTGAAGTTTTGTTTTGGTTTTGTCATCAATTTTGAAACAAAAAATATTAAGAAAACTTTGTCTAACATTTTACACAGACATAAAAGACAGACATATAAAGACAGACATATAAAGACTGATATATAAAGACTGACTTATAAAGACAGACATAAAAGACAGACATAAAAGACAGACATGTATGACAGATGTGTCTTTATATAAAGACACAATGAAAATGAAACTGTCATGAAGACAGACTGATGGACAGAAAGTAATCGAATCAGTAGATCCCATATCACACTGTCCAAACCGTGACCCACTTCCTCATTACCCAACTACATGTAGTTAGTACAACCCACTGACTCTCCTCCCCTGAAATGAGTAGTCGCTAATGACGTCATAATGCATCTCGATAGAGTTGACAGAGGGGAGGTATGTCAGAAGCAAACCAATTAAAGAATTTAGGATAATCTCCCCATGTCATGACGAAGACGTACCTGATACTAGTGCAGATAGATTTATTTTTGAACAGTCTGTCATGTGCAATACTGATGTACGCTGTCTGCTGTCTCTCTGGCTGTCACTGGCAGTCTCTGGCTGTCTCTGACTGTCTCTGGCAGTCTCTGACTGTCTCTGGCAGTCTCTGGCTGTCTCTGGCAGTCTCTGGCTGTCTCTGGCAGTCTCAGGCATCTCTGGCTGTCTCTGGTTGTCTCTGGCAGTCTCTGGCAGTCTCTGGCTGTCTCTGGCAGTCTCTGGCTGTCTCTGGCAGTCTCTGCTGTCTCTGGCAGTCTATGGCTGTCTCTGGCAGTCTCTGGCTGTCTCTGGCAGTCTCAGGCATCTCTGGCTGTCTCTGGCATCTCTGGCTGTCTCTGGCAGTCTCTGGCTGTCTCTGGCAGTCTATGGCTGTCTCTGGCAGTCTATGGCTGTCTCTGGCAGTCTCTGGCTGTCTCTGGCAGTCTCTGGCTGTCTCTGGCAGTCTCTGGCTGTCTCTGGCTGTCTCTGGCAGTCTCTGGCAGTCTCTGGCTGTCTCTGGCAGTCATCTCAGTAAGAGAATTTGTTGTTTGTCTTCTCACCTAACGGATGGTTCGGTAGCGAAGGTCGTGGATTCAAACCTCAGACTCATTAAAGTGCATTTGGAATTATTAATGGGTCATTAAACCAAATATTTTCAAGTATTTGTGCATAGAATTACATCGCTTTATACAGCAGTGTACAGCAGTACTGCAGTTAATATCAGTGTATTGCAGTTTATTGCAGATGTATAGCAGAATATAACAGTATATATCAGTATATAATACTATATATAGAAGTCTATATAATATAGAAATGTATGGTAGTATATTGCCCTTTATAGTTGTGTATAGCGGTATATGGCAATAAGTAGCAGCGTATTGTAGCATATGGCATTGCATAGCAATAAATAACAGTACATAGCAGTATATAACAGTGCATAGCAGTATTTAGCAATATATAGTAATATTTAGCAGTGTATAACAGTAGGCCTATATAACAGTGTATAACAGTATATAACAGTGCATAACAGTTTATAACAGTGCAAGCAGTATATAGCAATACATAGTAGTATATAGCAGTGTATATACGTTTATAGCAGTGTAAAACAATTTATAGCAGTGTAAAAAAGTTTATAGCAGTGTAAAACAGTTTATAGCAGTGTAAAACAGTTTATAGCTAAAAGTTGCCATCCCTGGTCTATTCGAAGTGTAACTATGTCATGGCGACCCTAGTGGTCCTCAATGTCCACCTCCCTTCACCATGGCGACCAGGTGTACTTGTTTGTTGACCAGTTGTTTGGTGGACATCGTTTCAAGGGAGAATAAAATAAATATTGAACAAGTTTTCCATCGGAGAATTGTAGATCTGATTCTAACACATTTAAGAAATGTGTAATTCTGACAGGGAAATAAATTTTCGTCCGACCCAACACCACGCGTAACCATGGTTACAGACCACGGGGAAAGGTGAGATATGTCTGCGTCATGTGATAGCTTACGTCATAAGTGAATGTCCTAATTGAGGGGATGGAATAACTATGGAATATTACACAGCGGTGGTTGTATGCTTAACCGAGAAAATAAAACATACACACACACACACACATGGAGGGAAAGCCCGGGGGGGGGGGGTCAACAGACAGATATATATAGACAGGAATACAGGAAGAGAGAGATATAGACAGAAAGATATGGACAGAGATATAAAGACTTATATAACAAGGGAGATATATACTGTGTATAAAGACTTATATAACAAGGGAGATATATACTGATATATAAACAGAGGAATTTAGACAGAGAGCAATCGATACAGAGATTGTGAATTAAAGGCAGAAAGATGTCGACAGAGAGATAGACAGTGAAATAAAAACTGACAATTATAGACATACATAACCATCGAGTGAGATATAGAGAGATATAGACAGAGAGATATAGACAGAGAGATATAGACAGAGAAAGATATAGACAGATAGATATAGACAGAGAGTTATATACAGAAATTTATAGACAGAGAGAGAGAGAGATAGACATAAAGACAGGAGATATAGACAGAGAGAGAGAGATAGACAGAGAGAGAGAGAGAGAGATAGACATAAAGACAGGAAATATAGACATAGAGAGATATAGACAGAGAGAGATATATACATAAAGACAGGAGATATAGACAGAGAGAGATATAGACAGAGAGAGATAGACATAAAGACAGGAAATATAGACAGAGAGAGATAGACATAAGTACATAGAGAGAGAGAGAGAGAGAGAGAGAGAGAGAGAGAGAGATGGACATAAATTCAGGAGATATAGACAGAAAGAGATATAGACAGAGAGAGATAGACATAAAGACAGGAGATATAGACAGAGAGAGAGAGAGATAAACATGAAGACAGGAGATATAGACAGAGAGAGATATAGACAGAGAGAGATAGATATAAAGACAGGAGATATAGACAGAGAGAGAGAGAGATAAACATGAAGACAGGAGATATAGACAGAGAGAGATATAGACAGAGAGAGATAGATATAAAGACAGGAGATATAGACAGAGAGAGATAGACATAAAGACAGGAGATATAGACAGAGAGAGATATAGACAGAGAGAGATAGACATAAAGACAGGAGATATAGACAGAGAGAGAGATAGACATAAAGACAGGAGATATAGACAGAGAGAGAGAGAGAGAGAGATAGACATAAACACAGGAGATATAGACAGAGAGAGATAGACATAAAGACAGGAGATATAGACAGAGAGAGATATAGACATAATGACAGGAGATATAGACAAGACACAGAATCAACCGACAGAAAAAGTCAACGATGTATTTAACGCTTCACTTAATTACGGATGACCGAGTGGTGTAGATACTCGACTATCTACCTGAGAGTCCTGGGTTCGACCTCGGTGAGAACCATGCAATTTTTTCCAGGTGAAATTTGGTGCAAAGTCGTCTCACAACCTCTTCATATGCCGAGTTTATACAAACAGATGAATTCTACACTTCATATGCCGAGGTGATAGAAACAGATGAATTCTACACTTCATATGCCGAGCTTACAGAAACAGATAAATTCTACACTTCATATGCCAATGTGATAGAAACAGATGAATTCTACACTTCATATGCTGAGCTTACAGAAACAGATGAATTCTACACTTCATATGCCGAGGCGATAGAAACAGATGAATTCTACATTTCATATGCCGAGCTTACAGAAACAGATGAATTCTACACTTGATATGCAGAGCGTACAGAAACAGATGAATTCTACACTTCATATGCCAAGCTTATAGAAACAGATGAATTATACACTTCATATGCCGAGCTTACAGAAACAGATGAATTCTACACTTGATAAGCCGAGCTTATAGAAACAGATGAATTCTACACTTGATATGCCGAGCTTACAGAAACAGATGAATTCTACACTTGATATGGCGAGCTTACAGAAACAGATGAATTCTACACTTGATATGGCGAGCTTACAGAAACAGATGAATTCTACACTTGATATGGCGAGGTTACAGAAACAGATGAATTCTACACTTCATATGCCGAGGCGATAGAAACAGATGAATTCTACATTTCATATGCCGAGCTTACAGAAACAGATGAATTCTACACTTGATATGCAGAGCGTACAGAAACAGATGAATTCTACACTTCATATGCCAAGCTTATAGAAACAGATGAATTATACACTTCATATGCCGAGCTTACAGAAACAGATGAATTCTACACTTGATAAGCCGAGCTTATAGAAACAGATGAATTCTACACTTGATATGCCGAGCTTACAGAAACAGATGAATTCTACACTTGATATGGCGAGCTTACAGAAACAGATGAATTCTACACTTGATATGGCGAGCTTACAGAAACAGATGAATTCTACACTTGATATGGCGAGCTTACAGAAACAGATGAATTCTACACTTGATATGGCGAGCTTACAGAAACAGATGAATTCTACACTTGATATGGCGAGCTTACAGAAACAGATGAATTCTACACTTGATATGGCGAGCTTACAGAAACAGATGAATTCTACACTTGATATGGCGAGCTTACAGAAACAGATGAATTCTACACTTGATATGGCCCGTACTTTTTTATACTTCACTTTATTGTGTCGCGATGCATTGGGGGGGGGGGATCCGCCCAAAAGTGACTTGTTGTTCTGTTGTTACACGTGTGTGTTGTTCTGTTGTTACACGTGTGTGTTGTTCTGTTGTTACACGTGTGTGTTGTTCTGTTGTTACACGTGTGTGTTGTTCTGTTGTTTCACGTGTGTGTTGTGCTGTTGTTACACGTGTGTGTTGTTCTGTTGTTACACGTGTGTGTTGTTCTGTTGTTACACGTGTGTGTTGTTCTGTTGTTTCACGTGTGTGTTGTTCTGTTGTTTCACGTGTGTGTTGTTCTGTTGTTACACGTGTGTGTTGTTCTGTTGTTACACGTGTGTGTTGTTCTGTTGTTACACGTGTGTGTTGTTCTGTTGTTACACGTGTGTGTTGTTCTGTTGTTTCACGTGTGTGTTGTTCTGTTGTTACACGTGTGTTGTTCTGTTGTTACACGTGTGTGTTGTTCTGTTGTTACACGTGTGTTGTTCTGTTGTTTCACGTGTGTGTTGTTCTGTTGTTTCACGTGTGTGTTGTGCTGTTGTTACGTGTGTGTTGTTCCTGTTGTTACACGTGTGTGTTGTTCTGTTGTTACACGTGTGTGTTGTTCTGTTGTTTCACGTGTAGTTGTTCTGTTGTTACACGTGTGTGTTGTTCTGTTGTTACAGTGTGTGTTGTTCTGTTGTTACACGTGTGTGTTGTTCTGTTGTTACACGTGTGTGTTGTTCTGTTGTTACACGTGTGTGTTGTTCTGTTGTTTCACGTGTGTGTTGTTCTGTTGTTTCACGTGTGTGTTGTTCTGTTGTTTCACGTGTGTGTTGTTCTGTTGTTACACGTGTGTTGTTCTGTTGTTACACGTGTGTAGTTGTTCTGTTGTTTCACGTGTGTGTTGTTCTGTTGTTTCACGTGTGTGTTGTTCTGTTGTTTCACGTGTGTGTTGTTCTGTTGTTACACGTGTGTGTTGTTCTGTTGTTACACGTGTGTGTTGTTCTGTTGTTTCACGTGTGTGTTGTTCTGTTGTTTCACGTGTGTGTTGTTCTGTTGTTGCACGTGTGTGTTGGTTCTGTTGTTACACGTGTGTTGTTCTGTTGTTACACGTGTGTGTTGTTCTGTTGTTACACGTGTGTGTTGTTCTGTTGTTACACGTGTCTGTTGTTCTGTTGTTACACGTGTGTGTTGTTCTGTTGTTACACGTGTGTGTTGTTCTGTTGTTACACGTGTGTGTTGTTCTGTTGTTACACGTGTGTGTTGTTCTGTTGTTTCACGTGTGTGTTGTTCTGTTGTTTCACGTGTGTGTTGTTCTGTTGTTAGCACGTGTGTGTTGTTCTGTTGTTTCACGTGTGTTTGTTCTGTTGTTACACGTGTGTGTTGTTCTGTTGTTTCACGTGTGCGTTGTTCTTGTTGTTGTACATGTGTGTTGTTCTGTTGTTTCACGTGTGTGTTGTTCTGTTGTTTCACGTGTGTGTTGTTCTGTTGTTTCACGTGTGTGTTGTTCTGTTGTTTCACGTGTGTGTTGTTCTGTTGTTTCACGTGTGTGTTGTTCTGTTGTTACACGTGTGTGTTGTTCTGTTGTTACACGTGTGTGTTGTTCTGTTGTTACACGTGTGTGTTGTTCTGTTGTTTCACGTGTGTGTTGTTCTGTGGTTTCACGTGTGTGTTGTTCTGTTGTTTCACGTGTGTGTTGTTCTGTTGTTTCACGTGTGTGTTGTTCTGTTGTTACACGTGTGTGTTGTTCTGTTGTTACACGTGTGTGTTGTTCTGTTGTTACACGTGTGTGTTGTTCTGTTGTTACACGTGTGTGTTGTTCTGTGGGTACACGTGTGTGTTGTTCTGTTGTTTAACGTGTGTGTTGTTCTGTGGTTTCACGTGTGTGTTGTTCTGTTGTTTCACGCGTGTGTTGTTCTTTTATTACACGTGTGTGTTGTTCTGTTGTTTCACTTGTGTGTTGTTCTGTTGCTACACGTGTGTTGTTGTTGTTGTTTGTCTGATTTATTTGAATCAATCAAACAAGAAAACTTCGGATTCGGCGTCAATTTTAACCTGACATAAATTAGATGTCCGTTGGATTAGCCACAAAAGTGTTGCCATAGTAACAGCAATTGAAGCCCAACCAATCATGTTTTATTTCTAAGTTTGAGTTGAAAAAAAATCAGGTTTTTTTTTTTCATTTTTTGTCTGCCTTCATTCTGGATCAAAAAATGTGACAATTTATTATGCACGACAATGTGTCACAAAGAAAATATGTCACGTGATCAGTGCAGACGTCAAGAATTTATTTTATCTTCTCTTTTTTTTTTCATAACCTTTAATGTCCGCGGAATGATACATCGCGGAATGATACATCGCGGCTTCATTGACAAATGTGAACAATCTGACATGGACGATAACTCAAACACCTCACGTTTGTCTGCCTCTGTGCACTACTTATAAAAAGAACCTTTTAACATGTGAAAAGTTTTCTAACACTGTAGGATACCTTTTTAAAGAAACTACATATTTTGATGACGTCTGCTGCAAATCGCTGCGAGTTATTTACCCTTAATTAAATGTAATAATGTATAACAATAAAATGGCAAGAGAGACTACATTGACACAGGAAGCCAGGCGAGCACAGCCAGTACTGATAACTTAAAAACAGAACAAGTTTAGTAAAAACTAAGTCTGGACTTACGATTGACAGTGGTAATCTGAGACCAACTATGAAAACTTGTACTGTCATTGTACTAACACTGGTACTGTCAGTCATTGTACTCACACTGGTACTGTCATTGTACTCACACTGGTACTGTCATTGTACTAGTAGCTATTTAGAGCTGATCTATATATAGATCGATATAATAAAATGGATGGCATGGTGGGTGGGAAAATGTTCGAGGTAAAATTATTGGGTATGGGAAGTTGTTTATATTTCTGTAAGTATTATTGGGTAGGGGAAGTTGTTTATATTTCTGTAAGTATTATTGGGTAGGGGAAGTTGTTTATATTTCTGTAAGTATTATTGGGTATGGGAAGTTGTTTATATTTCTGTAAGTATTATTGGGTAGGGGAAGTTGTTTATATTTCTGTAAGTATTATTGGGTATGGGAAGTTGTTTATATTTCTGTAAGTATTATTGGGTATGGGAAGTTGTTTATATTTCTGTAAGTATTATTGGGTAGGGGAAGTTGTTTATATTTCTGTAAGTATTATTGGGTATGGGAAGTTGTTTATATTTCTGTAAGTATTATTGGGTAGGGGAAGTTGTTTATATTTCTGTAAGTATTATTGGGTATGGGAAGTTGTTTATATTTCTGTAAGTATTATTGGGTATGGGAAGTTGTTTATATTTCTGTAAGTATTATCAACGTAAAGTGGTATGATAACACTGATAACATAAGGAAACATAGATATCTACTGAATGACACGCAGATAAATTAAAACATGCAGATACATACAAACACAGACCTAAACACAATGTTTCAACATGTGAATGACATTACATTCTGATGTATATAGTTCACATTTTAAATGACAAGATGCATCAAAAACGATTCCTTAGGAGTATTTTTACTGGACAAAAGAAGATGGAGTCAAACTCTGAATATCACAGCATGCACTGCAACATAAGCACACCGACACATTGGACACAGCGATACGTCGAACACACCGACACATTGGACACACCGACACATTGGACATAGCGATACGTCGAACACACCGACACGTTGGACACACCGACACATTGGACATAGCGATACGTCGAACACACCGACACGTTGGACACACCGACACATTGGACATAGCGATACGTCGAACACACCGACACATCGGACACACCGACACATTGGACATAGCGATACGTCGAACACACCGACACGTTTAGACACACCGACACGTTGGACACACCGACACGTTGGACACACCGACACGTTGGACACACCGACACGTCGGACACACCGACACGTTGGACACACCGACACGTTTGGACGCACCGACACGTTTGGACGCAGCATTAGAGGGGGTGGGGGACAATAAATGCTGTACAGACTGCTATGTACTGCACCTCTGACCAACTGACCTATTAAAAAGGATGCTAATGTGTTCCATTGTGTGTCTAGGATTCGAACCTTATAACATAAGAAATCATACCACGCTGTCAACCTGGCGGCCACTTTGACCGACCGCACTCTCGGGGACAATCATTTAGAAATTATGGGTTCACAAGTCTCCAATGACGTCACGACGTCTGCTACTAATGTGACCGAGCCTCGCCTTCGACTTTTTGACCTTCACACCGTTGCCCCTGGCGACGGAATTATCTAACGACATATTGAACTGAACAAGACAAAGGGGGGGGGGTCCAATCGACAGATATCTTAAAATATAATGTTCTGGACTTTAACCGCTTGTTTGTTTGTTTGTTTGGTTTTTATTTCATCCTTGCTCCACTTTTGGCTGGTCCCTTAAAATAAAATTTTCAAATAAAAAACTCGATAATACCTAAACAGAGGCAATGACGTCACGTGACTGCCATTAGTCATTATGTCCACTCCATCATCACCGGCCCTCGCGAAATCTCGCTGCGTATTAAAGCAACGAGAAGAACAGGGCCGGTGAATAGGTTGGGGGGGGGGGGGGTTGGAAGTAAATATTCTGCTTTGTTGACTTTTGGGGGGAAAAAATGTTCGATGATCGATTTTTGAGATCTTAACCCTCTTCCCCCCTCAATTTTATTTCCACAATCATTGTTCCAGTACACAATCAGTATTTATCTCTTGTTTACACACAATCTTGATTGTTCTGGGAAGTTAAAAGAATAAAACCAACCGATCGTTAAATCTGTAGAGTTATTTCCCCTCCATCTCGCGGCCTCTGAATTGATTTATTCATTTTCTCCGAGTTTCAAACAGAATCTCCCGCTGGTCTTAATTACGTTATTAATGTGTTCTGTTCTCTTTGTTACAAAAACCTTAAGTAAGATGACGGTTTATGGGTGTGTGTGTGTGTGTGTGTGTGTGTGTGTGTGTGTGTGTGGTTAATTAATTATGATGTCCTTTTCATAGTTATGGCTGATGTGAAGCATTTATGTGCTCATAGGAGTATGTGTCTGTCTGTCTGCCAGTTATACCATCTCTATCTATCTATCTATCTATCTATCTATCTATCTATCTATCTATCTATCTATCTATCTATCTATCTATCTATCTATCTATCTATCTATCTATCTACCTATCTTCTTTCTCTCTCTCTCCTTCAATCTCTCTCTCTCTTCTTTCTCTCTCTCTCTCTCTATCTCTCTTTCTTCTTTCTCTCTCTCTCTCTCTCTCTCTCTCTCTCTCTCTCTCTCTCTATTCTGCATGAGTTATTCGCTCTACGTTTCACCCTGCTATTCACCACCGCGATTCAACCAAAAGTTCATTTTAAACTTTGTCCATGAAATGTTTTGCTTCAACTAATTCAAGATCTGCAATGAGCGAAATCCGACCTGCCTTTTACGTGATGGAGTCTACACTTCATATGCCGAGCTTACAGAAACAGAGCTCAAGTCAGATATTGTGGCGCCCTGTGCGAGCTATATTTTCGTCGCCCTATTCCCTTTTCGAAAATTGTAAAAATAATTGCGTTATTTTTGCGCCCCTTCCTAGTTCGGCGCCCTGTTTCGGCCACACAACCAGTAGCACCCCAATCCTACGCCAACTTGGGAGGGGGGTAGAAATTGTTGATCAGTTGACAAAGTGCTAAATGTAGGGAGGAAAGGTACAGACATTGAGAATACAATTTAGTCTTGACAGACAAATGTCCAATTGCGACAAATGGCAAAAATATTGGTGGGGGTAGGGGTAAAGGGGTGCTGCTCTAGAACAATAACCTAACTAGCGACAGTCGGCACTGCAAAAAAGACAGTGTTTCCTCTCTCGTCGTTGCTTCGCGCTAGCTAATTTTGTGCATGATCCCTACAGCAACATACCGTGGCTGGAACTGTGATGTAAAAAGCTCCATAAAAAGATTTTATATATTGTTCATAAACTTGGTCTATGTTTACATGGCTACTGACATTAAACTTGAAGATTATATCTTGTACAAGTATACAGAAAGAGTTAAAGATTAAATCTTGTACAAGTGTACAGAAAGAGTTAAAGATTATATCTTGTACAAGTGTACAGAAAGAGTTAAAGGCATAAAAACTCACTAAAATAAATGTTTTCGATAATCTCATGTGGAAATTGTCTGACGTACGGAGGGTGCGGTGCACTAGCCGCCACTGTGTCTGTAGGTCATTTATGTAGTTAAACAATTTCCGTTGTATCCCTCGGGAGGTGTAAAAGGGGGGGGGGGTTGATGAAAACTATAACATTTCAGTCCTGGTCACTGGTATGTAGTCTTTGACTTTACTATTTAGAAATCAATATAGGATTAAGAGTTCACTCAAGAACTGAGATGTCGAAATAGAATCAATGCTTCCATATAAACTTGAAATCTCAATTTGCAATGAACTCAATGTAAAATCGAGAAGCACTATTTAGATTGAAGAGTTCACTTTAAAATCATTAGAGAATCATGAGCTCGACATAGAGAGAGTTCAAAAGTGGTTCACAAGTTCAGAATTCACTCTAAATACGAGAGTTCAATAAAGGTTCAAGAGTTCAGAGTTCACTCTAGAATCGAGAGTTCACTTCTCATGTTCAGGACTACTTTTTGCATAAAATTGTTCTTTTTGTTTTGTATAAATGATGCAGCTGGCTTTAGCCACTTACGTCACGTCTCCTAAAACTTTGTTCATTTTGTTGTTGTTGTTATTAAAAAAAAATACTTAAGGGGGGAGGGGGTGAAGGTGGAGGTGACCTCAGCAGGCTCTGCGCTTCCACCCGGCTCCCTTCTCCAATCAGATGTTCTGTACCTCTGTCACCCTTCTCCAATCAGATGTTCTGTACCTCTGTAACCCTTCTCCAATCAGATGTTCTGTAACTCTGTAACTGGATGTATTCACGTCTGATTGCAATTCACACTATTTGAACCGTGAACGACACCACCACGATTACACTGTAGTAAGGTAGAGGTCAGCAGTTTGATACTACAACAATAGACCCGTCTGCACTGTAGTAAGGTAGAGGTCAGCAGTTTGATATCCACAACAATGGGACAACGTGATCGACCCCCCCCCCTTTACCTCCGTTAATTAGCTGGACTCCTTCAGGGGTCAGTACACACGCTGGTCGAAGAGTTTGGCCGCAGGTCAAATGACTCTGTACTGTTGGACGTGATTTTGCCAGTCCATCACCCACGGAGAGCCACGGCCTGATGTAGACTGGACAACACACATGTGTACGTACTTTAGACTGGACAACACACATGTGTAAATATTGTAAGCTGAACTAATGAGAGAGCGGTGCAAATAACGACGGTAATGAAACTCAATAAAGTAGCTTTGTCAAGCAGTTTCTAGCAGTATTTATCTGTATACAGAGGTATATGAAAGTCAATGCAGTATATAGCAGTGTATAGAAGTATTTAAAGTGCATACCAATATAATATATATAAAAGCGATTTGGGTTGATCGTTAAATTGAAAGTAAAGAATTAATACAACAGTATCCCAGTTTAAAATACAATCTTAAAAAAATCGGATCTGCCCGAAACCAAAAATAACATATCCTACCGATCAAGCCTAAGGGGATATAACTCTATGCAAAGGTTTTGCAGGGTACAGCTAGTATAAATATATATTCAATTAATAGCATTTTTAAAGCAATATATAGCATTGTATATGTGTATGGCAGTATCTATCTGTGCCCTGCAATATACAGCAGTGTGTAGCAGGTTTTTATAATTCGCTTTCTTTTAATCACGCATGAGTCAATTCAACGGTTCATATCACATGATAAACAATGAAAGTTGATGATCATATACAAATAATCTATGACGTCTATACTGTCTAAATAACATGCCATAGATGTGTTTTAAGGGTTGTGTTTGTAGGGTCGGTGGGTCTACACCTGGCCTATATCTACCCCTTAGACCAGCAACCAATCATACATGTCTAGACATGCTAGAGAGCCTGGGCAGGAGGGGGTATATCTCGCCCCACGTGACCATCAGTTCTTTTGGTCATCAAACAATACCTTTGTTTTTTATTAGCCCAGTGAAACTGAACTCTTCACGTGGACCGGGTGGTAATCTAATGTGTTTTATTTTGAATGGGGGGAAGGGGGGGGGTGTATCAATTGTTTTAACGATCATTGGGAGGGGGGGGGGCTAAAATTGATGTGAAGGAAAGAGATCAGTAGAAATTAATAGCTGGCCGACGATTAGATACGTGGGCGATCTACGCCTTCATGGTTTTGATCGTCTGCTCTTGAGAAAATTCCCGACAACAGACTGACAGACAGACAAACCAACGCACAGACAGATAATGACTGTGCACTTTCAGTGCCGGCCTTGACCTTTATTTTTGAAAGTTTGTTGATGAACTTTTGATTTGGGTGGGGGGGGGATCTGCTTATTTGTTTTTATTTTATTTAGGAAATTATCAACTTTTTGAAAAATGTAAACAGTTTCTTAGGACTTTTTGTCAGCTAAATCTTTAAGATGGAACTTTTTATTCCCATCACGTGTGTGTATGTACACACAAGTTATGAACCTATGTAATGTCTACTCACTCTATCTTTTCGGTCTACTCAGTCTACTCAGATGACTGCTCCTACTCAGACTACTCATTTTATCTTCTCAGTCTGCACTGCCCACGAAAAAATACTCTACTTACTCAATCTATCTACTCAATCAATAGGTCTGTCTATCCACCCAGTCTACGCAGTCTGTCTATCCACCCAGTCTACTCAATCTACTCTGTCAATCAAATCAGTCTGTCTAACCAGTCTTTTATCCGAATAGTCTAAGTCTATTCTGTCTAGCTAATCATTTTATATCTACCCGTCTACTCAGTCTATCTATTTAGTCTATCAACTTAGTCTATTCAGTTCTTATTAATGAGCAAAAAAAATGGCTACACCCCCCTCCATATAGAAACTTTTATTTCGCCTTAAACTAAGATGAAATACTGGGGGTAGGGGGGCAGGTGGGTGAAACATGTGCACTCAGAGCAGACAGTATGAAACATGTGCACTCACAGCAGACAGTATGAGACATGTGCACTCACAGCAGACAGTATGAAACATGTGCACTCACAGCAGACAGTATAAAACATGTGCACTCACAGCAGGCAGTATGAAACATGTGCACTCACAGCAGACAGTATGAAACATGTGCACTCACAGCAGACAGTATGAAACATGTGCACTCAGAGCGGACAGTATGAGACATGTGCACTCACAGCAGACAGTATGAAACATGTGCACTCACAGCAGACAGTATAAAACATGTGCACTCACAGCAGGCAGTATGAAACATGTGCACTCAGAGCAGACAGTATGAAACATGTGCACTCACAGCAGACAGTATGAAACATGTGCACTCAGAGCGGACAGTATGAAACATGTGCACTCACAGCAGACAGTATGAAACATGTGCACTCACAGCAGACAGTATGAAACATGTGCACTCACAGCAGACAGTATGAAACATGTGCACTCACAGCAGACAGTATGAAACGTGCACTTGGAGCTCTGAATATGGAAATGTGCACACTTGAAACAGTCTGGATTTGGAAAGTTTCCACTCCAGGTAGATACTATCACCCCCCTCCCCCAATTAAAAGATCCGTCTCTGTTCATTATCTGAAATATGTGCATTTCTTTTCGTGGTTCATTCATCGAGTACTTCCGGCCCCGCCTACATTAACACTATCAGCTGTGTCAGTAGTTTACTCGCATGTGTTGTTTCACTCCCTCCCCCAGCCCTAACAGTTGACGCTAATTGCAATATTCTGTCAGTTTCGTTATTAAACTTCTGTCAGGCTTGCCGGTGGAGGGAAAAGGAAGAGCAACAAGGGGAGGCAAGTAATTCGATATTGCGAACCGAAAGATGGCTCAGTTGCGTCCCGTACCTAGCCAGGTCCCTTACTTCCGGCCAGGCTAATCAATTATTGACAGATTGGCAGGGAAGTGTCGTCTGGTCAGTCTCGACAAACAACTGTCGGGGAGGGGGGGTAGGGCCACAGATTGACAGACGGAGCTAGATTTAACGGTATCTTTTACCTCGCCAGTCCACTAACATGGTCAGAAAGTACTGGGCACATCACTGAACACGAGTATAATCGTTTGGACACATGTATAGGTAATACAAGAGCCAGACAACAGGCTGTGACTATGACCTGGACTGAAACCAGCCCATAATGTCAATCAAGTAATTGGTCTGGTCTGCGGCCCCGGGGGGGGGGGGGGCTTTGCACCTAAGAACCCATGATTTATTTCTTTTGAAAAAAGAATCAATAAATCACGTTTTACAATTCTCAAAATCATAGCAAGGCAATATCTATTTTATAATGCATGTCAAATCAATGGTAAAAGTTTCGCGCTAAAAGGTCGTCTGAGAGAGACAAGGGGGGGGGGGGGTAAAAGATAACCGACGATATGTGAAAAAGTCGTTCTACATATTTTGTTGCTGTCGGGAAAAGGGGGGGGGGGAGTCGTCTAGCAGGTATCCCGACCCCCCAGTCTCACATTTAGCAAAAAATGTTTATGTCCATAGTGCCACGTTTTGTTTTAATCTGATGAATTCACCAATATATGTGAACAATATCTATGACTTTATGAATATATGACTTTATTTCTGACTTTGATATATCTGTATGAATATATGACTTTATTTCTGACTTTGATACATCTGTATGAATATATGACTTGATTTCTGACTTTGATACATCTGTATGAATATATGACTTTATTTCTGACTTTGATACATCTGTATGAATATATGACTTTATTTCTAACTTTGATACATCTGTATGAATATATGACTTTATTTCTGACTTTGATATATCTGTATGAATCTATGACTTTATTTCTGACTTTGATACATCTGTATGAATATATGACTTTATTTCTGACTTTGATACATCTGAATGGTCGCACCAACCACCCCGAATCACTGTCTAATTAATGTGTACTTTCTGTGACCTTCTTGCAGGGTTGTTAGTATCGAAGTATCGGTATCGGCCAATACAGTATCGGCGATACTTGTTCAGTATTGGTTGCTGTATTGCCGATCCTTTTTGTATCAAGTATTGATTTGTGTATCGCCGATACATTTTAAACGAAAAATTTTCGATACTCGATACCAATACTTTTCTGTTGCCACTATTAGCTATTTGCAGAAAAACAATAGCAATTTTAATACATTGTTTTAAAGTAATCTTCATAAATTCGATCACTACTTGTAATCATAGCCATCAACTCTACCACTATTAATACCACCCACCTCCCCACCAAGACAACTTGGATCACAAGGCTGAAGTTGGACACACCTTTAAGCGTATTTGCAGTGCACTGAGTTTCCACTCAACTTACTCGAATCGGCAGTATGGTGCAGCTTCACTACCGTCAGCAGTGCAGTTTTACTGCACGGCGGCAGAACCAGCTTAATAGTAAAAGTTCTGCTGAAGTAGACAGATATCTTGAAGATAACTCATCAGAAATGCTGTCATTAGGCACCCTACCCAGCCTACCCAAGCATTAAGAAACTATATTGCTGAGTTGATCGGCTAGTGCTGAGTTGAGCGTCTGTTTTCATTAGGTGGGCGTATTTGTAGTATGCCATTACGTTCTAGGCTAAGCAATGATCGTTTTGAAATGATGGTCTTCCTTACCTGCTGCCAAGTGATGAAATAATAAAATCCAATTAGCCCTGACGGGCCATCGGAGATTTATCTATTTCTGTAACCTCGGCATATGAAGTGATTGTATGGTTAGCATAACGCTCAGCCGCCTTTACTTCCGCCGGTTTAAAATCGGGTACCTATTTAAAGCTGGGTGAACTTGTGGAAAAATTCCCATTGTTCTAACCGAGGATCGAACAGTCGAGTATCTACACCACTTGGCCATCCGTCAAGTGGTGAAGTGATTGCATTAAAATTGTGCTTTGACATTGTATTTTATTGTTTTTACTTTTTTTTTAAAAAAACTCTGAAAACGGCAATTCATTATATTTTAAATAAAAATATTTTGTTGTTCTCAAAAGTATTGGTATTGTATTGGTATCGATTTTGGCAAATACATTTTTACTTGGGAGTATTTTGTATTGGTATTGGCGATATTATTTTCATGAAGTATTGGTATCGGTATTGACGATACAATCCAAAAGTATTGTTAACAACCCTGCCTTC